>CM053792.1:62138355-62738355 GCA_028749045.1 Cupressus sempervirens
CTAGAGGACTTTATGGAAGAAGTTGAGGATAGAATTGACATTTAGTTCTACACATCATCTGCAGATTGATGGACAAACTAAAGTGGTAAATAGAAGTTTGAGCAATTTGCTAAGGTGTTAAGTGGGAGATAAGCCCAAGGGATGGGATTTGACTCTACCACAAGCATAATTTTCTTACAATAATTCTATAAATAGGAGTACTGGTCAATCAACATTCAAAATTGTGTATGGAAGTAGCCCAAGGACTGCACCAGAATTAAGCAAAATGGAGCAAGGGGAGAGGACAAGTGTCGAGGTAGAAGAATTTGTTGAACATATCAAGAGCCTATATGAGGAGGTCCATGCACACATCACCAAGATGAATCAATAGCATAAAGCTATGGCAGATCAAAGGAGGAGACATAAGGTGTTCCGAGTAGGGGATCTAGTTATGGTACACTTACGAAAGGAATAGTTTCCAATGGGTACTTACAACAAGTTGAAGATGAATAAATTTGGCCCTTGCAAAATTTTGAAGAAATGTGACTCAGGAAATGGATATGAGGTGAAGTTGCTAGATGGGATTCACATTTCTTCTATCTTCAACATTATAGACTTAACAAAATATCATGATGATGATGTAGATGAGGGGTTGATGCTGGAGCCATGTCCAATTCCTACTTCTAAGAAGGAGGAGATAGAAGAGATCTTGGATAGTTGTGTGGGTAGGAGTACTAGAAATAGGTAGTATGAAGAGTACCTAGCGAAGTGGAAAGGACAACCAATAGAGGACTCAACATGGATATTAGTAGCGAAGGTTACCCATTTGAGTTTTCCTCTACCATAAAGTGACAGGGTCACTTTTCAATCTACCCTAGGTGTCTAATGTAGGAGCATCTAGTGGTGTAAGGGCAATCCTGTATCACTCAAAAATATTCTTAGAGATAGTTTCTATTTAATGTGTTTTTATTTTTGGATACCCATTTAGGTCAAATAAAGGTTCCAACTCTCACAGTTCCACTATTAGTTTTTTGGGTTAGAGTTTTTAAGCACCTTGGGATACATGTAAGTGTAGAAAAAGGGTTATTTTGTAATTAATCCAAAATTATGATGAGTTAGAGGGTGTAAGTTGGAGTTATATTTATAATTTAAAGCACTCCAAAAAAATAATCACATCAAAAGGCTTTATAGTTAGAAAGTTATTGTAGTTTTAATTTTCTTGGAGACCTCCTAAGAGCACTTCAAAGTCAAATTTGGGGCAAAGATGGCCTCATATGGGGCCAAAAAATGGGGGATGAGAAAAGCTGGTCCATAGGGTTGTAGAGCACTTTGAGAGCTTTCCAAAAATGTAAACAATTCATCAATCAGAGTCCCAATTCAAAAGTTATGCCTCCAAGAAGTTAGACTACCATTTCTGGATTCTTCTAATTTTACACCGACTTCTAACGTGACTTCTACAACCTTCTATTTTGGCGGTGGATGCCAACTGTCATATTCTAGATTGTATTCCTAACCCTAAACCATTTGGGGCTTATTTAAAAACACTTTTGGCATTGTAAAGGAGTTCCTAGGGGAGTTAGAGAGAAGGTACTGTGTGGAGGATTTCTTTCTCTAGAATCATACTATTTTAAGCCCATAGGGTATTTTTCATTGAAAATAATATTTCCTTTTTCCTATGTGTTCATTCTAGTCTTTGGTTGTGTCTCCATCAAGTGCCTCACAATCATCACTTTGTCTACACACTCAGGAAAACTTGCTTTGATACCACTTGATGGAGACACAACCAAAGACCAGAATGAACACATGGGAAAAATAAAATATTATTATTAGTGAAAAATGCCCTATGGGCTTACAATAGTATGATTCTGGAGAAATAAATCCTCCACATAGTACCTTCTCTCTAACTCCCCTGAGAACTCCTTTACAATGCCAGAAGTGTTCTTAAATAAGCCCCAAATGGTTTAGGGTTAGGAATAAATTCTACAATATGCCAGTTGGCATCCACCACCAAAAAATAAGGTTCTAGAAGTAACGTTAGAAGTCAGTGTAAAATTAGAAGAATCTAGAAATGATACTCGAACTTTCGGGAGGAATAACTTTTGAACCAGGACTCTGATTGATGAATCGTTTACATTTCCAAAAAGCTCTTGAAGCGCTCTATAGCCCTATGGACCAGTTTTCTCATCCTCCATTTTTTGGCCTTGTACAAGGCCATTTAGTGCCCCAAATCTAACTTTGAAGTGCTCTTAGGAGGTCTCTAGGAAAATTAAAACTATAATAACTTTCGAACCGTAAAGGCTTTTGACTTGATTCTTTTTTTGGAGTGCTTTAAATTACAATTATAATCATACCTCCAACTTATACACTCTAACTCATCATAATTTTGGCTTAATTACGAAATAACTATTTTTCTTAACTTATACGTATCCCAAGGTGCTTAAAAAATCTAACCTAGAAAATTAATAGTGGAACTGTGAAAGTTGGAACCTTTATTTGACCTAAATGGGTATCCAAAAAAAAAAACACATTAAAAAAAAACTATCTCTAAGCATACTTTTGGGTGACATAGGATTGCCCTTACACCACTGGATGCTCTTGCATTATGAGCAGGAAAGATCAACACTTTGAGCAGAGTTATATCAGATCAGGAAGTATCAAATTAGATTGGATAGAAGAAGGATCTGAAATTAGTAATTGAGGATTGTAAGTTATCAGTTCAATACATTCTATAATACTTTCTAGCCATTGTATTAGGAAAATGAAAATCCTATGATGATAGGTTGGTTTAACAACCAGATTGTAAATCCTTTAACAGGGTAACAGTCCAAGTGAATGTTACTAAATCCTTTAGATAGGTCACTTGTAATAGGGTGTTAAAGCCTTTAATAGGGTAGACCATTGATGGTAGTCAAACTTTGTAACCTTGACCAGTCACATATTGCTACAGTGATAAGTTGTGGGTGTCACTCCCACCCTAGTTTTGCCTTCTCATTTTGGAGGGTTTCTCTGTGATCAAATCTTGTGTTATCTATTTTCATGCATGCCTTTACTTTTATATTAATTAGAGATGTTAGATGTATGAATTAATTTTAGTTAAAGGTTTTATAGCTTAAAATATTAGTACTTCTGATTCACCCCTCCTTTTAGAAGTATCCTTCCCACTTGTGAATTCCAATAATTGGTATCAGAGCCAGGTTATCATAGAGAAAATACTTACAACTTGAGAAAAAGATCATGAGATGAAAGTCTCCAAACTTGGGAAGATCATAAAGAACTAAGAAATTGAGATACATCTCATTCTACATTCTTTGGAAGAAGCTGGGGAAGAATTGAGGAAATCCTTAAAGAGAATAATAGAGATTGTCATAGCCAAGAATGATACATAGTACAAGGAGATTGAAACCTCAAAAGTGTTTGCAAGTGGATATTCTATGGAGTTTGATGTAGCAATAGTAGACTCTATGGAGAAGAATAGAGCTCAAGCAGAAGAGATCAAAACTCTCAAGGTTGAATAAGAATCTCAAGCCATGATGCTTTGTGAAGTGACTAAAAAGAAAAGAGTTATTGAAGATAAGGCTATGATAGAATATGATGAGAGAAGACTTGCCAATAGATTGGAAGAAAATTCAATTGAGCTTTCAAGAATTTCCAACATGCAGCTAGACACCCTAAGCTAGATGATGAATGCACATCATGAGTTGAATGTTAAGGAAATTGAAATCTCCACATTGAAGATGCAAAATGAAAAACTACAAAATGACTTGAGAAGAGAGAAGGAAATTGCAAAAAGCTTCAACAAACCTAATGAAGCCATCAAGTATTTTGAACAACTACTGAAATCATCCAGATCCAGTAATGACACTTTAGGATTAAAATACACCAACACTAAAAAAGAAAAGTCATCCAAGACTGAAGAAGAAAGAAGTGACAAAGGTAAGAATACTAAACCCACTTGTCATTTTTTGGTAAAAAAGGACATGCCGATAATGTATGCAAGAGAAAGAAAGCCAATTGGCATGACAAACCTAAAAACATGGGTCACTACCACAAGTTCAACAAGCTAGGACATCAAGCACATGACTGTAGGACTAGAATCATCAGAACACTAAGATTTGAAGGTCACTGCTACAATTGCAAAAAATATGGACATTGAGCTTTTGAGGGCAGATCAAAGCCTATGTGGACATCTAACCTACCAAAAAAGACCAAAAGTCATGGACATCAATACAATTGGGACTAAAACACCAAGAAAAGTTGTCACTACTGTCAAGAATATGGACACATTCTTGAAAATTGTATAAGAACACATTTTAGTGGAAGCTACAGTAGATGGTTGAGAAAAACTACATGCTTAAGTTATTTGAATATTGGTCACATTGACTAGAATTTCCCAACAAGGTTAAATGCACCTAGCTCTAATTTTTACAAAGGAGAAGGGAAGGTAGATTTTGAACATATCAGAGGAGAGATGAATAAAACATGGAAGAAGAAAGAAGGAAGTAGCACATCCAATGGAGGGATCACTTCACCTAAAAGGTCAAGTGGTCACACTTCATCCAACTAAGAAAAAGCAAGTGTGTGGGACTAATATTTAAATAATTTATCATATATCAGTTCCAAGACAAGTAAGTACTAAAAAGGATAGATCAACATGAATAGAGATGCAAAGTTAAAATTTTAAATTTTCACAAGTGTTGCTGAGTTGCCTTCAAATGCTGAGTAAAATCCTAGTATATGTTGAGTTGTCTGCCAAAGTCAGTAGAAGCTGAGTGATTAGTTGAAATCGAGTTAGTAGTGGATGCCGAGTGAGAGGAAATTCTAGTTGAGGCCGAGTAAGGGAAACTTCAATGTATGTTGAGTAATTGAAAAATAAATAGTGGAAGTCAAGTAAAGAATAACTGCTTAAGGAGTCAAGTGGATAGTTGTATAAGCACTAAGAATTAAATGCTATGAAATGAAGGGTATATTATCATGTTTTCTACCATTGTGAGAAAAGAGCAAAGATAAGAAGAGCGTAGAAAATTTTCCAAGAAGAGTTTGGAGCATTTGTAAAGATTTCAACAAGAGATTCAACACCGTTTCTTCAAATTCAAGGCATTTATACTTGTGTCGAGCTATGTAGTTTTGAAATTTCTTTATGTTGAAACCCTAGATTGCACAAATGGCCTCCAGCTCTAGAAAATCCATGAAAAAGAGTCTTTTGAAGTCTAGTTAGTATCAAATGAAGTCAAATAGCTTGATTTTTGACCTATTCCCAAAGTTGCATACAAAAATGACCCTGTCAGAGCCCTATACATTATTCCTCCTAAAGTGGTAATGGTGCAAGACGTTAGGAGATATTACAACTATTAAATAGGTGCTATTGGAGACATGGAAATTAGGGAGGCATATAATAAATTGTGTGAAAATGAGGTCTTCAAAGAATAGTTTCAAATTGTTGAAAAGAAGGGCTTACCCATGCCCTAGATTTTCTTACTATTTTTAATTCCAAATGGATCAGAATTTTGTTAAGTAGGATACATGATGGTAGTTTTTAGTTGGAAGATGGACCAATCAAAATCTCAAAAATAATTATTCATAGGGTGACTAGGTATCCAGCCCTAGAATGACCCAAAACACTGAGTGATCCAAAAGAAGCAATTGAGAAGAATATTGGAGCTAAGTGGTACAAGAGAGGCATGACCATTGATACCCTTAAGGATCCTCTTGTTGATTTTGTAGTTAGAGTCATTTCCCACAAATTTTATCAATCAAACCAACTCAACAATGTTCCCTATATTACAGTAGACATTGGTTACAAACTTGTTAAAAAGGATCATACCTATGATCTAGCTGAACTACAATTTCAATAGATAATGGAGAATTTGGGAGCTATAAGAAGAACAAAGGGAGCTCAATGTAAATTTGGAGCAATTTTGATATGTATATTCTTGTATGTTTAGAATGAATTCCCTTCTTTTTGAAAGGTAAGCTGGAAGACAAACAAGTCTATAGTAGTCTAGGTGAATGAATACATAGAAGAAATGGGAGCCAATTTTGAGACTATAATAACTAGTTATTTTGAAGATTTCAAGAAATTGATGAAATAGAGACTTAGGATTCTGGCCCCACCTGTGGAGTAGCATATAAATGATATTTGTTTTCTTGTTGATATTGATTACACCTACATCCAAGAAGCCATAGCAAGGGTAAGATGGCTTAGGCCACTTGGTTATGAGATAAATATTAATGAGGCATCTATAACAATTACAACATTTCTTGTACAAGAAGTAGACAAAAGTGCTCAACACTTTGAAACTTATGATGTTGTTAGATCTAAGGTGGATATGGAATTGAAAACTTCAACCTTGAAGAAAAAGGACAAATTAGTGAAGAAGCTTAAGGAAAAATTTGGTGAAGGCACTGTAGAAGATTTTGAAAAAAAAGAAGGTGCCAAGGAAGAAGAGGAAGCACCTAAGGTAGAGCTCAAGAAGAGGAAAACATAGAAACAACCTTCTACTCAGCCTAAAGGCAAGAAGAAAGCTAAGATAAGCCCAGAAAAATCTAACACTAGGGTAGATACAAGAGCTACAATAAAGGTGGCCAAGGAACAAGAAAAGAAGAAAGTGACAAAGTAGGGAGGACCAGTAGAGAAGAAGCAAAGAAGAAAGTATGTGGCACCTCCTAAGTTAGATGAAGAGAGAACTGATTCTAATGATAATAGTCAGTTTAGAGTGGTAAGTCACACCACTAAATCTGATTTAGAATATACTTGTGACAACATTAGGGACAATGTAGACTTTTTAGGGCTTAAAGGTATTGATTTAAATAAGTTGACAAGAGATGAGAAAAACATGGTAGAAGAATCAATATACACTATGATGATAAAGTTCAAGAATACTACACTTGAACTAGATAATATTATGCCTAAGGAGTTATATTCCATTGTAAAAAATAAATGGCATTATTGCCTAAACATGGAAAATGAAATAAGAGAGTCAAAATTGGCTTGTGTGATGCCTAAACTCACAAAAGGCCAAATAAGAAAGGCTAATAAGAGGAATGGGAGAAATTTTGCACCCAAATATAGAGCCTTCAGTATATTGTAGAATAAAATTGAAGATGTTGTGAAAAATTCCACACAAATGTGGAAATTGATTTATGGCCTCACAACTGTAAAAGGAGAAGTAGATCCTTTTGAAGGAAGAAATAATGATGAGGAAGAGGAAAATGATAAGGAGGAAGAAGGAGAAAAGGATAAGGAAGATTTGATAGTGGAGAAAGACACACAAGAGAGTGAAAAGGCAACTACTAAATAGCAACAATAGGAATAGAGTGTGCAAGACACACAAATGCCACCACCAAGTCCTCCACATGTACACCTATAGAGACAATAATTGTAAAGGATTTTCCTAACACCTCTTCTTAGAAAATCAACCCATTGACTATAGAGGATCTTAAAAAGATCCTTCATTGGACTACTTTTCAATCACAACTATGTACCAATCTTGTCTTGATGAGTGTGGAGAAACTTCAGAAAGTTGTAGCTAAAATCATGAAGGAGAAGGTGAATCCACAAGAACCACCTTCACATACTCCAATAGCTACAAGTGGACAATCACAAGAGTAAGAAAGACAAGATGCATCAACTAGGGTTTATTCCATAGTCACAATGACTTCAACTACTAAGGAGCCAACAAAGGAGAAAATAGGAGAGAAGGATATCTCTATTCCTATAGCACAAGGAGAAGATGCATTACCTCAAATCACAATTATTGATCAAGGTAGAATTGGAGAGGACAAGGAGAGCCCTAAGGAAAAGGAACAAGAGGTAATTCAAACACTAATCAATTTGCCTACGATAGGGACTCCCATAGAAACAACACATCAGGTGAACATCGATGCAATACCACTTCAGATTTCAGCACTAGGCTCAAGCTCTACCAAGATTACAAGGGTATTTCACTATGGAGACCCTGCACTTGATGAAGAGATAGTCATTCCTAGGTATGACTATAAAACAGTGAACATAGATCAGATTAATGAAGTGCAAGAGACACTAGAGAAGAAGAAGAAAAAAGAGATACTCAGGAATGAGTATAGGCAAAGGAAAGCTCTGATTGAAATCAAAGACATCTTTCTAGATGCATTTAGCTTGCAAGTACTTGATGAAACCAAGCCCATAATGGAGCAATAATCCAACATAGTGGACCAGGTACAAAATGAAGACATAGACACTAATGAAAAATTATTAGAATGGTCTAAAAAGAGGTTCCAAATGAAAGTAAATAAGTGAATATCAAGTGAGATAGCACTATCTTAGGTGGAGCTAGCCCAAAAGATTGAAAAGGTAAAAGCAATACTTGAGAACATATTCTCATTATACTCAAAGTTGTTTGATCCATAAATTTTTGCACAAGAGACTGGCCAAAAGATAATGAGCTTGGAAAAGAACTTGAAAATATCAAGCATGCAGCTACCCAAGAATCTAGCTTAGAGTGAGAAGCATTTTGCTACTACACTTCACTCTCAAAAGGAACTAACTTTGCTAATTTTAGATGAGGAAAACATAAAGGCCAAATTGATACAACTTCAATCTACCATCACCCCTCACATGGAAGTTTTGTAGAAGGAATTGGCCTATGTTGAAGATGTAATTAAGAAAGACCCCAATCTTTTTACATTGGAAGGCCTAGTACACCTTGCAGTAGAGACAACCATCCAACTTAAAGCACTGGAAATTGCATTAGACATTTGGGATGCTACTCTGAAGATCATAATGGAGTAAAAAAAACCCTTTTGTCTAAGTATTCAATTAATGCATAGAACCCTTTTTCATAAGTGTCAAAAAAGGGGGAGATAATAAATTAAGGAGACCCAAAGGGGGAGATATCCAAAGGGGGAGATATAATAAATTGGGGGAGATAATAAAATTTTGAGTTTTGAGAAGATAAAAACTAAGGGAGAGATAAGGAAATAAAACCAAAAGGATACAAAAACTACAAGGGTAGATGTTTGAAAGGGGAAGTAAACATAGAGCAGATAGAACATGACAGAAAAGGCACATCAACTCAAGGGGGGATACAAATTTTGAGATATATTCACAAAATTTTGAATAGTTTTGAAGTTTTGCACATATTCCAAACAAGATGTATATTGTACTCATAGAGATTAGATTCATAATGTTTAGTTATGTCTTTTTGACACTCATGTCAAAGGGGGAGATTGTTGGTCTCAGATTGGTTTTGACAATTGAGTGTCAACACACTTAAGAAATTTCTAGGTTGATGTTGAGTATAATATAGATGTTGAGCTATAGTATGTGTTGAGCCAAAAATTCAACAAGTGCTGAGTTATTTAAGTGTCGAGAAAGTTTCAAGTGCCAAGTGATAATTGATGCCAAGCCAGTGTATGTGCCGAGTAAAGTATAGGTGCCTAGCAAGACAAAATTCCTATATGTGCCAAGCATCAACAATCAGTAAGTGTCGAGTAACACAGAATAAACATAAGTGTTTGCCCTCACAAAATCAAATGTAAACCATTTTTGAGCTGACTCAAGATGAATCTTGAAGGATCTAAAAGATAAGATTGAATCTATTACACTCCCTATGCAATTAGCATGCAACCAATTAGAAAAATGGAAAGAATTGAGCAGGAAAGATGGATCAATCTCAATTATAGATTCATACCTAACCCCAAATCTCTAAACCTTTTTAAGGAGGTTGAAACCCCATAATTCAAGAGTGTGAGAAAGTATGATGTAGGAATGCAAGGAGAGAGTGTTAGTGAAGTTTAAAGGGGTGTAAAGACTTAGAAGAAGGATAGCATTGTAGAATCAAGTTATCAGAATAGAGTATCAACACTTCAAGTAGAGTTATATTAGATCAAGAAGGATCATATTAGATTAGATAGAAGAAGGATCTAAAATCAACAATTGAGGATAGTAAGTTATTAGGTCAATACATTCTACAATACCTTCTATCCATTGTATTAAAAAAATGAAAATCCTATGATGATAGGTTGGTTTAATAGCCAGATTGTAAATCCTTTAACAGGGTGACATTCTAAGTGAATGTTTGTAAATCCTTCAGATAGGTCACTTTTAATAGGGTGTTAAAGCCTTTAAAAGGGTAGGCCTTTCACATGGTAGACCATTGATGGTGATTGAACTTTCTAACCTTGACCAGTTACATATTGCTACAGTGATAAGTTGTGGGTGTCACCCCCACCCCAATTTTACCTTCTCATTTTGGAGGGTTTCTGGGTGATCAAATCTTGTGTTATCTATTTTCATGCATGCCTTTACTTTCATATTAATTAGAGATGTTAGATCTATGAATTAATTTTAGTTAAAGGTTTTATAGCTTAAAATATTTGTACTTCTAATTCATCCCCCCTCTCAGAAGTATCATTCCCACTTGTGAATTCCAATAGTATACTCATCAAATTTCACATTTGCACTTACCAAAAAAAAATTAGTATTAGTATTTAAACACTTATAAGCTTTACTTCTTATTGAGTAGCCAAGGAATATACCTTCTTCACTTTCTGCATCTAATTTACCATTCCTGAAATCTTTGAGAATATAAGACTTATTTCCAAATACCTTAAAATATTTTACATTGGTTGAATATCCATACCATAGTTTAAAAGGCATTGAATGAGTACCTTTCTTGATGTGTACATGGTTTAAGGTATAGATATATATACTTATAACCTCTCTCTACTATTTCAAAGCAACATTCTTCTCCATCGTGAGTGTCCTAGCACAATTCATTACATATTTGTTCCTCCTTTCAACAATTCCATTTTGTAGAGGGGTTCTAGGGGTAGATGTTCATCTTTTGATTTCTCTATCATTACAATAAATCTCAGACTCATTTGATGTACATTCTCCTTCTCTGTTAGATCTCAAAAAATTTAGACTTTTACCTCTTTCCTTCTCAACTCTTGCTAAGTACCAATTAAACATTTGGAAAGCACTAGATTTCTATTTTAGAAACATAATTGGCATCATCCTAGAATAATCATTAACAAATAGCATAATGTACTTATCACTTTTGTAGCTTTGCACATCAATTGGTCCACACAAGTTAGTATGAACAACCTCCAAAATTCCTTTAAAGATGTGAGTCTTACTCTTAAAACTAAACTTTTTCATTTTGCCTAACTGACATTGTTTGCAAATTATATTGTCAGGTTTCTTCAACTTAGGTTTTTGGTGGTGAATCCTTGTAATTTAGCAAATATTGGGATTTCTTAGTGTTTATTTTTGTGATTTCTAAGCCATTACATCGTGGCCCAATCGCCTAACATTATTAGAGTTAGCAAGTCATTACTCCTTTCAATTGCCAACCATGGATTCACATTTGACTTCTTTGGTAAAATTATTTGCCTTTCACACAGTTGACCTAGCTATTATAACTAATGCTATGTTCACCATCCTTCAATCCATTATATTTTCATGTGTATGGGTAGTTTGCCTAATGTATTTAATTTTAATTTATTTAAGTCAACCCATTTTGCATTGGAGTTGTTAGCACATTTCGCCTCTTAGAATTTGGAATCAACTGATATAAATTCCATTTAGCCTATTTTTTTCTATCCCTAATTAGTGATTGGCATCTTGATATAAACTTCCATAATCATGACACATGATAATAATTAATCTTGTCTTGGCTTCTTTTAGGAAAAAAATATCAATGTTTATGTTTTAAGACCATATGTAGATAAGTAAATAGATGGAAATGATTTTTTTTTTAATTTACTTATTTTGTAAGAATTATTTTTATTTTTATTTTTTATAATATTATTATAAAATTTAACCATGTAATTGTAATATATATATATATATATATATATATATATATATATATATATATATAATGTTTAGCATAATGAATAAATTCAGCCACAAAATTAATGTTTAATTTTGAAAAAACTATTATTTGTCAATGTATATAGTTTATGTCTAGTACAATGAAATAATTCATCCCAAAAATAATATTTTACTAGAAAATAATTTTTATTCACCAATGCATATATTTTTTTGGTTTTAAAAATAACACAATTTGTCCAAATTTTACAGATTGTTTGAGAGACTATAATGATTCATCAATGGACATTATTATTTTTCTTTGTAAATTGATATTTTTCACCAAAAAATTAATTTTCTTGTAAGGTTTTTTACACCTTTCACCAAGTTTTTACACCTTTCCCAAAGGAGGGTTTCCTTAAAGTATACCTTCTCTTGTCATATTATTGATACTAACCAAGTTATCAAAATCAACATAACATAACCTCTTGTACAATAACCACACATCATCAAATTCTACAACTAGATAGTAGTATCATCCATATCAAGATAGAATAGATTACCTCTAGTCTGATCACCTTTTCCCATTAGTTTTCCATTAGTATCATATATCTTAGCTATCTTGTTCTTAAACTCAATCTTGCAACCTAAATTATTCAATTGTGACACACTCAAAAAATTATAGTTAAGTCCTTCAACATAATAAGCATTGTCACATAAAATATTTTATATGAGTTTGATATAACCTTTTCCTTTTATTAGACATGATGCATCATTACCAAACCTTGCCATATTTCCATCATAATAATCCAAGGTAATGAACTTACTTTTATATCCAGTCATGTGATGTAAACACCCACTATTAATGATCCATTTATCATTCTTGTTCACACAAGACACTAGTGCAGTTGCCTCATCCTCATCAAAATCATCCTTCATTGCAACATACACCACTTCATCATCATCATTGTCAGATCCATCTTCATAATCTTTGTTGTCTTCATCTCTTTGACTAATGTATTTTTCTCCACCTCTAGTGTTCTTCTTCTTTGTACATCTAGCAGTGATATGACCAACCTTATTGCAATTAAAACGAATGATTGGTAACTTACCTTTGAATTTTCCTTTACCTCTATGAAATCTCCTTTCTACTAGTGCTTCAAGCTATTCTACATCCTCCTCATCTACATCACTATCACTGGAAACATATTTTACCTTTTTCTTTTTCTTCTCATTAGGTTCCTTCAATTACATCTTAGCTTTGAAAGTATATTCAACATTGTCAGATTTGAAGTTGTCAAAATTAGATAGCTCAAAAGTAGCGAGCCCACCTACCAAAGCTTCAAGAGTTAGATTAGAACTTGGTATACACCTCAGATCTTGTATTGCATAAACTCTAATAACATAGATGAGCAGCAGTGTTCTCAAAACTTTTCTTAATACAGTCTCATCATCTATCTTACTAGTAGATTCTCTTATATCATTAACATCTTTTATCAGAGAGAAATATTGAGCAACATTCTCACCTTCTTGCATCCTCATATCATTGAACTTACCTCTAAGGCTTTCAAATTTGGTTCTCAAAACATTTGCATCGCCTTCATAAATGGTGTGAAAAGCATCCCACATCTTCTTTGCACTATCACAACCCTTGATTTCATCGCACTCGACATAACTTAGGGTACAGGAAATCTCCAACATTGCTTGATTGTGTTCTTTTTTCTTTTTCAGATCTTTAATAGTTAGGGCTCTAGTAGGATAAACATGCTCATTAGCGATGGTAGATTATGCATGGTCTCTAAGACTTCCTAGGTGTAGCTTCATCAGACTATACCATGCAGGAAATTTGTCCTTGTTAAGCTTGGGTAGCTCTCTTTTTGACATCTTGATCTTTTTCTTCTAGTACCTTCAAATTAGTCCTCTTAAGTAGATGGATCTAATACCAATTGTTGGTATTCTTTAGAATAACTAAGGGGGGTGAATCAGTTATCTAAGGTCAAGCTGTACAAATAAAACTTTTCACAAGCTTAGTGAACCCATATTCATAAAATATATTCATGCATGCATCCATTAGATCATACAATCACTTAAACTTTTTAGGTTATTGTCAAATCAACTTTGCAAAAATGTAAGCATTAAACATAACAAATTCAATAAAACATTTGACACAATGATTTTAAGTGGAAACCCAATTTGGGAAAAACCACCAATAATATGCTACTCATTCTCACTCTTCTAAAGTGATTCCCTATGAAAGGCCAACCCTGTTAAAGGTTACAATACACACTATTAAATGTGCTCTGGTTAGAGGATTTTAATCACCCTGTTAGGAGTGAGCATTGTTAGAGGACTTTAGATTATTCACTTGGAATGTCACCTAGTTGAAAGATTTACAAATGACTATTAAGTCAACCTTAATCCAAAGAATTTACCCTAGATTGGTAAAATGATTAGAAAGTAATGGTAAGGCTTGATCTAATAACAAATTACAACTCATTTTCATATTACAAATCTCTATTTTAGTCATCTATTTTGCTTGGCTTTCACACACTTCAGATTTGATAGCTTGTTTTCCCTTCAAGCATTCATACTCTTAAGTCTTCTTGCTTTGCTTTCCAATAATAGTCTCTTTTGTTCAGTCTATGAATGAAGAAATACCTTAGAACTCTTGTCTAATTTAGTTCTTGAGTATTTACCAACCTCACTTCTAACCAGCCATCTTTATAAATAGAAAATTAAGATATTTTGTTGTTAAACCTCTATCATCCATTTTAGGTTAGATAGGATTAGATAGGATTCAATGAATCTACCCATCTTTTCATTTTAGTCCCTTCTAGAAACTTCTCCTTCAATCCTCTTTGAATTCACCTCAAAATAGTTTACCATGAATTTTGTTCCACCAACTCATCATAGTTATCCTCTTCACACTTCACAAAATTTAGGAAAATAATATAATCAGCACAGATTTGTCAAATATACAATTTAACATGAATACTGTCACTTGACATCAATATGTTGTCACTCAGCTTCCATACAGTTCTTTCACTCATCTTCAACTAGACCACTTGACAAATACTTAAAGTTTACTAGTGCTCGACATCAACTAAACTTTACTTGGCTTACACTATATCACTCGACATACACTAAACTTTGACTTTTCTTGGCTCCAACTAATTTTCTTCTCAACTTGCACTAAGTTTTATCGGCATCTACCTTCCACTTGGTCAAGCTTAACAGACTCAATTCTTCTTACGTTTTCTTCTAGATTTAAATAGTTTTTCTAACCTTTGCAACCTTAAGTAGATAATCAATGCACAATATCATAATTATCTTAACTAATATTTGTACTCCTTTTTACATACCTTAATTCAACCTTTTCTTTAGGAGCTTTTGTTATCTTATTTAATCAAATTCTCTTCATAAATCAAACAAATGATAGTACTCAAATCAACTGAGAAGTTATCTTACCAACAAGTAGCAGGTTTGATATCAATGACAAAATAATGATTGAAACACATTCTCATACTTGTACCAATCCGTTTTCAACATTTTTACCTCAAATTTTGCATTTTTCTCGACATGTTGACTTGTTAATCTATAGGAAGAAACTTCTTCATTTTTCATTCATTTTTTCCCATGTCTTGATCATTTCCTTTCCTCTCTTCTATCTTTCAGTTTGGGAATGATCCCACCAAAGTGAAGCATGACCCTTCAACTTTGTGTCTAATATATTAACCTTCTTGTTATTAGGAGTATCTTCATACTCAAAATATTTATCCATCTAAGAGATCCAATTCAATAATGCATTAGTCTCCAATCTTACATCTGTAAGAATTTTCCTTAGGGAAAAATCACCCAAGATCAAGGAACTCAAGCACAAGCACAAAATAGACCAACAAAGTATGATCAAAATAACAATATGATATTCAATTTATGTACATACACACTAGGAGTGCCTAAATATAAAGGCCTTTGGAATGCTTCTAGAATGCCTAGGAGTCAACACACTAATAAGTCTTAAAACCAAGCACATGTCCACCAAGAGTGGATTATCCTCTATTAAACATAGGAGTAAGTGTGATGATGAGAGGATAAGCCTACAAAGGTTTAGCATGTAAAATTATGTTGTAGACACCATGTGCTAAAATAAAAGTTCAAATAACTTTGTTGTCTACATGAAAACTCAATTAATTATGCAAACTCCAGTGTTGTAGAAACTATGTGTTGAACTAGAGTTGCTTAGTCTAGTGTTGTCAACATGACAACTCATAAGAGTATGCAAAATCCTAGGTATCAAACTAATAAATAATAAAATAATTCATTGACCTAAGTAAACTTAAGTAAAGTATAGTAAGTAAATACTTATTTACACCAACACCCCCCCTTAAGTGTAACTTAAGGGAATGACTCAACCTTATGAAAGCTATAATGAAAATGCATGATGGTTCTTGACTACTAGGCCATGTTAGGTATCCATGTAAAAAATGCAATGCAATATCTCATAAAGTGGAGAAAGAGGGAAAACCTCATGGGAAAAATCCTCTTCCAAAAAGACAGATGAAAATAAGATGCATTGATGGATGGAGTAATCAAGACCCCCCATTATGACATACATCAAGTATATACAATAGAGAAGTATGAGAAGAACACAATCACAATATAGGAAAAGGTCCCCCCCCCCAAAAGAAAGAGAGAAGAAGAAAGGAGATAAGGTAGTCCCCCCCTCCTCTAAATGAAGAATGCCTATCAATGATAGTTGGTCCAAGGTAGAAGCTGATCCATGACTGTTGATTAATGTTCCTCCTCTTTAGAAGAAACAATATCATAGGTATAAATGAGATGTTTCCCCAATGTGTAGAAATAATAATGATGATGAATGGTCACTAGTAAATTTGGACCCAATTTTTGACCAATTCTGGTCAAATTTTGACCAAGGTTTATCATTATTTTTCTCATCAAAATTTTGACCAAATTGTAGGTTGGTCAAAATTTCAATGAATAAATTGCAAATTCGTTGAAATTTTGATGAATGTATTCATCAAAATTTTGACCAACCTACAATTTGGTTGAAATATTGACAATAAAAATTGTGATGAACCTTGGTCAAAAATTTGGGCCAAATGAATTAGTGGGTGTTTCTAAAACCTACTCAACTGTCCCTATGTCGATCCTAATGGTTGCCCCTTCTAACACTACTAAAAAGAAAAAGTGCAGATCTAGCAAGCATGGATGTAGAACATATCCCAAATAACCATGTGTCTCCTCTAATAATAAAGAGACCTCTTGCAACTACTATACATAAGGATCCACAATCATATCAACCTATGAAGACTGATCATGTAGAGAATGAACAAGAGGGTCAGAGTGAGCCCTTGCAAAAACTAAAGAAGGATCTTCTTCATCAAAGAGAAGATGTATATCATCAATGATGTCTCCCAAATTTTCTATGTATGACTCCACAAAAAAACCTAAAATATCTTCTATGTAGTCCTCCTCTGATGCTGGAACTAGAAGACAAGGTGTACCTTGCTATGTTGAATGACATGGACCTATCACTATAGCAATGTATGCATGTATAATGTGTTGATGTTGTGATGCCATGTTGTATCTCTCCATAGGATCCCACATTTCTGAATCTATTGAATCACTATCACTGTTGCCACTATCAGTTTCCATAATGTATGAAGTACGAAGAGGATTAAAGGATAAGCTAGGTGAACTTTCCTCAAAGTGAAAATTCCTCTCTATAAAAATCTCATGAGTCTCAAGATCCATAAGCCTATATGCCTTAACATTGTCTTCATATATGATGAAAGTAAAGGCCTTGGTGGTGGTGGCTTGCATTCCTTAGAAGATATGTTTGCCCATGTTGAACAACCAAAAACTCTAAAGTGTTTCACAATTGGCTTTCTACTACACCATGCCTTAAAAGGAGTATTTCCATCTAAGACATAATGAGGAGACCTATTAATTATGTGAGTGGCACTGCTTATAGCTTCAACTTCAAGTGATGGATCAAGAGACTTGGCTTGAATCATGCAACTTGCCATTGACTTAAGAGTTCTAATCCTCATTTTTGCAATACTTATCTTTTTTTGACTGAATGCTACTAGATTTTGAAGATCAATACCCTTAAGTTCACAAAATTATCTAAGTCTTAAGTTCACATATTTACTTTCATTGTCCATATGAAGACCCTTGATGGCTTTCCTTGATTTCTTTTCAATATGACTCTTGAAGGTGAGAAACTTATCAAACACTTCATTCTTGTGATCAAGAAAGTAGACACATGTGTAGCATGAAAAGTCATCAATGAAAGTGAGAATGTAGAAACCCTTGCTAATTGATGTTATTGCAAAAGGACTTGTTAGAACTATGTGAACCAACCTAGGAGCAATTGATGCTCTGTAAGGCTTCCCTTTATCAATCTTCTCTTCTAGATACATATCCATTAAACATGTTGAACATTCACTCTTAGAAAATTTGATTATAGGTAGACCTTTGACCATGTTGTTTGAGAAAATTTGATGAATATAGTAGAAGATAAGATGTCCATATTGCTCATGCCATAATTTAATTTGTAAATGAGATTAAGTCAACAAGGCATGTGAAGGAGACTTAAACACAAAGTGGGATAAAGAATAAAGCCTTTTGTAATGATTGAATTTACCTACTATAACCAATGAATCATCTTTAAGATTGTGCACCATTATTGAATTAGGAATGAACTCAACTTTATTGCTATCTCCATAGTGAGTGATTTGGTAGATTGAAAGGAGATTAGAGGTAAGGTTAGGAACTAGATAAATTCTTTGAACTCCCCATTTTCCATCTCAACTTGACCTTTCCCTTCAACTTCCATTTTTGTACCATCTCCTACAAAGATGTGGGGTACCTTAGACTGCTTCAATGAAGAAAAGTCTCCTTTTGAAGAACCCATATGATAGGAGGCACCTAAGTCAAGAATCCATTCCACTGAAGAACTTAAACCAAACATAAGTGGTTGCTCTTTTCCCTTTGAAGTGGTTGGAGTTGAATCCTTGGAAGCATTTGGCACATTGATTTTGTTCTTCCTAAGTAAGTTTGCTAACTCATTGATTCTCTTAGTCTTGCAATGATGCTCACCATGATTTGGTTTTTTGCAATATACACAAAACAATTCATCCTTCTTATCATTATTTCCCATCTTGTTGGAAGAAGAATTTCCTTGGTGTGAGGAAGTAGATTGTTGTGTTTATGATTGTGATTTTTGCTTCCACTGATTTTTCTTGCTATTGGTAGAACTTTTTCCCTATTGATTTGATTGGTTTTCATTGCTAGCCACCAATGCCTTGGTTTTTGATGATTTGATAATTCCCATATCTATCAACTTGGATTGTTCCAACATAAACATTTCTATAAATGCATCAAATGTAGGCTTAGTGAAGGATGGTGAACCTATGAGTGTTGTAACTCAAAACAAAAGATGCATACTCTGAAGGTGGCCTCTTCAAGATGTGATGAATTGATCAATCATCCTTCATGGGATTACCACAATCTTTAAGTAGTGCTCTTAGCTTATTAGCTTTGTTGATATAGTCTTGAATTGTGTCAAAATTCTCAGGATCCAATAGAAGTAGGTCATCCTTAATTTGTAATCCCTTTTCCTCATCCACCTTACCATACAACCCTTCAAGTTTGTCCCAAGTAGGCTTTGCTTCCTTAAAGCTGGAAATGTGGAAGAAGAGATCTCTATGAACACAACTCCTAATTATTCCTAATGCCTAGTTGTCTTTAATTTTCCAATCAACTAGTGTTGTAGCATCAGCGAGTTTTACAATTGTACCATCAACATATAGATTTAAACCTTTTTTCATGAATCTACTCCATACAATATCTTTTCATGTAGTATAATTGTGTGAAGTTAAAAGTGGAGTTTTAGGTGAACCCATGTAGAAAATTAAAAGAGCACAAAAGAAAGACACAAAAACACAAGAGATACCCTCCCATTCACTCAATCAAAAGACCCCCTGAAAAAAGATGCTTTTGAAACTTTATATGTAGTGCATGTACAATAGGCTACTTGTCAAAATGTACAAAGTGAACTTCTAATTTTTCTATTTACAACTACCTTTTCAGTTTCAAATCTTGTACTAAGCACTGTAGCTTAGTTGTACAACAATTTTGAAGAGTAATCAAAGTAATACAATACAGAAAAGAACCTAATTCTAAAAGTGATATTTTTGTCCACACAAGCCTATAATCTAATTGAAACTCTAGAAAATAGACAAAAAATTAAGTACTTTAAAAAAAATGGAACCTAAAAATGTGTCCAAATGAGCTCGTATGGAGCGTTTAAAGTTGCAAAATGCAAGATTGGACAGGTAGAGTCACCAAAAAATACAATTTCTAACAACTTCGTACACCAAAACTAGAAAAGAACAACACCACTAAAATTACACTTGATTTGGCATTCAAATGACTGTATTATGGCCTCCCAAGGTTGGACTATAAAATCAAAACTACGAGCTTAAATTTGATGGTCAAACAACCATCATAGCAATTCAAATTTGCCTGGAAATGATGGTCAAATGGCCATCAAATTTAGCATAGTAAAATGCTGATTTTGACAAAACAGGCCACCATGGGTGACATGATAGGGCTGTACAGTATGGATTGGACACATGTCTATATGAAAGTATAGCTACTGAGCTATACACCTACATGGCGAGTCGATCAGGTCTATCTGAGATGTTGGTCCTCTTAGGTGGTAGATAATGTGGTTGTGACTATAGACATGGAGGTCAACATTTCTGGCTAGGTGCTAAGCTATTCACTATACATGTGGAGGAGGAAGCGGTGTCACATGGTGGACTAAGACTATAGAGGGTTTGCTAATGGGGTAGGTTTGAGCTATCAGCATGGCATGTCATGGTGTTGGAGCATTAAATATCATCGAAAAGCTACACTAGAGGGTGGTTTGGTTAGTTGTCAATGGTGGTTTTATATATCTCACATTCATTGTGGGTGAACTTTGCACCTATTTAAAATGAACACCCACAATTGTTAAAATAAAAGCAAGTCCACCATGGATGGACTTGGCCAGAATGTGGCTAGTAAAGATGTTAGATTTGGTGGTTGGCCATTGAATTAATGAGGCTCATCTAGAATTTAAATCATGATGCACTAGAAAAGGTTGTAGCATATTCCATAATTACAAGGAATATTCCTTATGGGGGCCAAGGTTTCACTGCTTGATTCTCGAAAAAGAAATTCTCTGTAGGCCCAACAGGCTAAACTTTTTTTTGAAAAATTGCTCCAAAAAAACTAATGAATTGGAAAAGAAAAATAAATTCAGATTTGAAGAATAAATTGTAGATCTAAAAAATGATCATACTATATTTGCAAATGGGGCCTTCAAGTGCCATTTTGCAAAAAAAAAATTACCTCAAATTTGACTATGGCCTAGGGTAGGTGAATTTTTAGTCAAATTTCACCGAATTGATGTTCTAGATGCAATGGCGAGGTTCATTTTGGCTCTAGACACTCCCAAGGACTGTGAAACTCTAGATATGGATTGAAGTCCTCTAAGAGATGAAGCAAGAAAATACTCTTAAGTGACTATGTGAAGAGAAATTCCCTTAGCCCTGATACCATGTTAGAATTTACCTTAGGGATAAATCACCCAAGATCAAGGAACTCAAGCACAAGCATAGAATAGACCAATAGAGTGTGATCAAAATAAAAATATGATATTTAATTGATGTACATATATACTATGAGTGCCTAAATTTAAAGGCCTCTAGAATGCGTCTAGAATGCCTAGGAGTCAACACATTGATAAGTCTTACAACCAAGCACATGTCCACCAAGAGTGGATTATCCTCCATTAAGCACAAGAGTAAGCATGATGATGAGAGGATAAGCCTACAAAGGTGTAGCAGAGTGCAAATAACTATGTTTTCTACATGAAAACTTAGTTAATTATGCAAACTCTTGTGTTGTAAACAACATGTGTTGAATTAGAGTTTCTTACTCCAGTGTTGTCAACATGACAACTCATAAGAGTACATAAACTCCTAGGTGTCAAACTAATAAATAATAAAATAATGTATTGACCTAAGTAAACTTAAGTAAAGTGTAATAAGTAAATACTTATTTATGCCAACACCATCATAGCAAGAAACTTTAACAATAAATCTAGGATTTTCCCTAGAAAAAAATCTCAAAAGCCTTTCTTCATCTTGTTCAACCTCAAGTTTAGGATTGGGACTCAATGCACCTTCTTCACCATCACTAATAAATTCAAGATATACACCTCTTCTCTATACTATCTAGACCAATTCAAATCTTTCTACAATCTGCATCAACATGTCCATAATAGCATTATCAACATTTCCTCTCCCATAAACTATTTTGAAAATAGTTCTTGCAAGATCGTAATCTTCTTCAAGTTATAGGTCAGACTTTATATCTACCACCATACAACCAAATTCAACAAGTTTTTCCATGATCCAAGCCTTAAGAAATAATTATGCTCTAATACCACTTAAAAATGGGAAGGTATCCAAAGAGAGAAAACCCTAAGCTACCCTTGCCAAGAATTATACACAAAAGCCTAATCAAATACAAAACAAAGAATAAGAGGCTATATGTAGCAATTCAATAGGTGTAATTATTTAACTTCACATATAAAATAGAAACATACCTAGCTGTGAGGCTTTTTAGGTTGCAACTGTAATCAACAAAAACTGGTCGTCTAGACTATGAGCCTCTTTTCTAGCTTTTTTTCATAATTTATCTAATGGTTGTTTTTTATCAAATCCTCAAAAATCTATTTATTCAATTATAACCTATGGTATGACCACTCTATCCCAAGTTTATATTTAATTAAAAGAACATGTCCTCCTTTTAGTTAAATAAAATTCCTCACCCATCTCTTATCTTATGTGTGCACACATAAAGCATTATTCCTATTTTAGAAATAAAAGAAAAGGCATTTTTGTCTACACATGAATGCACAATTATCTATGTTAGAGAAATCTTCTATTTTTAAAATAACTTTAATTCTCCTCCACAAATTTCAAACCCTCTCAAAATTCAACCATTAATTATGATTGGTTGAGATGCTTATGCACATGGATCATTCAAGATGTATTCTCCTCCCTTGATTATTCCTCTTTTGCCTCTTTAAAAAGGAGGGTTCTCTCCTCATTCAAAAAATCTTAGTCTCTCATGTTATTGTTATGTTGCAAATTTTATTGGTGATTTTGGAGACTTGGAGCATTTTTGCATTATTGCATTTTAGCTTAGCTCTCATTCTACTTACATTATGAAATAATTTTTTAGCTTAGTTCTCTTTGTTAGCTTGCATTTCATTTAGAATATTTTTCATTTGCATTGCATTTTATTCTAGATTCTTGGATATTGGCACTCTTGCCTCTACTCTTTGAATTTCTCATTCTATGGTGCACCTCGCAAGGGTTGCATAGTTTTGTTCATTTGAGAGCTGAAATCTCATAGCCTTTGTACATCATGGATAGAGAGCTATAAGCTAGCTCTTGATACTTTCTCTTCCATGGGTTCTCTCAAGAATAATGGTTTATAGAAGTGTGATACTTGTACACATACAATTTTGGCACCCACTATGGGGCTAGAACCAAGTTTTTAGCTCCATTTTATTGCTTGCATTTTGGTTATATTATAATATCTAATTTTTTTATAGCAACTTCTTGGATCTAATCAAGTGGTTTTGTTTGTTTCTTATTTTGGTTTTAAGGCTAAGCCTTGTGCAAATTTGTTTGAAAGCCAAAACCCTAGCTTTGTAAGAATTGAGCATATCTTTCAAACCAATTTAAGTTCATATCTATAAATTTTCAGGTTGGATATGCATAATAAATGTCTCAGACCAATTTGTAGATTGTTTTGAGTTGATTTGCATTTGTTATGAATTTTTCTTTGTTTTTCATAAAAAATCATTTCTAGTCACAAATCGACATTTTTTAAAAGAAAACTCTACATTTTTGAAAAGGTATCTAAATTATAATGGAGGTTTTTTCTTTGTGTTTTGACTTTTGAACTCATAATAGGCTTCAAAAACTTGATTTGATAAATCTGGTCTGTTTTGACAAAATGGGTCGCTAGGGCACAAATGAAGAGATTTTTTTGAATTTCTTTCATTTTTAGAAAGCCCTCTAGTTTTTAGTAGGGGTATCTTATTTTCATTTCTATTTTTGGATCCCAAATCATAGCAAAAAAGTCCATTCTTATTGACTAGGTCAAAAGGAAAGAGTAAAAATGAGAGCATTTGTGATTAGCTTGCACTTTCTTTGCATACACTTGGTTGGCAGATAACTTTGATTTTTGAGGCAACTAACCACTTTATGTTGCAAATATTACTTGGTTGTTATGCCCTAACCTTGGTTTATTTGTAAGGAGTTTCTCATTTTCATTGCTAAAAAGAATGCATGTCAAAGCTTCAAATGCACAAGCGCTACTAATGACTGTTTATAGGGCTACCCAAAGCATAAAAACCAAACTTTTTTGTATTTTTTTTATTCCATGTGTGGAACTCTACCAGTTTCTTTCATTTCATAGGCACATTAAACTTGTGATTGAGGTTCTTTGGTGATAGGAGAGTATGCTCTTCACCCTTGTAGTGAATCAGAAATCTTGAGTCACCTTTGAATTTTGAGAACAAGAGGATTAATTTGAGATTTTTGGCATATTTTGGAGAAACAATCAAGATAGGAGAGTATGCTCTTCACCCTTGTAGTGAATTAGAAATCTTGATTATTGAAAGTGGATCCAATTTGTCTTAATTAGAATCCTTTAGAGGGCCTACTCTTGGACAACCTAAGAGGAATGACCCAAGTGAGGACAAGCTAATACCTAGCTCTTCCAATCCACTATAAATTCAAGGCTATCAAGGACACAAAACCTTGGTAGACATAGTGTTTTTATTCTCTTAGTGTGATCGCTTATGGGATTTTGAACATAAGGAGATCATTAGGAAAGCATGCTTAAGGTTCTCTTGTGACTGCAAGGTTTGTTACCCACCGCAAGGTGGGGTGCCCCTTAATTGGGTGCAAGAGGAACATTACAAATAGAAGCCCTTTCTAAACACCCTAGATTAGTAGCTACCCTATTTTTCTGCTCAACTTCTTGGTGCAAGGATCAATCCTAGTGGACTACCTAGATCACCCCAAGATTTTACACTCACCATTTGTGTTCCTTTGGTTGTGCTTATGACACTTCCATGACAAAACCAATATCTCTTGTGGGAAACCACTTGGTGTGAGGTGAAGGAGCATCAAATGTAGGCCAAGTTGTTAAGTAATTGACCATGAATTTTAAGTAGATATTGCTTGATGTGTTCTTGAATGTGCTAGACCTCTAGAAATCTTTTGAACATACACATTGTTGGGACTGAAAATTGCAAGGTCAATTTTGAGTACCATTGAGAAAATTGAGCCTTATAAATGCTTTTGATGCCTATGTACCTAGTTGTACCTTTGAAGCCCCTGAGGTGTTTAATGTTTCTAACACCTTCCTTTTAGCGTGTCTAAGTGTTCCATGAAGTTAAATTGAGATTTTGAGTCATTTCGAGAAGTCTTGTTTTGAGTAATTGTCAATTCTACATTTTCACCAGTGTCAAACAACAATAGGAGGCCTTGCTTGCAAGTGAATATCTCACACCCAAAAATATTTTGTGATTTTTTGCTTTGAGAGTGTCTATTGTCCATACTTGAGAACCTATGTTTCAGATTTTGAGTCATTTTGAGTCTATTTGACTAGGTTTTGAGTCCCTCAAAGTTGGTCAGTTACTGTTTTCATGCTTTTGCAATTAATTCATAATTCTAGGAAGCCCTATTTGACATGTTATAACCTTTGACTAGTTGACTAAAATGTTGAAATTCCTTTTGCGTTGCATTGTAGACATCAGGGAATTATTATGTTTCAAGTTTCAACTTATGACAAATCTGTTTGATCACTTTTCAAACGCAATTCCAAACGCAATTTCTAAAGTTTTATTGGTGTCAGCATTTGCAGATTGATTAGTACCCCTGTTCGTGATTTCATAACTCAAAATTTTTTATTGGTTAGATCAAATGGATTGTACCGTTGTGTAGTACTCTAAAAATAATTTAAGTGTGCCAAGTTGTAAGTCTTGATGAATCCATTTGCACACTTTTCTAGGTCAATTCCATTTGCAAAAAACACTTTTCAGACAATGTTTCCAGTCAGAAATTCTGAGTAGCCTACTTTGATTGTCTACCATTTGCATCCAGTTATTCATCATAAGCCCAAATCCCAAATTTATACTCACCTTGTGACAAAGAATCACCATCCCAAGTGTCCATTTACCCAGTTTTCAAAGCTGAATTCGAACCCAATTTATGGTTTTCTGACATATTTTCTTGTAGGTAGTTCTGAGAGGTCAACTTTGATAGTCAATATTTTTTGACCCCGAATTCTTCATGAGACAAGATTTGACAAGGTGCAAGTATGTGGAACAAAGAATCAACGTGTTTGATTTTAGAGTCAATCAGGTGTTAATGTTAGTTTTTAAAGTTGGTCAAAGGACCTCCTAACGAAAAATTGACAATTTTCTAAAATGATATTAAATGAGTATTTAATGAAGGAGCAACAGTCAAATTTGCTTCGAATCAATATCAGGCAATTAGTGGATCAGTTTGAGACTTTAGTTATTCGAAAAAAAAAAAATTTAGCCGGACCCATTTTGGGGCCCGACTAATTTCATCAGATTGATAAGGCATCAATTTTAAAAGAAATGTTATAATGATTTGCAATCATTACAATTTCTTGGACATCTTATCATTGGAAATTAGAAGATTTATAGTACATAAGGAATTCCCATCAAATCTTCAAGAGATTTCTAAGTTGCATTTGAAGTGTTTTTCAATAGATTAACTCTGAAGGGGATGCCAATTTAACCTCATGCTCATGTGTTAAGTGCCTTGCTTAATGCTTGTTGGATTTACAATAGTGTAGAGCTAGAAGAACATATGGTAGAACATCTTTTTAAGATGGAACCTGAATGTTTTGTTTTATATTCCACTCTCAAGTATGCCATTGCCTTTGGGCTTATTAATACACCACCAGGAACAAGTATTAGAGTAACCAAGAATCTTCAAGCCCGTGGGGATTGTCATAACACCACTAAATTTTTCTCTAAAATTGTTGGGCGAGAAATTATTGTGAGGGATACAACCCATTTCCATCATTTTAAAGGTGGAATTTGTTCTTGTAGGGATTATTGGTGATGTTAATTGAGACAAATAATTGTATTTTCTTTTCTTGCTAAATATGGCAGTCCGCAGTTCTCAAATAAGGTGCTAGGAAGAAGCTAGTACTGTGAAATGTGAGGTTTTTCTAGTTGGCTATTTGATACTAGGCAGTTTCTCATAAAACGTTAATAGTAATGGCTAGACAATATCGTAAAATGTTCTATTTGATGATTCCTACTATTACAAGTTTTTTGAGGAGAAAATTAGAATGATTTTTAGTGATCTTTTCAAGTGGTGGTTTCTCATCCTCAACCATTTCAATTTTCAGAAAGAGCTTATGTAATTGAGGACATATTGGTTGGAAGCATCAAGTTTTTATTAATAGAATGGTGTAATCTCTGATTTATCCATAAATTCACAAGCAGATGCTTAGTCCCAAACAAGTAAAAATAAGCTATTGTCAATTACATGAACATGAATTGTAGGGGAAAATAATTTACGTTGAAAGTTATTCATAGTACTATACAGAAGTGGGTTGAAACAAGAAATGGATGAGAAACTAATATGAGATTTCCACGTATTGATTGAATAACAAATGGTCAATAGTCCTAAATGTTAGCAGAGATTCAAACTTGTTAAATATGATGGAGCACCCATTCTATGAATCTCAATCAAATATTGGTGCTTCCTGGATCCTTCAAAAAATGGATGGTTGAAAGAGCATAAATCAGAATGAAAAGGGAGCTTAAAGCCCCACGGAAAGGCTGGAGTCCACGCAACAAAAGGCCCAAACTCACAGCAAAGGCTCAGTGTTAAAACAAGAAGAGGGGCGGCTAAGCAAAGTGACTGAGGAGTCAACAACCACATGGTAGTAGATGCAAAGTGAACAACTCACACTAAACAAGGTGAATAACCATCACAATTGGCAAGAAGAAGAAATAGAGAAGTTCACTACAATGACTAGAGATGATAGTAGTATTAAGGGTTTGAAAATGTAAACACATAACCTACTTCAGGAAGCTCTAAACATGTGTGAGCATGGAGCAACAATTAATAAAAATTCACAACACATCCAGCAACCCATGCTAAGGAAAAAGTAGAAGCACACAAGTCAAGAGAGGATCACGCCAATGATAAAAGATAACATCCATGGCAATCAAATGTAGGAGAACCTGTACTTTGAAAGAGCTATTAGCATATTAAAAAAAATCTATGAAAGAGCCCATGCTTAGCAGGAAGCCATCACTGAAAGGCTTGGAGGATGTAGCATAAAAGCCATGCAAGCATTAAAATAAGGGAAACTCAATGCATACAACTTGAAAGCCGGCTAGGAGAAAGGAGCAGTCCATGTAGGTGAAAGAAGCTAATTGCAAAGGAGACATCATGAAGCTAGGCATCTAGCAATAAAGAGGAAGCTCATGCCTAATGAAAGGCAACTCACCTAAACCTAGCAATGAAATCATTTAAAAGGAGACTCACAAATGATGCAAGGTTAACTGTTAGAAAAAGAGAATCCATGTTTTGAAGGGAGGCAACAGCTAAAAAAAGGGGAAGCTGCCAACTTAAGGAGAAGCACTCATGCCAAACCAAGAAAGATTTCCATGCTAGTAAAAAGGGAGGACACCATGGCCATCACTCATGCTAAGAGTAGGATTGAGAGCTGTCTGATGAGAAATTTGCTTCAAAATAGAGCAAAGCTGCCAGTGAATTAAAAAGCAACGATGCATTGAAAAGGCAGAGACCACATTAGATGGGAGTGAATGTTAGTGGATGTATTGTGATTGTTGGATATGGTGATGTCTACAAGGGCTATTTGAAAGGAAGAACACATAGTTTAGAAAGAAAAGCCACAATAAAATGATGCCCAAAAACAAATCCCACCTTCATGCCAACAAAGGAGACATTCTCTAACAAAAGGGGATTTGATTTCTTTATCCCACACGCATTGTGGTGGAGGAATTTTTGTTTTTTAAATAGTATTGCACTCATAAGCAATGTGTCTAACAAGTGAATTCTTTTTGGAAGCTATGTACAGTGTAGGGGTCCCACCGATGATGTCAGTTGGGTTGACCAAGAACAAATTTTTTTTTAAAATGCAGATGCACTGAGGAGGCGATGGAACTTGAGATCATGCCATGTGGCTAGATCATGTGGCTAGTGCATGCCCACAAGATAAAGTTGCATGAGGTTTAGAAAATCCTGGAATGTGGGATGCTGCCACTTAGCGGTGGGGTCTTGTGCATGGTGATGTGTCATTGTAGTGTAGATTCAGGTAGGAATCAACTAGATCATGACATGTGTCATGATTTGATGGTGGGTGCATGCTTGCAAAACCAAGATGCTCACCAGTTAAGGAAAGCGAGTAAGTGGGATGCTGACACATGTCAGTGGAGCTCGCTCAGATGGTGATGTGGTATTGCATACATGGCACTGATGTGGCAAATGATGCATGGGTCTAGGCCAATCAAAGTGCCATGTGGCACCCGATCAAAGAAGAGTTGACCTGAATGGAAATAAGGGGAAAATGAAATAATTAAAATATTAAATATTTTAAGCATTTTTTTAGGTTTAATATGCACATTCACATTTTAAATTTAAAAGGTCCATTTCTAGAGTTGTGACTTTAGAACTTTAAAATTTTAAAATTTTAAAATTTTAAATTTCAAAGATGTGCAGATATGAGTTTTCATACCAAGAGGGCATTTTTCAAATTTTCTTTTAAGGGGTTTCATCAGTTGCATAATTTAGTGGAAAAACACCTAAAACACATTTAGTGACCTTTCTATCTGATTATTTTTAATATTTGTGGTGTTTTGGCTAAAATTTTGATGAATTGGCACATATCCTGATTCAGTTAGCAAAATTTTGTCTTTTGCTAAGATATTTTGCATTTGAAAGGAAAAATAGAAAATATATGATTAGTAGTTGAGGGATTTGATTTAGTCATGGAAAAGAGAGGTAGAGAGAGGTTTTTCAGTTGCAAGGGATTGAATTCCAAGTGGACACATGGCAGGCATAGATCAGATATGGGAATTCATTCATCCTGTATCATTCTTTCTTTCTTTCATTGTAAGGGTTAGAAAATTTGGAAAGTTTTATTTGAAATGAAGGTATTTAGTAGAACTAGCCTTGGAATTGATGAATTCTGACTAGAAGATCTAGGATGTGCTGGTTCTAGACCATGAAGTTTTGCTTTGGCTATGATAGCCCCTTCCCATCCCATCAGTTTCTCATTCCTGCCATGTTCTCTCTTGTATGCCAACATATGTTATTGTATAGTTTGGTTTATTAGGTGATTTCTGAGTTAATTTGATGCATTTTCATGTATTATTCCAAGGAAATTAATACAAAGAACAGCAAGGGTTGAGTTTCATGTTAAATCGTGTCTCCATTCTTAGTGAGTTGTAACATTTTATGATCTTTGAACAAAGAGCCTAGATCATAGTTGCAGTCCCTTAAGGCTATATGTTGTTTCATTGTTGCTTGTAATTCAAGGAATTATGTAAATGTTTTAGGGATTCAACAGGGTTGCAAGTTTATTGAGGAGGATATCAAGTAAGAATGAGATTTAAGTTGAACATTGATGTCTATTTACAAGGTGAATGGATAGATCAGATATCTAAATATATGAATAAGTATCAGATATCCAAAATGTATAAGAGAGATTTATGAATTTTTCGAATGGATCAGGCACTGATCAGCTACAGGGTCATTAAGCTATTGTCTATACATGGTTTTCATCCACTTTCCCCACCCACATAAAATCAAAATCAAATTCAAATCATCTTTACAATTTTATGTTGAAGAGCTAGAACAGTTTAACCCTCACTCAACTTATGAACTCCATGGTTTTGCATTCAGCTACTGCAAATTTATATCATTTCATAAGTCATTAGGAGATATAAGGGCTTTTATCTGCTTTGTTAGATTCAAGAGTATGTTTTGCATTGGTACCATATTGATTGAATCTGAGGTTCACTCGCCTAGTTTTTGTAGAGCCTGAAGAAGAAGAAGGGTTTAGCCTTATAGTTGGCCTAGTGTCTGAAATGGCATGTTGAAAATGGGAGTTAGCTACCCCTAGATGTGTCATATTCTCATTGGGATAATTGAAAACCCTCCAATGTTTTCAAACACCAACACATATGATGATAGTTCTAGGGATTTCTTTTAAGACCTCACATATTCTTGTATCATGCATGGTTTCTTTGTACCTTTCTTGATTGTTTGAAGACTACTCCATGTGTCACTATCATGCTTAGAAAGAAATTATTTTTGAACAGTAAACTTTCTATGCTATCAACTATTGTCAAACTTTTTAAACCAAGTCAAAACATCAAGTTCAAATTTTTTTTATGTTGGTTGCTAGGGGAGTCTCATAATTTGACTTTTCTTTTGTGTCTCTAGTGCTTGAACATGCTTAAAGTGACTCTTTGGTCTTAGTGCTCTTGGTCTTTCTATCTTCATGGTTTGTATCCACTTGCTAGTTTTTTTCCTCTGAAATGGTTACCTTGATTTCTTGACTACACTCTTAGGTTGGGAAAATTGTTCACTTGTCACCTTTCTTTCTCTATCTAATTGGTTATTTTGTTTCTTGCCTAGATCTTGACTTGAGTCACTAGTGTTGTACATTTCTTGGACGCTTTCTTGAAAAGTCACTTTACTCTATCTTTATTATTTTGGCGAGTGAACACTCTACCTCTTTAGTTTGGACATCAAGTTATCTTGTGTCACCTTCTTAGCTTCCTCTAGTCTCCTTCAAGTGTGATTATATATCTACCACTATGGCATTCAAACCTTGTCCTACAAAACCTCAACCAAATCTAGATGATCATGATATCCTCCATGCCACTAAAGAGTTTCAGGATCTATATGTTCAATACAAAGAACTAGAAGAGACAAACAATATTTCTTACCTTCATCTCTCTAAGTGTATGATAGAAATAAAGTCTAAACTTGAGAAAAGATTAGAGGAGAATATTTCATTCTTAAATGAATCTCCCTTAATTCCCTTACATACACATGGTTCATCTTCTTCAAGGTCTACATATTCTACTCCTAGACATCAAATGTCTTCATCTTCTAGATCTAAAGACCTTCTTAGAGGGAAAGAAAGTGATGCCTCCTTTGAGCCTATTCCAAGCTATCATGATGGACCTATCTTTGACCAAGACAATGATGAAGACATGGATGCATGGCATTCACTTGATAAATAAAAAAAGGACTCTAGACATACTTTTGATAGAACATTTGGCCCCTTGGAATATTCTTATGATGACACTTTGCAAACGCTTCTTGGCACCAAGCTCATCACATTAACTAAGTCTAGCTCATATGGAAACCCATTATTGGATATCTATTATGCTTTCATTAACATAATGGGCATAGTACTTTATATTGCATTGAGTTGGAACACAAAATTCAAGATCTTCTTGATGATGGGATTGTTGATACCTCTAATAACTCATGTGATGATGATACTTCTCTTAAGCAAGATCATATTAATGAATGTCTAGTGATGTTTTCTTTGATACCTCTACTTCTTCCAACACTCATACATCTCCCAAAATTTCAAATCTTTCCACCATGACTCCATAAAAAAAATAACCTAGTGCTTTCTATATGGACTATGTGTACCCTCAAGGGCTACCTCTAAAAGAAACTCAAGCTAACCTTCAATTGGTTGCAAAATTCTTCCATGCTACTAAGCCTAAAGATCCTCAAACTTCATGTAATACTATGCCTACTCCAAGCACTACTCCATTTACTCTTCATTCTCCCTTGTCCTTAGAAGTGGCTCCATGTCAAGAATGATCAAAATGAAGCACCCTTTCATCTCCTTCAAAATTTCACCCCTCCATACCCTATGTCTTTTCCATCTCCCAGGTATGATGAAGATACCACTTCCATTATCTCCCTTGAGCTTACTAAAAATTATGAGAAAAGTTCTCTTCATATGCTATCCAAAGCTCAAGATCAAAGTGTCCCCTCATGTTCTACTTCTCCATATCCACTTCAAAATTATGCTCAAGCTTCAGGTGCTCATATTAAAAATATTGTTCCTATCAAAGCTACTCATGAGCCTATTGATGGCTTTGACTATGTTTCTCATTCTAAAAATGTTGATTTCCCTTTTCACTATCCATTTGCATAACCAAAGTCTATCCTTGGTCCTTATCCATTAATGCTAAAACCTTCAAAAATTCCACCTATATTGGGACCTTATGTTCCTTCATCTCCTACATTTTCCACTCCTATCTCTCCTATCATACCTCAAGATCAACAAAGATACTCATTCTTGATGAATTTCCACCCATCTATCCATCTAAACCACTTATATTATCCTTATTCATCCACAAATCCCAAGTCTTTTGGAAGTGAGAATAAACATAAGAATCCATTAAAAATGAAGATCATTATGTCTGATCTAATCAACATGTGAATGCAATGAAGAAATGCAAGAGACCACAAAGGTCTACTATTAGAAAAGCTAAATCAAAGAAAATATGGGTTCCTAAACCCATTATTGAAGAAATGTGTTTTGAAGTATCCAAAAAAATTTTAGAGTTATATGTATTCCCAAGTCTCTCTTGAAAGACTTGAACATTGAAAAGAGATCAAAGTTGACATTCAAGATTCCAAAGGCTTCCATTCCATTTTCTTCCAAAAATCTTACTAAAAATATTCCAAAGCCTTCCATTCCACTTTTTTCCAAATCTCTTCTACCACCTCATACATCTAAACCTCAAGTTATTTCATCCATCATTCCAAAACCCTTCAATGTGTGTTTCAATGCTGATCTTGCCCAATATTTCAGCTAGCCTTATGAAATCCTCTAAAACCTACACTTACTTGCTATCCATGCTCATTCGTTTCTTTCAAGACATGAACCCTTATCCTTCATATACTCCTACTATTTTCTCCCTTCCATCACCCTATCAACATCTTTCAGCATACTTATATATGATCTTAGCTTATCATGACTTATCCTTCCAATTAAGAAAAAAAGCTTGAAGCATTTCTAAAAATTCCAAAAAAATAGAAAAGGGAAAAAATAGGAAAAAAAAAAAAGAAAAAAGAAAAAAGTGCCTTGGTGAAAACCACTTCATGTGGCACCTTGGTAGCAAAAGAAAAGATAAATAAATTTTTTCTATGGTGAAAAAAAATTCTTGTGGTGCCTTGGATTAGTACCATGATGAAAACCTAACAAATAGGCATCATGTATAATTCTTTCATAATCCATCCATTCCCTCTTCCTCTTTGATCTTGACATTGTTGAGCTATCCAAGTGCATTGGCTATCTAATCTATCACTCACCCCATCCTTCTCATTTGTTCATAGCCTTCATATCTAGCTTCATTATTATTGCTCTATCCCATTTCTATCCTATCTATTTCACCCCTTGGTCTATTGGAAATAATCAAGACTAGCTAATTTACTGAGAGGGGAGGGGTGAATCAGTAACTTTAAAAACTTTAAATCAATTCAGCACTGAAAGCATTAACCATTTATTTATTTAATTTACTGTATGCATGGAAAGATAAACATTCATAACACATGGACACAATGATTTGGTGACCCAAAAACCTTCCAATTAGAAAGTAAAATTGGGGTGGGGATGATGCCCACAAAACTTCAATACTGCAGCATAAAGTTGGCTTGTTAAGGCTTACAATGATCACTTCTGGTGATCTACCTTATTAGGAGCAATTAGGACTACTAGATCCACCTTGTTAGAGGATTTACAAACATACAGTAAAGTATGCACTCTGTTAGGAGATTTACAAAAAGACTGCTAAGTCTATCCTGTTAAAGGATTTATAAACTGATTCAAATGTTAGGATGAAGTAGTGGATCTCCTTACAACTATTTTCTGATAAGATCCCTTTTTGCACTGATCATTTGATGTGATAGATATAACTTTTCTGCTCCTATGTTGACCTTGTTGTATTCCTTTTACTCTGTTGTTGATTCGCTTTCACTATTCTCAAAATATAGCAATACCTTCTTCATATGCAAACATCACTCCCTTTATATTTTCATATCCATCCATACTACAAATGATATCATACATTACATATATACCATTCCAATATTTACAATTTCAAGGTTGGCCAAAACTAAGTGAACAAAATGTTACAGAGTCGACCAAATAGTAAAAAACTAAGGTTCCTCAAGCTAACTTGGTGACCTACTAATACACGGCATCCACTATGTTACTCAGCATCATCATGCACTCAATAGGAGTAGAGGCTCAGTTCATACTAGCCACACAACATTTCTTGGAACTCGGTAACCATTGGTGACTCGATAGATATAGTGTCACTCGGTAAAAACTAACTTCTTCATTTACCTTGCTTTACTCGGTAAACACTGAGTCCTTCATTTACCTTCTTCACTTGGTAAACATTGAGTCCTTTGTTTACCTTTTTCACTTGGTAAACATTGAGTCCTTCATTTACCTTTTTCACATGGTAAACACTGCTAAACTTCTCATTCACTCGGTATCCTCTGGAATGCTCGGTGAGAACTGTTTACCTATTGAACTTACAAGGTAACCACTAAATGCTTGGTATACACTGTAGACTAAGTGATGAGCTAGATAAGCATTCAGAATTGAATAAGTGTTTACACTAATGACAAATATATCATAATTCCAACAATCTCCCCCTTTGGCATTAGTGACAAAAACACTTATGAGCCAAAACTTATGTGCAAAATTTGACATATTGATTTTGATTTTTCAAAATTGATCTTTGTAAATCTATTATACATAGCTTCCTTATTTACATATATCTCCCTCATACAATATGCACAAAGTATTTACAAATATCTCTATCTCTTCTTTGGTACTATATCTCCCCCTTTTTGACAATAATGCCAAATTAAACAATATATATTTACACAGAGACACCAAAATGGGAGATAAACTCAGAGTGTACCTTGAGAATAAGAGCCAAAGTCTTATCCCAATTCTCTTGCAAAATTTTATAGGTGGAGAGTGCTATTTGAACTTTAGCTGAAAATTCAATCATATGATCTGCAACTAAGAAATTGTTGTCATGCATCAATGCTTTGGAGTAGGCAATGTGTTTCTACATTGTGTCCATGATAGGAAGGATCATATTCTGAATGTCAATCAAGGTAGACCTGATCCTTGCTTCCTCTCTCAACAATTTTGCCTACTTTTTTGACAAAAATCTGATTCTGAGATGATGGGATGAACTCGAATTGGGGTCAAGTTGTAGCATTTGTGCACTGACCTTCATATCCTCATCAATTTTATTCAAGTTTTCTTTGATCTCCTTGGTGTACTCGGTAACATCACAAAGTTTGGCAAAAAGTGAAGTTACATTATTAAAGGAATTTTCAAGATTGGCCAAAATTGTGGACAATTCTACCTATTTTATTGCAATATGCAGAGCAATGTGCTCAAGCACCTTATTATCAAATTTCCTTTTAGCCTTTTCAATCAATTTTTCTTGACTAGAGATGTCCTCATTGAATTTATTTATAGCCTCTTCCAGTTGTAACAAAATGTGTTGAGATGAATCATTATCAACACCTATAGCCTCTGTAATAATGTTTTTAGCACTTTCAATTATGTTGTACTCTTTATCTCTCTCATTCCTCAGTTGCTTCTTCCTTGCCTTCTGCTCTAATAGCTGACTGACCAGTCTCATTTCATCAACTCATGTAGTATCCAGATCTATCTTTGGAATGACAATGTCCTCATCCATTACCTTGCTAGTAAGCATGAATTTCTTTGATTTTTTAGTAGTGCTTACATCTTTGCCTTTAGAAATAGAAACAATGGTTGATGAGGCTAGACCAGCTAAAAAAATTGGAATAGGACCAACTAAAGGAAGGCTGAGAGAAGTGCTAACTATATCAAAAATTGATGTTCCTCCCAAAATTGATGTACATGCTAGAATATTTATAATGGGAGAACTAACTAGTGTAAAAATTGGTGCTAATGTAGCTAACAAAATTGTAGTACAAATGGGTACACTTACTATACATACTTTAGTAGAGGTTGATACACTTGATGTACTTATTGCTGTAGAGACTGCTGAGGAGGATGATTCGATAGCTGATGATGAGGGCTGCATCTCGATAGATGAAGTGGTAGACACTTCCATTGATGATACCTAGAGCTATGATGTGGCAGGTGCAAATGATAAATCTGATGTAGATGCTATCAAACCTGCTAAAGCTAACTCCAACCTTGATGATGTGATAGTTTTAGGTGGAGAGTGAGGAAGGGATGCAATAATTGTTTCTGCAATTTTCACTGGATCATCTTCGTCCTTATCTTCCTCTTTAGCTTCTTCCTCCATTTCTTCTTCCTTTTCCTTCATCAATTATTCTAAGTCTTCATTAGTTACATCCATTGTTATAGAATCATTACCTTCCTCAACCTCTTCATCATCATCTTTGATTTCAACTAGATGATCAGATGGCTTATGTAGATGATAGATGCCTTTCCACACTTATGCGGCATCCTTGACTATTCGTTCAATATCTTTTATTAAAATCAGGCAAGTGTGAAATCTGATTGTCATCTTATCTTCATTTTTCTTCAATGCCTCTTTCACCTTTGCATCAGTGAGACTTGGTAGCAACTATCTCAAGGATTGCTCATATATATCCTTTACCATTTTCATAGCTGCTTTGCACCTTGGTTGAATCCTTGCTAGTTTTTCAGTGGAAATTTGAGGGGCAATTTGGTCAGGGGAATATTTCCATTTACCCATCTTGGAGAGTACTAGCTCCTCAACCTGCATTTTCTTAGCATTAGTTCTGGTTTCATATTTCAATGCTTTGAAATTTGACAAGCCTAAACCTGCATCCAGTTGCTTTGATGTCTCTTCAAATGTGAGAGGAGGCTTGCTGAATACAACTTCCTTCTTTCCTTTCCTGGTTCTTCTTGTGAAGACCACCTGAGATTTGGTGATAATTACCTTGCCTTTCTTCTTCACAAACTCTGCCTCTTTCTCAGATTCCTCTTCTTCCTTATCATCTGGTTCATTTTCTTCTTCATCCTCACCTTTTCCCTCATTTAGCATTAGAGGGCTAGATGTAGTTTTCAATTTTGCTATCTTCCTCTTGCCCTTGGTGATAGCCTAAGGAAGCTTGATCTCAAGTTCAATTCTGGCCTATGCTTCATCATAAGTTCCAAAGGTAGGGATGTTAGGAATAGCTGGTTCATTCACCAGTGCCTTAATGATGTCTCTTGCTTCATCAATGTTTAATTCATAAGGCAATGGTTTTACCCATGCCACTTGGGGTATGACTGCCTGTATGTGCACTTTATCAAAGTCAACCATGAAACATATATCATCTTTATAATCCTCAACAAGCTTAGAAGGAATTCTGAACCTGTTATTCATCCTTTCCTTGAAGTCTCCAAATAGTTATCCATGACTTTGTCAAAAATTTTGCCCATTTCTACTATAAACTCATTAATCTGATATAGAATTGGAACATCTTTTCTCCACACTATAGATCCTTTGGATGGGAAAAACTTTTGTACATAAAAGAACAAGAAAATTAACAATGAGCCAAATTTAAAAGGGTTATTTTTTGAAGTCCTAATACTTTCCATATTCTTGTTTAACTATTTCAACAGTAAGTTTGCCAAGTCATATTCTAGATTTTTCTTTACTACCTTAAATGCTAAATCCAAAGCCTCACACGGTACACTATTCAATTTGCTGGAATTGTATAGTTTATATGCAATTACATGAATGCCAAACCTAAGTTCCATGTCAGATACATTGTTAAGCTTTAGTCCTCTTCCATCCCATTTTGCTAGGGTTTTCTTCTGCAACTCATCCCAACCTAGGGTTTTAGTGGTTTTGGCTTTGCTGAGCATAGGCAAACCCATGATTTTATGAATCATCTTCTTGGTTATCAATACAGGTTGCTCCAACCACAACTGACCATTGTGTACATGGCTTAGAACATATCTCACCCGTTTAATTTGGAAATTCCTTGGTAGGTGTGGAATGTGGGTCAAGCCTTTTTCTTCTAAGTGCTTATGCTCAGGTTTTAGGGCTCCATCAACACATAATTGTCCTAGGGCATTGTCCATATCTAATGTACCAATTTCTTGAATAGTGCATTTGAAATGAGCACGAATATCATTAATAAGAAGTACCTTAGGTGGAATTTGTGATTAAGCTCCATGTGGATCAATTGATTCAGCAATTGGAAGCACTAGTTTGAATTTTGGGGCTTTCCATTTGACTCCTTTCATGAGCATTTCAGAACCCCTCTTTGCCTTGCTACTATTGGTGCTTGCGGATGCCATTGCTGCTCGGTGGATGATAAATTCTTCAAACAAATTCTTCATAGGAAATTCACTTCAAATCTCTTGGAATCACTAGCGTGCAACTGGAAATCTCTTAGCTCTAAGTATTCTAAAGTCGTGGTGAAAAATGAAATTGAATTCTGCCCTTTTGATGGAAATACTCTCATTAATGCTCGATACAAAGGTGGCTGAGATGACATATTGCTTGCCAATCTATCATTGATTTACTTGGTAAAACCTTGCAACTCGGCAGTTGAACAAAATCTTTGATACTCCCAACCTAGCTCAATAAGGTCTTCAACCGACCTTTCTCGATAGATGCAACACGGTGAATGATAACTTTTCCTTGATCCTCATATCTAAAATATTGATTTGATCATTTGCACGCTTTCACTCTAGAACTACTTAAGATATGGCTTGAAGATGAAGTTCCTGATTCTTCTTAAATCTAATTGGAAATGGTGGAGTCACCCACTTCTTGAGTGACATGACCATCATTTGAACTGTCTTGCTCAGTAGATTTAGGAATCCACTATTATCCCATCTGCTTCTGAATGTTATTAGCTTTAGCTTTCTTTTCATCTTCAATTCTTCTAACATTCATGCAATTCTTGGCTATATGACCAAGTTCAATACATGTATAACATCTTATGGTTGTATCCTTCTTCCTTAGGTGATGTCTTACACAATTTATCCCAATGTGTCCATATTCTCCACAATAGTGACACCTACACCAAGTATTGTAATCCCAACCAAATATTTCTTTGACAATTTGTTCTACTAGATTGAATGTTTTTTATTTTCGTTTAGATGCCTTGTGACCTTGTTTCTTGCATTTGTGACATTTGCCTTCAAATTTTGGTTTTTCTTTTCATTTTATTAGCTTTGTGACCATGCTGACTGCAGTTGAAGCATTTACCATTGAATTTTTCCTTTCCATTACTCCAACATTTGTTTCATGTATGACCTATCTCACCATAGTGATTGCAAGTGGGTCTTTGATTCCTTTGGGCACCTTGTTTGGAGGTTTCGCCGTCTTCCTTATAACCAAGTCTAGATTTACCTTTTTGTCCATGAAGATTCTACTCACTTAGTTGATTTAATTGAGTCATGTCTGTTTGAGATTTCATCATTCTTTCATTGATTTTCCTTTCAATGATCAAGTCATTTTCCAAACTTTCATTGATTTGTCTTTCAGATCTTAGATCACTTTGTAAGCTTGCATTGATTTTTCTTTTAATGATTAAATCATTTCTCAAACTTTCATTCTCAGATCTTAGATTCATAATTTCTTCATTTGCATTAGATAGTTGACCTACAAGATCTTCATGCTGAAGGGATTGATTATTTCTTGCCTCTAAGTCTTCATTTGCCTTGTTTTTCTGTTCCAAAACTTCACATAGCCTAATTGATTGGATTTCTTATTCTCTTTTAAGCTTTCTTACTTCTTCCTACAGAGAACCATTCTTTGCTAGGAGTTCCCTGATTGCTTCATTAGCTTCATTTGAATTCTTGATGGTAAAAGGTCTTCAATCTTTTCTTCAACATACTGATGATCATTCATTTGTCTTGCGAGTTCCTTCCTTTTCTTTAGAGATTGAGAAAGATGCTCCTTTGCTTCTTTGAGTTGAGCCATGGCCATTTCTAGATCTAGCTTTTCATTTTCAATAGATTTGTCAAATTTGAATATCTCCATTGTCCTTGATCTTTGCTCAAGTTTTCAAGCTGTGTCCTAAGAACCAAAATGCTTTGATACCAATTGTTGGAAATAATCAAGACTAGCTAAGTTACTGAGAGGGGAGTAGTGAATCAGTAACTTTAAAATTTTTAAATCAATTCAGCACTGAAAGCATTAACCATTTATTTATTTAATTTACTGTATGCGTGGAAAGATAAACATTCATAACACATGGACACAATGATTTGGTGACCCAGAAACCTTTCAATTAGAAAGTAAAATTGGGGTGGGGATGATGCCCACAAAATTTCAATACCATAGCATAAAGTTGGCCTATTAAGGCTTACAATGATCACTTCTGGTGATCTTCTCTATTAGGAGCAATAAGGACTACTAGATACACCTTGTTAGAGGATTTACAAACATACAGTAAAGTATGCACTCTGTTAGGAGATTTACAAAAAGACAATTAAGTCTACCCTATTAAAGGATTCATAAACTGATTCGCCTGTTAGGATGAAGCAGTGGATCTGCTTACAACTATTTGCTGATAAGATCCCTTTTTGCACTAATCACCTGATGTGATAGATATAACTTTTTTGCTCCTATGTTGACCTTGCTGTATTCCTTTTACTCTGATGTTGATTGACTTTCACTATTCTCAAAATATAGCAATACCTTCTTCATATGTGAACATCACTCCCATTATATTTTCATATCCATCTATACTGCAAATGATATCATACATTACATATATACAATTCCAATATTTACAATTGCAAAGTCGGCCAAAACTAAGTGAACAAAATATTACAGAGTCGACCAGATAGTAGAAAAATTGAGTTCCTCAAGCTGACTTGGTGACCTTCTGATACACGGCATCCACTATGTTACTCGGCATCGTCATGCACTTTGTAGGAGTAGAGGCTCGATTCATACTAGCCACACAAAATTGCTTGGAACTTGGTAACCATTGGTGACTCGGTAGATATAGTGTCACTTGATAGAAACTAACTTCTTCGTTTACCTTACTTTACTCGGTAAACACTGAGTCCTTCGTTTACCTTCTTCACTCGACAAACACTGAGTCTTTTGTTTACCTTTTTCACTTGGTAAACACTGAGTCCTTCATTTATCTTTTTCACTCAGAAAACACTGTTGAACTTCTCATTCACTCAATATCCTCTAGAATGCTTGGTGAGAACTGTTTACCTGTTGAACTTACAAGATAACCACTGAATGCTTGGTATACACTATAGACTTAGTGATGAGTTAGATAAACATTCAAAATTGAATAAGTGTTTGCACTAATGAAAAATATATCGTAATTCCAACATGGTCTTGATCACAACAAACAAAAACATGGTTCTCATAGGTCTCTTGGCATGCCTCTTTTGGACTACATTCTTTCATGCTATTGGCTTCAACTACTTATCCTATACACTATCTTGCTCATTGCTTCCATTGGTTATCCAAAATCTATTATATATGGCTATCTTTCCCTAGCTTGGGTACTCTTGAGGAGTCAATTCCTTGAGGATCCCTTTCACTTTCTTCATTCTCCTTTCTAATCCATCTTTTCTTATCCACTAGCTTGTTGCTCGATCATGTCCTACACCTTGCTAGACATTGAGAGAAAATGATGTGATCTTTCTTGAGAATTGGTAATCTCTAAGTCATTCTAAAAATTATATATATATATATATATATATATATATATATATATATATATATATATATATATATATATATATATATATATATGATGTTGAAAAAAATCCTAAAAATAAAAAATTGCCCTAAAAAAATTATCATCTTAGTGAAAACCTAGCAATAGGTGCTTTGATGTATGACTAAAAAAATCAAAAAATACAAAAAATAATAAAAGATTGAAAAAATGTCCTAATTTTTTTTTCAAGTGGTGAAAACTTGGAAATAGGCGCTTCTTGAAGTTGGAAATACAAATGAGAAATGTATACTTCTAAGGTGGGGAGGGGCAATTAGAAGTACTAATCTCTAACCAATTAAACTTTTAACTTTAAAACAATGCATGCATTAACATATTGAAATAACATGTAAAATAAATGCATCCACATAAACACTTGACACCAAATATGGTTACCCTAAAACCCTCCAATGAGAAGGAAAAATTGGGGTGGGGATGACACCCACAATTCGTCACTATTGTAGCAATAAAGTTTACCTGTCAGGGTTACATAATTTGACCATTCTCATGATCTATTATGTGAAAGGCCTGCCCTATTAAAGGCTTACAAAGGATTGTTAGATCCCACCCTATTAAAGGATCTTGAAACCCTATTAAAAGTGTGCCTGGCTAAAAGACTTTAGACCACTCACCTGAAATGTCACCCTATTAAAGGATTTCACTATGATTGTTAAATCAACCTTAGTATAAAGGATTTCATCCTACTGATACAGTTGTTAGAAAGTACAATAGAATTTTTTATCTGATACACTTATAATCTAGTATTTCTAATTTCAAATCTCAATTCACTCCATCTTGATACTTTTTGATCTAATATGAAATTTTTGTATCCTCAATCCTTTATTCTACGAACTAATTCTACAATTTTATCCTTCTTCTAAGTCACCTTGAAATTGATCAATTCACACCTTTTATTTCCTTCAAAACCTTTTGTAGCATCACCTCCTCACATGCATTCATTCATACTCTTCTCTCACACTAAATCATCTTGCTTCATCTCCCTTTAAAAAGACTTTGGTGGCTCAGGGTTAGGTATGAATCTACGATTTAGATTCATTCATTTTTTCTACTCAATTACTTCCATTTTTTTGATTGGTTGCATGTTGATTGCATAGGGAATCCAAATATATTTGACCTTATTTTCAAATATTTGAGATTTATCCATTAGTCAATTCAAAAATGATTTACATAGTTGTTTGTGCCATCACAAACAACTAGATGCATTCTGTGTTAGTTGGCACTTGATAATACTGATGCTCGCCACTTACTATAATTCTATCTACCTCAGCACTTGAATTGCTCAACACTATCTCTTACTATAATTCTATCTAGCTTAACACGTGAACTTGATCGATATTGTCTATTTACTTAGCACTTGATTGACTTGGCACTCATTAAACCTCGACATCTATACATATTATACCCGGCATATGTTATTAGCTCGGCATGAACTCAGTAAATATCTTAAGTATGTTGACACTCAATTGTCAAAACCAATCTGAGATCAACAATCTCTCCCTTTGACATAAGTGGAAAAAAAATTTAATTATACATAACAAATCTAATTTCCTTGAGTATAATATACATTCAATTTGGAAAATATGCAAAAGTTCAAAATTGTTCAAAATTTTTGTAATGGACTATATACCTCAAAATTTTGTAACTCCCCTTCAGTTAATGTGTCTTTTATGTATCCAAAATATCTTTGAATAGATTTATCTCTTGCTAATACTCTATCTTCAAACATTTTGATACTCTTTATCTGATATGCCCTATTTTTTATTTTCTATTGTTTACTCCCCCTTTGTTTGTTCTTCTCTCTATTTACTTTATCTCCTCTTTTCACATGTCTCCCCCTTGCATATTTGTCTCCCCCTAGCATTTATCTCAATTTTTACATTTGTCTCCCCCTTTTTGACACTTATGTCAAAGCATCTATACACTAAGTTTGTATTAATCCAAGAATTTCTTATTAACTTCCATTACAATCTTTAGAGCAGCATCCTAGTTGTCTATTACAACATCTAAGGATTTGATTTGGATGGTTATCTCTGCTACAATGTGAACTAAGCCATCCAAATTTGAAAGATTAGTATCTTTCTTTAGCACTACTTCTACATAGACTAGTTCTTTCTGGAGTATTTCCATGTAAAGGGTCAATGAAGCTTGAATGTGGACTAGCTTGGCCCTTGTGTTAGCCTCTTCTATTGTTAATACATCTAGTTCCTTTTGTGTGTGAAGTGTTGAATGAAAGTTCTTCTCACTTTGAGTTGGATTTTGAGGTAGTTTCATGCCTAATATTTTTAGGTTTCTTTCTAGACTTAGAATCCTTTGACTCATTTCTTATGTGAAGAGTGTGGGGTCACACAATTTTTTGTATAGTGATAATTTATTCTCAAGTGCCTTCTTCACTTTTTCAATCTTTGTAGCTAGTTCTACTTGTGATAGTGCTAGTCCACTAGATAACTTCTCATTTACTTTATGTTGAGATTTCTTTTTAGACCATTCCATGAGTTTTACATTGGTTTCCTGGTCTTCATCTATCAATTGCTCAACAATTTCTAACAATTGTTCTAATTTAGGCTTGGTTTCATTAGGTGTTTGCAAGCTAGAGGCATCTAAAAGGATATCTTTTATTTTATGTAGTGCTTGTATTTGCTTATACTCTTTCTTGAGTATATCTTGGTTCTTCTTCCTTTCCAATGCCTCTTTCATGATAGTAATCCATTCCAAGTTCATGGTTGCATAGTTATATTTTGGTATAACTATTTCTTCATCTAGTGTTGGGTCTCCATAGTGAAGTACCCTTGCAACCTTTGTTGAGCTCGAGCCTAGTACAAAAATTTAAAGTGGCATTGCATTAGTGCTTGGCTCTTGAAGGACTTTGGTAGGAGTGCTAGTTGTTGGTAGATTAACCAATGTCTGAATGGCTTCCTACTCCTTTTCCTTTGGAATGTCCTTGTCTTCTTTTGATCTTTCTTGATCAATAGCAATTTTTTGTCCTACACCTTAAGTTTGTGTGTTAGGCATAGATACCTCTATCTATCCTACTTGTGTTGATATTAGATTGGTTTTGACAATTGAGTGTCAACATACTTAAGAAATTTTCTAAGTTGATGCAAAGTATAATATAGATGTCAAGTTGTAATGAGTGTTGAGTCACTCATGTGCCAAGTAAACAATATGTGCCGAGCTAGAAATACAATAAGTGTCGATACATTTAGATGACAAGAAAACAGACAGTACTGAGCAATTATATGTGCCAAGTGAACAATAGATGTCGAGCAAGTTCAAGTTATAAACCAGAACAAAATTTGGTACGTGCTGAGCGTTAGCAATCAACAAGTGTCAAGCAACACATAATCAACATAAGAGTTTTTGCCTTCACAAACTAAGATGTAAACCATTTTTGAGATGACATATGGATAGATCTTGAATCTTAGAGGTAAGATCGAATATATTTGGATTCCCTATGTGATCAACATGCAATCAATGAGAAAAATGGAAGGATTTGAGTGGAAAAATTGGATGGATCTCACTCGTAGATTCATACCTAACCCTAAGTCATGAAATATTTTTTAAAGAGAGATGAAGCTCCATAATTGATAGAGTGTGAGAGAGAATGCATGTGAAGAGATAATGCTAGTGAAGATTTGAAGGAAGTGAAAGGGGTGAATTGATCAAGCTAAAGGTGACTCAGAAGAAGGTAACTTGGAAGTACTAGATTCTAACCACATAAACACTTGACACCAAATATGATTACCTAAAAAACCTCCAATGAGAAAGTAAAACTTCTAAGTCACCTTTTCTAATGAGAAGGTTTCAAAGTTAAAAGTTTTATTGGTTAGAATCTAGTACTTCCTATTCAACCCCCCACGCCCCCTCTTAGAATTATACTTTCCACTTGTAAATTCCAACAATTGGTATCAAAGTTAAGTTCTCATCAGGAGAAGCCTTAAATCTTGGAGAAAAGATCTTGAGATGGAAGTCTATAGCTTGGGAAAGACCATTAAGAATCAAGAGATTGAGATACACCTCTTACTACAATAACTGGATGAAGCAGAAGATGCTTTGAGGAGTTTGCTAAAGAGAAGAAAAGAGATTGCCATAGCATAAAATGATACTCAATATAGGGAGATTGACACCAGAAAGTTATTTATAGATGGTAACTCTTGTGAGTTTGATGCAACAATTATATATCTCATGGACAAGAATAGAGCACAAGATGAGGACATAAAAAATCTCAAGTTGGAGCAAGAATCACAAGAAATATTGTTATGTGAAGTGACTAAATAAAAGAAGAAAGTCATAGAGGACAAGGTTATGATTGAAGAGGACAAAAAAATCTTGTCAAATAGATTGGAATAAAAATTAGCAAAGTTGTTCAGGATCTCAAACATGCAATTGGACACCCTAAGCCAAATGATAAATTACCATCATGAGTTGAATGTTAAGGACATTGAGATAACTAAATTGAAGTTATAGAATGAGTAGCTATAGAATGACCTAAAAAGAGAGGAGTTTATTGAAAGCTTTAACAAGACAAATGAAGCCATCAAGTACTTTGAGAAACTACTAAAATCCCATAGATTTAGTAAAGACACATTAGGTTTGGGCTATACAAGCATTGAAGAAGGAGAATCATCCAAAGCTGATTAGTAAAGAAGCAATAAAGGAAAGAACTCTAAACCTACATGTCATAACTATGGAAAGAAAGGACATACAACTAATTTTTTCAAGAACAAATATGGTAGTCAAAATTCCAAGCCAAAGAACATGACACATTGTTACAAGTGCAACAAACAAGGTCATTAGGCACATGAATGCAAAACCAGGACCATGCATGCACAAAGTTTTGAAGGATGCTACTACAATTGTTAGAAGTTTGGACACAAAGCCTTTGAGTGTAGATCCAAGACCACTTGGTCATCAAACAAGGGAAGAAGCCAAGAAAATTCCTATAATTGAGACTACAATACAAGAAATAGTTGTCACTACTATCAAGAGTATGGACATATCTCTAAAAATTGCATAAGAACACATTTCAGTGGAAGCTACAATAGATGGTTAAGCCAAACTACATGTTTTAGCTATTTGAAGATTGGCCATATCATCAAGCACTACCCAACAAGGAAAAAGGCACGTAACTCAAAGTCAAACAAAGGAAAAGGAAAGGTAGATGTTGAGCACATTAGAGGAGAGATGAATGTGGCATGGAAGAAAAAATATGGATGCAACACATCAAAAGGAGGGATCACTTCACCTAAAGGGTCAAGTGGTCATACTTCATCAAACTAAGCAAGAGAAGGTATGTGGAACTAATATTTAAATGCTTTAACATGCATCAGTTCCTAGATAAGTTACTACTGAAAAGGATAGATAAGTTTGAATAAAGATGCAAGGTTAAATCTTCTAAGTTTTTCATATTGTTGCTGAGTAAGGATAGTTGCCTTCAGATGCCGAGTAAAATACTAGTATATGTTGAGTTGTCAGCCAAAGCTAGTTAGATCCGAGTATGTAGTTGCTGCCGAGTAATAAGAAATTCCTATTGAAGCCAAGTAAGGGTAACTCTAGAGGATGTCAAGTGATGGAAAACTAATGTAAGCCGAGTGAAACAAAAAAATTCATAAGAAGCTAAGTGTACAATTGTATATGCACTAAGCATTAAATGTTATGTATTGAAGGGTATAAGGTCAATTATTTTATCATTTTTCATCATTGCAAGCACAGAGAAAGAGCGAGAAGAGCACAAAAGTGATTGGTGACCAAAAATTGAAGCTTTTGCATAGATTTCAACAAAGATCACACACCATTTCATCAAATTAAGTTATTTCTCAAGTGCCAAGCTACAATGTTTTAAATTTTAAACCCTAGTTTGTAGAAATGGCCTCTAGCTCTAGGAATCCCAAGGATGACAAACTGTTTGAGGTTTAGCTAGTTAGTAATGAAGTCAAGCAACTAGATTTTAGGCCTATACCTAAAGTTGCATGTAAAAATGACTCTGTTGGAGCACTATCCATTATTCCACCAAAAGTTGTAATGGTACAAGATGTTAGAAAATGCTACAATTGTAAGGTTGGAGCAATTGGTGATATGGAAATTTTTCAAGCCTATGACAAATTGTGTGAGAATGGGGTACTAAAGGAAGAATTTTAGATTGTTGAGAGAAAGGGCTTAACTCATGCCCTAGATTTTTCCACTGTCTTTAAGACTGAGTGGATAAGAATAGTTTTGAGCAAAATTCATGATGGATTCTTATGGTTAGAAGGAGGACCCATAAGTTGTCAAAGAGAATCATACATAGGGTGACAAGATACCCAATCCTAGAATGGCCAAAGATCCTAAGAAGTGACTCAAAAGAAGCCATTGAGAATAACACTAGTGCAAAGTGGAACAAAAGGGGCATGACCATTAACACAATGAAAGATCCACTTCTAGAATTTGTAGTGAGGGTCATATCTCACAAATTCTATCAGTCAAGCTGATTGAATAGTGTAACATGCATTGCATTTGATGTGGGATAATAACTTGTTAAGAAGGATCATACATATGATCTAGCAGAACTACAACTATAGTAGATTATGGAGAATTTGGGAGTAATAAGAAGATCAAAAAGTGCTCAATGTAAGTTTGGATAAATTTTTATATGTATCTTTTTCTGTGTTTAGAATGAATTTCCCTCTTTTGGTAAGATAAGTTGGAATACCAATAGGTTTATAGTTGTATAGATAAATGAGTGCATAGAGCAGATGGGAGCCAATTTTGAAACCCTTATGACAAGCTATTTTGAGGACATCAAGAAGTCCATGAAACAAAAACTAAGGATTCCAATTTCCCTAGTAGAGAAACACATTAATGATATTTGTTTCTTAGTTGATATTGATTATACATATATCCTAGCAACAGTACCAAGAGTAAGATGGCTAAGGCCATTAAGATATGAGATAAACATTGATGAGGCATCAATAGCAATCACAACATTTCTTGTAGAAGAGATTGATAAAAGTGCAAAACCTTGTGGCACTTTTGATGTTATGAAGTCTAAGGTTGAAATGGAATTGAAAACTATTTCAGCTCTAAAGAAAAGGATAAATTGGTCAAGAAGCTTAAGGCCAAATTTGGAAAAGGGACTACAGAAGGAGAAAAAGATGATGATGAAGATGAAGAAGGAGAACAGGGCCAAGAGCCACTTGCCTTGACACAAAAAATGAGAGATGTTGAAGAAGAAGAAGCTTCCAAGGAGGAACAAGTTGAGGAAGCACTGACAAAGCTAGAGCCTAAGAAAAGAAAAGCTCAAAATCAACTTACAGCTCAGCCCAAGGGAAAAAATACTACAAAGCCAAGCCCAACCAAGCCAACCACAAGAGAAACTACAAGGGATACCACCCAAAAGGAAAAAGAGAAAATAATAGAAAAGAAGAAGGCTACCGAGCAACAAGGATCAACAAAGAAGAAACTAAGAAGGAAATATGTTGCACTACCTAAATCTGATGAAGAAAGGACTAAATCAAATGACAACAACCAATTTATAGTGGTAAGTCACACCACCAAGTCTAATTTACAAAATATTTGTATACTATTAAAGATAATGCAAACTTAACTATCTTAAAGAGCATTGATTTCAATAAGTTGAGTAGGGAAGAATAAAACATGGTTGAGGAATCAGTCTATACCATGATGGCTAAGTTCAAGAACACTCCACTTGAACTTGATAGTTCAATGCCCAAATATTTATATACTATTGTTGAAAATAAATGACATTATTGCCTTAACATGGAAAAGGAAATAAGAGAGTCTACATTGGCTCAAGTAATGCTATAGCTTACAAAAGGGAAAACAACTAAGGCCAACAAGAAGCATGGGAGAAAATTTGCACCCAAATATAGGGCCTTCAACATTCTTCAAAATAAGATTGAAGATATTATTAAGAAGTCCACTCAAATGTGAAAATTTATTTATGGCCTAACAACTATCAAAGAAGGAGAGGAAGATCCCTTTGAGGGAAGAAATAATAGAGAAGAGGATGACAATGATAAGGAAGGTAAAGGTGAGATGGAAAAGGTAGGTGACACAGAGGAGGAGGAAACACAAAATAGAGATGATATAGAAACTGCTAAAGAATAGAAAACATATTAGAGTGTGCAAGACACACAATTGCCACCTCCAAGCCCTCTACATGATAGTAGCACACCTACAAAAATAATCAAAGTGAAGGATGTTCCTAACAACTCTGGTTAGAACATCAATCCATTGACTGCAGAGGATCTAAAGAAGATCCTTTACCAATCAACTCTACAACCTCAATTATGCAATAACCTAGTATTGGTCAATGTAGATGAGTTGCAAAAAGTAGTAGTTGACCTGACTAGGAACAAGGTGACAATACAAGAAACATCTTATGTCATCCCTACAACTACAAGTGGACAACCTAGAGAGAAAGCTTCATAAGATACATCAGCTAAGGTCGATACCATAGTTAAAGTTGCTACAACTACCAATGAGCTAGAAAAGGAACAAATAGGATAGATGGATACTTTTTTTCCTACTGCACAATTACAAGGTGCACCACCATAAATAATAGTGATTGACCAAGGAAGATCAAAGGAGGAGAAGGAGACTCCAAAGGAAAAGGAGCAAGAAGTAATTCAAACTCTGGTAAATCTACCAACCACTAAGACTCCTACAAGAAGAACTCAAAAGCCGAGCATTGAAGCAATACTACTCAAAATTTTAGCACCAAGCTCGAGCTCTACAAAGGTTACAAAGGAACTTCACTATGGAGACCCTATATTAGATGAGAAAATAGTCATTCCAAGGTATGACTATGCAACCATGAACACAAACTAGATTAGTGAGGTGAAAGAGGCACTAGAGAGGAAGAAGAAGTAGGAGATACTTCGAAATGAATATAAACAAAAGTAAGCACTAGTTGAAATAAAATACATCTTTCTAGATGCATTCAGATTGTAGGCACCTGATGAAATGAAGCCAATATTGGAACAACTGTCAGAAATTGTTGAGCAAGTGACCAATGAAGATTAAGAGACAAGTGTAAAACTCATGGAATGGTTTGAGAAGAAGTTTCAAGGAAAGGTGAATGATAAAATAACTAGTGAAATAGCACTATCATAGGTAGAGCTAGCAAATAAAATTGAGAAGGTGAATATAGTACTTGAGAATATATTCTCACTATACATAAAATTGTGTGATCCTTGAATCTTCACATGGGAAACCAACAAGAGAATAATGAGCTTGGAAAGAAATTTAAAGATATCAAGTATGCAATTTCCAAAAGATCCAGCTCAAAGTGAGAAGCACTTTCATACAACACTTCATACTCAAAAGGAACTAGTTGTATTGACAATAAAAGAGGCTAATACTAGAGCCAAATTAGATCAAATCCAAGCTACCCTAACCACTCACATGGATATTCTACAAAAGGAACTAGCCTATGGAGGAAAATGTATTGAAGAAAGATCCTAATCTTTCCACATAAGATGGCTTAGTTCACCTTGCAATAGAGACAACAATACAAATCAAATCCCTAGAAGTTGCAATACAAAACTGGGATGTTGCCCTGAGAATTGTAATGGAAGTAGACAAGACCTTCTTGGAAAAATATTCAGTCAATGTATAGAACCTTTGACATAAGTGTCAAAAAGGGGGAGAAATTTAAAAAAGGAGATAAATCAAAAAAGCCAAAAGGAAACTTAATCTAGAAGGGGAGACATGTGAAAGGGGGAGCCAAAATGAAAGAGGGATTCAAAATAAATAGAGAAAAGAAAGGGGGAGAGCAAATAGAGAAAACAACAAGAAACAAGCATAACAAAACACATCAGATAAAGAGTATCAGAATTTAGAATAAAGACAAGGACTATCAACAGAGTCAAATCAATCTACTGGGCATGTGTAGGATCATGGTCAACCAAACTATGCCCCTAAGTGGCAATAAAAAATCAGCAACTCAGGTTACATCCACTTGACATGCAATTTTTAACTTGTTATGAACTTTCAATCAAAAAAATTTGAGAAAAGAACCTATAGGAAATTGAATTGAGTTTCTAAACTACTAGGATCTATTTGAAGAAAGAAAAAATTGATGGGTCAAAATTCCAAATTTTAATGCAATAGTACAAAAATTTCAGAACAAAAATAAGTAGGCATATGTCTAACCACCTTAATCAAAATGAAATGATAATATTTTTTAATAAGATTCTAGGTAAAATAAGTAGACTCATGCCCAAATGTGACACATATTTTTGGGTATTTGTATTCAAAATATTTAATTATTTATAAATTTTGTACTCTAGTATTTTTGGAATTAAAAAACTCTTGTGTCTAACCACCTTAACTAATTCAAAACTTTACAAAATTTAATTTTTATTTCTTTTTCATTATAGTAGAAGAAGTATATAATGTGACACATCTTTTGGATTTCAAAAATGTTATATCATTTCAAAGTTATAGTTTTTTCTCAATCAGTGTCTTAATCAACACTTTATGCATAACTCCATTAGAAAATGAATAATAATTACTTACTAAAGTTGTAATTTGATAGACATTACATTTGTGGAAACATAAGAAAATTCTTAACAAACCTTTTTCATTTCATCAAATTTGGGTGAAAAAAGTCATTAGACACATGTTTGAAGTAAAAAACACACAGGAATAGGCCAAAAACATGTTTTCGAACTTTTTTTAAGTCTACCATGTAGGGCTGGTATCAAAAGAAATACTAGGCCTTATAAAGATATTAATATTTTGGTTTGGTATTAAGATGGGTGGGAAAAAGGTCAGAATAGATTATTGAAAAGCTTTGAGGCATTTTAGAACTACATATTTTTTGGATTGCCACTTTTTGACACACCATGATCCTATATATACCCTACTTAGAGAGGTTTTGGATACAAAAAAGGCACATTAACTCAGGGGGAGTTACAAAATTTTGAGGTATATAGTCTTTCACAAAATTTTCAATAGTTTTGAAGTTTTGTATATATGCTAAATAGAATGTATATTATACTCGAGGGGATTAGATTCATCATGTATAGTTAAGTGTTTTTACCACTCATGTCAAAGGGCGAGATTGTTGATCTCAGATTGGTTTTGACAATTGAGTGTCAACACACTTAAGAAATTTTCTAAGTTGATGCCGAGTATAATATAGATGATGAGTTGCAATGAGTGTCGAGTCACTCATCTACCAAGTAAACAATATGTGTCAAGGTAGAAATGCAATAAGTTCCAAGTCATTCAAATGTTGAGTTGATAGTGCCAAGTGAGTATATGTGTCGCATGAACAATAGATGCTAAGAAAGTTTAAGCGTTGAGCTAGAATAGAATTTAGTATGTGTTGAGCATCAATAATCAACAAGTGTCGAGAAACATAGAATCAACATAAGAGTTTGTACCTTCACAAACTAAGATTGAAACCACTTTTGAGTTGACATATGGATAGATCTCAGAGCTTAGAGATAAGATTGAATCTATTTGGATTCCCTATGCGATCAACATGCAACTAATGAGAAAAATGGAAGGATTTGATTGGGAAAATTGGATAAATCTCAATCATGGATTCATACCTAACCATAAGCCACAAAATCTTTTTAAAGAGAGATGAAGCCTCATAATTAATAGAGTGTGAGAGAGAATGCAAGAAAAGATTTGAAGGAAGTGAAAGGGGTGAATTGATCAAGTTGAAGGTGACTTAGACGAAGGATAGTATTGTAGAATTAGTTAGTAGAACAAAGTATCAAGGTTACAAAATTTTTCATACCAAATCAGTGAGGATCAAATTGGATAGAACAAGGATCTGAAATCAGCAATATCATATTGTCAATGTATCAAATCAAGCATTCTATTATACTCTCTAACAATTTTTACAACAAAATGAAATCCTATGGACTTAGGTTGGTTTGATAGCCATTGTATAAAGCCTTTAATAGGGTGAGATTTCAAGTGATTTTTTTTAAGTCCTTTAGCCAGGAACACTTCTAACAAGGTTATTAAAATCCTTTAATAGAGTAGGATCTAACAATACTTTGTAAGCCTTTAACAAGGTAGGCCTTTCACAGGGCAGATCACAAGAATGGTCAAAACATGTAACCTTAAAAGGTGAACTTTATTCCTATAGTAGTGAAGAGCTATGGGGGTCATCCCCACCCTAGTTTTACCTTCTCATTAAAGGGTTTTTTGATAATCATGTCTAGTGTCAAGTGTTTATGTGGATGTATTTTCTTTACATGTTATTTCTATATGTTTATGCATGCAATGTTTTAAAGTTGAAAGTTTTATTGGTTAGAATTTAGTACTTCTGATTCACCCCCCCTTCTCAAAAGTATACTTTCCACTTGTAACTTCCAAAAACTTGATCATTTGTGGGCTCCTCTGCAATTTGAGTCTATTGTTCAATCATAACAACTTTGGTCGTGGTGTCAACCTTTGCTAATGTATCCTTTAGTGTTTGCACTGGAGGCTGACTGCTAGTAGCTATAGGGATGGTAGAAGGTGGTTCTTGTGTATTCATCTTATCCCTAGTTATGTTAGCTACTACTTTCTATAGCTCATGCACACTGACCAACACTGGATTATCACACAATTTAGCCTATAGTATGGATTGGTTGAGGATCTCCTTTAGATCCTATGTAGTTAGTGGATTGATGCTTTGAACTGAACTATTAGGAACATCTTTAACTTTTATTATATCTACAAGTGTACCTGTGTCATGTGGATGGCTTAATGGTGGCAATTTTATGTCTTGCACACTTTGTTCTATTTTTTGCTCCTCTACTATTTCCATTTTATCCTTTTCCTGTTGTGCCTCCTCCATTGTGTTATCTTCCTTTTCTTTCTCATTTTCTCCTTCCTTATCATCATCCTTACCTTCTCTATTATTCCTTCCCTCAAAGGGATCCTCTTCTCCTTCCTTGACAATAGTCAAGCCATATGTCAACTTCCACATTTGAGTGGATTTCTTTACAACATCTTCAATCTTATTTTAGAGGATGCTAAATGCCCTGTACTTGGGTGCAAATTTGCCACGATGTTTCTTGTTTTCCTTTGTGATTTTCCCTTTTGACAATTCTGTTATCACTTATGCCAATGTAGATTCTCTTATTTCCTTCTCCATATTTAGGCAATAGTGCCATTTATTCTATTCTCAACAATGGAATATAAATCTTTGGGTATTGTATTGTCAAATTCAAGTGTTGTGTTCTTAAATTTTTTCATCATGACATACACTGATTCTTCTAACTTATTCTAATCTTCTCTACTCAATTTATTAAATTAAATATTTTTCAAACTTATTAAGTCTACATTATCCCTAACATTATCACAAAAGTTTTCAATATCAAACTTAGGAGCATGACTTACCACTCTGAATTAGCTTGTGGCTTTTGACTCGATCCTTTCATCATTAGACTTAGGTTGTGCCACATATTTTCTCCTCTTTCTTCTGCACAAGACCTTTTTGTTCAGTATCCTTTTTCTTTTCCTTTACTTTCTCCTTGGTATTTTGAGTGGTGGCTCTTGTGTTGGCTCTTGTAGCTAGAGTAGTAGGCTTTGCAAGGCTTGGTTTTGCAATTTTCTTTCCCTTTGGCTAAGCTGCAGGCTATATCTTAGCCTTTCTCTTCTTTGATTTTTTTTGGTTGGTGCTTCCTTGGCTTTTTCCTCCTCAACACCTTCTCCTTCTTCATCTTCACCCATGCCTTAGGTTAGGGCAAGAGGTTCTTGGCCTTGCTCTTGTTCTACCTCTTCTTCTTCTTTATTATCATCTTCATCATTTCCGTTAGCTCCTTTACCAAACTTGGCTTTTAGCTTCCTCACCATCTTATCTTTCTTTTTTAGAGTTGAGGTTGTTTTCAACTCCATCTCAACTTTAGATTTCAAAACATAATGGTTACCAAAGATTTTTTCTGACTTATCAACTTCTTCTACAAATAGTGCAGTGATGGTAGTTGATGCTTCATCTATTTTGATTTCATAACCCAAAGGCCTTAGCCATTTGACTCTAGGCATTGCAACCTAGATGAAAGTGTAGTCAATATCTACCAAGAAACAGATATCATTGTAGTATTTCTCCACTAAGGAAATAGGAATTCTTAGCCTCTATTTCATTGACTACTTGAAGTCTTCAAAGTAACTAGTCATTACTAACTCAAAATTGTCTCCCATTTGTTCAATGTATTCATTTATTTGCACATCCACAGTCCTATGGGTCTTCCATCCTACTCTACCAAAAGATGGAAATTCATTTTGAACATATAAAAATATGCATATCAATATGGAACCAAACTTACATTGAGCACTTTTAGTCTTCCTTATTGCTCCTAATTTCTCCATTATTTGTTGCAATTATAGTTTTGCAAGATCATAAGTATGATCTTTCTTGACTATTTTTTATCTTACATTAACCTCTATACATGGAACACTATTTAGTTAGTTTGACTAATAGAATTTGTGTGATATGACCCTCACTACAAATTCAAGAAGTGGATCTTTGATAGTATTAATTGGCATTCCTCTCTTGTTCCACTTTGCCCCTGTATTTCACTCTATTACTTATTTTGAGTCACTCCTTAGGGTCTTGGGCTGATCTAGGGTTAGGTAACCTATAACCGTATGTAAAATTCTCTTTGACACTTTGATGGGTCCACCATCCATCCATAAAAAAAACCATTGTATATTCTTCTTAGAAAAATTCTAATCCACTTAGTTTTGAAAATGGTGGGGAAATCTAGGGCACGAGTTAGTTCCTTTCTCTCAACAATCTTGAACTCTTCCTTTAACACTCCATTTTCACATAATTTATCATTTTCCTAACATATTTCCATGTCTCCAATTCCTCCAACCTTGTAGTTATAACATTTTCTTACATCTTGTACCATTACAACATTGGGTGGAATAACAAATAATGCACCTATTGGGTCATTTTTGTATGCAACCTCTGGTATGGCCCTAAAATCTAGTTGCTTTACCTCATTACTAACTAGATTAACTTCAAATGGTTCCTTATCTTTTGGATTCTTAGGACTTGACACCATTTTGCAAACTAGGGCTTTAATAAAATGAAACTGCGTACCTTGGTACATGAAGAATACCTTGGAATCAATGAAATGATTCTTAATGATTGCTAGAATCCATGAAAATGCTTCAATCCTGCTCATTCTTACTTGAAAATTTCTTCTCCACTCTTGATAATTCTTTCTTTGTGTTCATAATGACAAAAAAAGGGAAAAAATTGGCCTTATACCCTTCAAAACATCATATCTATTGCATGGTACATGTACAGTTGTAAACTCGGCTCCTATGCAATTTCTATTTCAATTGGCATCCACTAATTTTCCCATCACTTAGAAGATATAAGAATTACCCTTACTTGGCTTCTATATAAATTTCCTTCACTTGGTAGCTACTACTAATTCAACTTCACTTGGCTTTCCCAAACAACTCGACATACTAGAATTTACTCGATAATTGAAGAGGACTTTTCACACTCAATAGTAACATGAAAACTTAAAGATTTAACCTTGGTTTTTCCTTGTTGACTTGCATATCTATTCATGCTCATTTATCTTTTTTAGCACTAACTTATCTTGGAACTAATGTATAATGAAGCATTTAAATATCAGTCTCACATACCTCCTTTTGCTTAGTTTGATGAGATGTGATCACTTGACCTTTCAGGTGAAGTGATCCCTTCATTTGATGAGTTGCATCCATCTTTCTTCCTCCATGTTTTTTTCATCTCTACTATGATGTGCTTAAATCTACCTTGCCTTTTCCTTTGTTGAAATCTGAGTTAGGTGCCTTTATTCTTGTTGGGCAGTGCTTGCTGATATGACCAGTCTTCAAATAACTAAAGCATGTGGTTTGACTCAACCATCTATTGTAGCTACCACTAAAGTGTGTTCATATCCAATTCTCAGGGATGTGTCCATACTCTTTCCAATAATGACAACTATCTCTTGTATTGCAATCCCAATTATAGGAATTTTTAGAGCTTCTTCCCTTTGTTGACTTGTTTGATGACCATGTGAGCTTGGATCTGCATTCAAAGGCTCTATGTCCAAACTTCTGACAATTGTAGCAATGTCCTTCAAATTTTGGTGCATGCATGATTTTGGTTCTACATTCATGTGCCTAATGACCTTTTTTGTTGTACTTGTGATAGCGAGTCATGTTCTTTCGCTTACCATTCTAACTAGCATTCTTGCTCCTAGAAACATTAGCTATATGTCCTTTCTTTCTAGAGTCATGAAAAGTAGGTTTAAAATTCTTACTTTTATTATTTCTTTCCTTAGGAGCCTTGGATGATTCTCCTTCTTCAGTGCTTGTGTAGCCCAATCTTGATGTATCTTTACTGGATCTAGGGCATTTCAGTAGTTGCTCAAAGTACTTGATGACTTCATTTGGATTGTTGAAACTTTTAACAAATTCTTTTTCTCTTTTCAGGTCATTCTACAATTGTTCATTCTGCAACTTCAATGTAGTTATCTCAATGTCCTTGACATTCAACTCATGATGAACATTCATCATTTGGCTTAGGGTGTCCAATTGCATGTTTGAGATCCTAGATAGCTCTACTGACTTCTCTTCCAATTTTTTTTGCCAAAATTATCTTGTCTTCTATAGCTTTCTTCTTTTGTTTAATCACTTCACATAGCAGTATAGCTTGTGATTCTTGTTCAATCTTGATAATTCTGATTTCCTCAGCTTGTGCTCTGTTCTTGTTCATGAGATCTACAATTGATGCATCATATTCATAGGAGTTTCTATCTACAAAAAACTTTGTGGTGTTAATCTCTCTGTATTGTGTGTCATTTTCTACTATAGCAATCTCTTTCCTTCTCTTTAGTGAACTTCTCAAGGCATCTCTGGCTTCATTCAGTGGTTGTAGAAAGAGATGTATCTCAATCTCTTGATTCTCAATGGTCTTTCCCAACTTATAAACCTCCATCTCAAGATCTTTACACCAAGTTGTAAGGCTTATCCTGATGAGAACTTAGCTTTGATACCAATTGTTGGAAATACAAATGGGAAATGTATACTTCTAAGACGAGGGTGGATCAGAAGTACTAATCTCTAACCAATAAAACTTTTAACTTTAAAATAATGCATACATTAACATATTGAAATAACATGTAAAGTAAATGTATCCACATAAACACTTACAACTAGATATGATTACCTAGAAAGCCTCCAATGAGATGGTAAAAACTAGGGTGGGGATGACACCCTCAATTCTTCACCACTGCAGCAATAAATTTCACCTATTAAGGTTACATAATTTGACCATTCTCATGATCTGCCTTGTGAAAGGCCTACCCTATTAAAGGCTTACAAAATATTGTTAGATCCTACCTTGTTAAAGGATTTTACCACCCTGTTAAAAGTGTGCCTAGCAAAAGGACTTTAGAACACTCACTTGGGATGTCACCCTATTAAAGGATTTCACTATGATTTTAAATCAACTTTAGTATAAATGATTTCAACTTGTTGATATGGTTGTTAGAAAGTACAATAGAATTTTTGATCTGATACACTTACAATCTAGTATTGCTTATTTTAGATCTTAATTCAGTCCATCTTAATCATTTCTGATCTGATATGAAATTGTTGTATCCTCAATCCTCTGTTCTACTAACTAATTCTACAATTTTGTCCTTCTAAGTCACCTTGAAATTCATCAATTCACACCTTTTATTTCCTTCAAAACTTCACTAGCATCATTCATACTCTTCTCTTGCACTAAATTATGGGGCTTTTTCTCCCTTTAAAAAGACTGTGGTGGCTTAGGGTTAGGTATGAATCTATGATTGAGATTCATTCATTTTTCTTGCTCAATTCCGTCTATTTTTCTAATTGGTTGCATGTTGATCACATAATGAATCCAAATAGATTCAATCTTATCTTCAAAGCTTTGACATCTATCCATTAGTTGGCTCAAAAATGGTTTACATAGTTGTTTGTGCCATCACAAACAACTAGGTAAATTTTGTGTTAATTGACACTTGATAATACTGATGCTTGACACTTACTGTAATTCTATCTAGCTCAACACTTGAACTTGCTCCGCACTATTTATTTACTCGACACTTGATTGACTCGACATATGAGTGACTCAACACTCATTACAACTCAACATTTATAAATATTATACTTGACATATGTTACTAGCTTGGCATGAACTTAGTAAATATCTTAAGTGTGTTGAGACTCAATTATCAAAACCAATCTGAGATCAACATTTGAAACCCTTGCACCTATGTCTATCAATCTCAATCACCCATTTTCTACACACTTCCTAGCTTGGGTTGTTTCTTGTCCTCATATTGGGGGCACAACTATTTATTCTACTTGAGGTTTCCTTGTGCATTAGGGCTTCTTTGGGAACTCACAAAATAGTGTTTCTCAAAACTACTCCCCAACTTGACATCAAGTTTTTCTCAACACTTTTTAGATAGTTTACCTACAGTCTTGAATGTCACAATATTTCTCATTATCAGATTCAAGTCTTGAAGAAATGGCCAAGTGACTTACACACATGCACTTAAACATTTAAACAATTGAGCTATGATGATTTTTTTGCTATGTGTTCCCTTGCTAATAAATCTATTGAGGATGTCATGGACTAGAAGACTAGGGGCATGGGGCATGTTTTACTTGCTTTCTTTTTATGGGTATACTTTATTAGTCTAAGGTGTTTAGAGAATTCATGCTTGTCCTAATTAACACTTTGGACCTACAACATATCATCCTTGTCTGATTTCACAAGACTGCACTTAGCGGTTATCCTGACACTTATGCCTTGATACAGGTGTAATCTTTCTATACTAAACTTAGGAAATCTATTTGTATTAGTCATCTTGACTTACATGTCATTGATGCTTAGGTTAGATTCTCATATTTCTATTTGACATAGATCATATTCATATCCTCATAGTTTTACTAGTGATGATTGTATGATCTTATGATGTCCCTAATAAGGCTCAATGATAAAAACTAGGACCTACTTATGTAACCCTTACAATTGCACCATTTCATACGAGTTTTCATTCTAGGGTTCATTGTAGCTTAGCTTTTCATTTTACATGTTGAGAGAGTTCTCTTCTTTATCTTCCATGGACATGTCAAGTAACTACATTCATCCTTTGCTTACTTCTTCTCAATCTTATCTTATCTCTTCTTTCCAATTTCTCTCTTCTTTTCTATCTTACCATCTCATCTATGCTTTTGACCTATCTTTCTAATCTCGACATCCTAGATCTATTTTTGGGATCGAAATCCAAATTTAGGTTCATCTTTCTAGTCAAAAATTTCTTCCTTCTTCTAAGTAGTTGGCTAACCTATCGAGGCCTAATCTTTGAATCTTGTAGTTGAAATCATCATTTCTTCATTTCTTCATCATTTCTACTCTCTTGCACTCTTTTCTTTCATTTCATTTCTTCTTTCTTCTTTCTTTGACCTAATTCTTATGCTTTATTTTTCTTTGTCAAAGTTAGTCAAATTGGGGCATATCTTCATTGCTTGGTGGTCAATCTTTGGTCTTAATCTCTTATCTATCATCATGAACTTTTCTTTGTTCTAAGTTGATCAAATCTAGCTTATTTTTGCATCTCCTCTATCTCATGTTGATTTTAGTCCCAAGGAGGTATGAATATTATATAATTTTTGCAAATTGCTTTCTTCTACAACTATCTATTTTCTCTTGATCTATCTACTTTTCTTGGTATTAGTACTCTTCTTGAGTTCTTATATCATCTCTATCCTAGTGTTCAGTACTATCTCTATCAGATTGTACATTTAAGACTTTCTATCTCTTTCTACATTTCATTCTTCATAATTAGATCTCTCAATCTATTGTTGTGTACTTGGATTATGTATTCTTTGATGTTATGTGTTCCCAAATCGATAACACATTAGTCAAAATGGGGCAAATGTAATCAACTAAAAATGGTCATCTAGACTATGAGCCCCTTTCTAGCATTTTTTAATAATTTATCTAATGGTTATTTTTTGATCAAATCCTCAAAAATCTACTTATTTGATTATAACCTGTGGTATGACACTTTATCCTAAGTTCATATTTAATTAAAAGAACATACCCCCCTTTTAATTAAATAAAATCTCTCACTCATCTCTTATCCAAGTGTGCACACATAAAGCATTATTCCTATTTTAGAAATAAAAGAAAAGGCATTTTTGTCTACACATGAATGCACAATTTTATATGTGAGAGGAATCTTCTATTTTTAAAATGACTTTAATTCTTCTCCAAACATTTCAAACCCTCTCAAAACTCAACCATTAATTGTGATTGGTTGAGATGCTTGTGCACATGGATCACTCAAGATGTATTCTCCTCACTTTATTATTCCACTTTTTCCTCTTAATCACTACCATCCATTTTTCTTTAAAAGGGAGGGCGCTCTCCTCATTCAAAAAATCTTAGTCTCTCATGTTATTGTTATGCTATAGGTTTTCTTGGTGATTTTGGAGACTTGGAGCATTCTTCTATTTTTGAATTTTAGCTTAGCTCTCATTTTACTTACATTATGACATTTTTTTTACCTTAGTTTCATTTATCTTTAGCTTAGTTCTCTTTGTTAGCTTTCATTTCATCTAGTATAGTTTGCATTTGCATTGCATTTTATTCTAGATTCTTGGATATTGGCACTCTTGCCTCTACTCTTTGAATCTCTTATTCTATGGTGCACCTTACAAAGGTTGCATAGTTTGTTTCATTTGAGAGCCACCATCTCATAGCCTTTGTATGTCATGTATAGAGAGCTATAAGCCAGCTCTTGAGACTCCCTCTTCCATGGGGTTCTCTCAAGAATAAGGGTTTATAGAAGTGCGATACTTCTTTGCAAACAACAACCTTGAATAGAATAAAAATTATGATTTAGAGTCCAAGCTTGCATCCTCTATCTTCAATCTCTAGATCTCTAATCTACTTCTTTCTTATATCTAAACAAGTTTCTTATATATCCATTTAAGCCAAAAGTCATTTAGTCAAGCTTTTAATTACATTATAGGTCCAATCTCTAAGAGTTTACAAAACCCAAAGAAAAGGACAATATAAGACCACACACACTTAAAGATGGGTCCACACAGGAGTTAGGAGTTAGCTCTCAACTATGTAGGATTCCATGACATCACTAGAAAGTGCACCAATAGAAACAACTAGCCTTGCTAGATGAAAACTATAGGAAACAAAGAGCATGAAGAATAACATAGAACTCAAAGAATATGAAACATCATAAAGCACACAGTTAGGAAAATGATCTAGGTCAGGTCTTCAACATGATGTGAATTGTGCTCAACTTGAAACCAAAAGCAACAATGACTACTTCATGAACAATAAACTAGTATGGAAAAAAAAGAAATATTTTGTGTTGATAAATAAGATTATTCATTGACCAAAGATGATCCTGCATCAATAACCAAAACATAATCATGCATCTACACATAGTTCCATGTTTTTTTTTCTTGCAAATACACTTGGTTAGAGGAAAAATAATATGGTGGGAATGATACCCACAACTCTTCATTGTGGTAAAAATATTTTCTCAATTAAGAGATATAAATGTCACCTTCTAAGTGACTCATCCCATTAGGAGTGGGTGAAACATTATTATATGTATCTACCAATCTTTTCAAAGACTATTATGTTAAAAGATTCCACCTATACAATGTTCACCTTGTTAGAGGATTCATAAATAGTTCTGTCAAGAAATTTCATTCCTTTTAAGAACTACTTGATTAAGGGATTTTATGAATAATTTCTAAAAATATTAAGTATTCTAAAAAGATAGTAATGAACTATAAAGGATTTCTCCCTAAATCTATTTAGATCCCTTTTTCTCTATCTCTTCTTCCTTTTATAGGCTATGTGTAGTCAAATTCTTGATCACAATTCAATTTCACTTCTAAATCCTTAATTCATCAACTCTTAATAACTATTAATTGTTCTACTTGATCTACTTGTAATCCTAATGAAGACAAATTGAAAAGTCTAATTAGGGTTTCCATGATTTTTTCTCTTGGATAAACCCTTGGTTAGAGAGAAAAAAATATGGTGGTGATAAGACCCACAACATCTCAATGTAATAAAATGGTTTTCACAATTAAGAGCTAAAATGTCACCTTCTAAGTGACTTTCCCTATTAGGAGAAAGTGATGCATTGTTAGAGGTATCTAAGAACCCTAAAAAGGACTACTTTGTTAAGAGATTTAATCCCACTTATACAATGTTCACTTTTTTTGAGGATTCACAAGTAACCTAGTCACGAATTTTCATTTCTTTTAAGAACTACTCAATTAAGGAATTTTATAAATACTTGCTAAAAATATCAAATATTATAGAACGATAGTAATGAACTAAAAATGCTTTCTGCCTAAATCTATCCAAATCCCTTATGTTGTATCTCCACTTCCTTTTATAGGCTCTTTGTACCCAAATTCTTGATCACAATTAAATTTTGCATCTAACTCATTCATTCATCAACTCTCAATAACTATTAACTATTATAATTGATCTCTTAGTAATCCTAATTTAGAAAAATTTTGAAACCTAATTAGAGTTTTCATTAGCTTCCTTAGGAATCCACCTTTTTCTCAAACTTTTTGCAAGCTTTGACTAGGTTGACTGCATCTTGATCTCTCTCTCATTCTTGAGGTCACATATTACTTTTGTTTTGTTAGCTCAAATTTTCTTGAAATTTTGACTTAGATCTTTTTCACAAATCCCTATAAATTATTTCATCACGCTCATATCTATATGTGGATAGTTACATCTTCTATCCCAATACAATGAATCTTTCAATTTCATGATTGGTTTGATTATTCTTTCAAAACTGATCACAATCTCCATGTTCTACTATATAATTGATCGACTAGTTTACATGTTCATTACTTATCCTATTTACCAATTACTTTAGTTTATCGATAGTAAACCAACTTCCTTTGTATCAGCAACACTTAACTTTTTTGTCCTATTTGTTGATAATGTGTAGTTTACCTATTTGACTCCTTGTTGATAATACTTGTTCACCTATTTATTTCTACTATGTGATAGGGTATATCTATTTACCTATTGTTTTTAATTATTCACCTATTTTTCTAACTCCTCAATAATGATTCTATCTTTATAATGGTTTCCCAAAACCATATTACCAAAATCATCATCAATAACTAATATATGCTTTTCTAGTCAACACATTGTTAGTACTGGACTACCAAGGAACAAATGTAGGAAATAAAGAAAGATGCTATCACTTTTGATGAAAACAAGGATGATAAAGCACATACAAGGAATGTGCAAGGTGATGGAGTAAAGGAGATTTTGGAAGAAATTAAGAAAGATACTAAATACATAGGGGAGAATAAGAAGATCTTATTGAAACCCTATCTACATTGAAAACAAATATTGTCGATGGTGAAGATAACCTACATGTTTTTAAAAGGAAAATTGATCATATTTTAGTGAACCATATAAAGATAATGTTTGTGGCTCTTTGAATCAAATCCAAGTCCAAAAGAGATCTAAAGTAGGAAAAAATTATTGAATCAACCAAGGATATATTACCAAATCTAGTGGTAGATACAAAATTTGATGAGAGGGCACACCTATTGAGAAATCGGGAAAATTAGTGCCATATACCAATGAGAAATGCAAAATCTTGTGGAAGCTTCTATACAAAGTGTGGGAGGATATTATGAAAATAAAAAATCAGATTAACTAGCACAAATGATTGTTTTGGATTGAGGAACATTGATTGTAAGAGCTAATCATTTGAAAGAAGAAGTGCAAGTGGATGGTAAGATACTTAATTCTATTTTTGACCATGCAAATTTAATTGAAGATATTTATAAGAAGAAATGTGAAGCTCAATAAGAGCTTAGACTATTAATTGTAAATTTTGATACTATCAAGAAATGAACTACACATTTTTTAGTACCTATAAATACTACCAATTATAAGCTCAAAATTTACAAAAGTGAATAGGAAAAGTTTATTAGTAGTTTGATGGATTTGCAAAGTCAACTAATTTTCTAAACTTGACATTTTTAAAAAGGGAGTCATCCCTACCTAATATGAGCACTATGATGCTTTAAAGGACTTAACATATCAGATATATAGTTCAATTTTGGTAATTGAGAATACAAAGAAGTGATATAACACAAATTATAAGTGTTGAAGATAAATTATGATGAAGCATTAAAGAGGCTTCAAGCACATGCCGATAATACATTCTTAAATTTTTGAAGTTTTACACTCTTTTTCATTGATCTCAAAGGTGGAGTAGTATAAGGAATTTTTTTGTATACAAGGTAGTAGATATAAAGGGGAGAAATGTGTAATTTAAGGAGAAATAAGTTATGTACTACACAAGGGGAGTCACAGAGAAACTACAAACTGAAATGTTGGTGACTCAATATTTTTGTCAATTTTTGTTTATGAGATAATCAAGTTTTATATAAGTATTTTTTAATCTCTAAGCCTATGTTGTCTATTAGTGTCCAAACATATAGTCATTTACTAGGCAAGATTACATAGCCATCACTACGACCAAGTTATCTAGTAAGCATACAAAGCTCATGTCAAGAAGGATAGTGATTGCCAAGTATTCAATTGAGATTGAGCACATGTATGCACTGAGAAATATAGTTGGATTTGAGCACATTGATAAGTTAATGATTGTCAAGAAAGAAGATAAATAGAAGCTAAGTGATAGTATAAATGAACCAATATGACTGAACATCAAAGTATTAAAGTGTTAAGTAATTTAGGTTTTTCACATGAGTTTGTAATGGCACAAACACATATGTAAACCATCTTGGCTGACTTCTATATGACATTTAATATTTATAGAGCTAACTAAAAAATGATCATGCATTATTACAAAAGGTAATGACCCCAAGGATTGCAATTCAACCAATCAAGAAAATCAAATAGAAACAGAAAAACATGGTGAATTGTAAATTGTCGATCAAGATTTATAACCTTCATGGAATATCTATTTAAGGAGGATTATAACGCTAGTATCAATATGTATGTATGAATAAAGGAATGAATATGTGTATGTGCATGTAAGGAGAAAAGGACTAAGTTTGAAAGAAGATCAGAAAGAGGGCAATCAGAGCAGTGAAGGACTGAATAGAGATATCAGATTAGGAGATCAAATTAGAGAAATAGCAAAGAGGATACCTAAGACCAACTTATAGTAAAAATTGAGGGTCAAGTACTAAATCAATTAGTGTTAATTGAATTAGGGTAAATCTCTTAATAGAGTGATCTTAACAAATCTATGTAAACCTCCTAATTGAGTCCTTACTTCATTGTGAGTGTAAAGTCCTTTAACAAGGTGAGACCTAAAAATATCTAAAGATTTTAATAGTGAAATTCCTCATAGGGTAGATCATATCTTATGATCAAACATTGTAACCCTAACAAGTTAACCTTATTTTTGCAGTAGTGAACATTTGTGGGTTTCATCCCTACCCTAGTTATGCCTTCACATTGAAGTGTTTCTAGGTTACCTAATCATTGTGTTATGTGTTGAATCTTTCATGGATGTGATGAATTTCATTTACGTTTCAACATTACAGTTTTAAATTGAAAATCTAACGTATGAGAAAAATTAGGTGTGAAATCAACATTTGGGCTTATAAGTTAAAGATCTTCATTCACACCCCCCCCCCCACGCCCCCCCCCCCCCCTCACCCCCTCTTAGTATATATTTTCCTATTAAGCCTTTCCAAAAATTGGTATTAGAGCCTAGTTATTTTATCATAATTCCTAAGAACTTGAGAGGATCAGTTCATGGAGATGGAAGTGCATAAGATGGGAAACATCATGTTGAGAACCAGATGATTGAAATCTAGATCATATTGTAACAATTATAAGGAGCAAAAGAAGAGTTAAGGAAAACCTTGAAAAGAAGGAAAAAGATAACTATTCAAAAAAATGACACACAATACAAAGAAGTTGACATAGAAGGACTACATAACAGTGGAAATATTGGTAGTAATGATGAATCATTGACAAAACTATTGGAAAAGAATAGTGTTGTAATCAAAGAAGCAAAAGATCTAAAGAAAGAATGAGAAATAAAATCAGTTACACTATGTGAAGTAATGGAACAAAAGAAGAGAGAAATGGAAGACAAGATCATGGCCAAAAAAGAAAAAAGATAGATGGCTATCAGACTTGAAGAGAGATCATTTGAACAAAAAAAGTTTACAAAAAATCAATTGGAAATGATAAATCAATTAATAGTTTCCAATCAAGAAGCAAATTGGAAAAGATTTGGAAATCACAAACCTAAGGTCACAAAATCATCAACTAAGAAATTAGTTGAAGCATGAAAAGAAATTGCAGAAAGACTGAACAAATAAACTGAAGTTGTCAAACACTTTGAAGAACTGTTGCAGTCACCTAGAGTAAGTGACACCTCTAGACTTGGACACAATAATCAATTTTCATCTACTAAAGAAGGGGAATCATCCAAGAGGGAAGAACATAGGAATTCAAAATCCAAAGGAAAACCTACATGTCAACATTGTGGGAAAATTAGTCACACAACCAATGTTTACAAAAAAAAAAAAAATGGTATGTAAACTTCCAAACCTAAATTTATTGGTAATTTTTTTAATTCCAAGAAAGAAAGACATCAAACACATGAATTTTGTTGGAGTTGAGGAAAGCCAACTCCGAAGACGCCAAGATCACCTGCATGCGAACCTGTCAAAGAGAAGCCATAGAAGGGGAGGAGCTTGGAGCATGGGCAAAACCCTAAACGGACATGAGAGCCATCATAATGCAAACACAAGAAGAAATGTATTTACTATGAAATGATATGATGATCAAATTATGTTACAATGAGAGAGAGCCCGAATATAAAGAGCTCATGGAAGCTTGTAGAACAAGCTGGAAGGAGGTAGAGGACAAAAATGACAACTCAGCACATATCCACAAAAAGTGGAATATGCTAAAAATGGAGAAAACTCTCGAGTTGTCAACAACAACCACTACATGCATTAAATACAAAATATTAAATAAATGCATGACCTAAGTAAACTTAAGCAATAGAATAAATAATTAAATATTAATTATTTACTCTAACACCCCCCCTTAAGTGCAACTTAGGGAAATGCCTTAAGCTCACAAAGCTAAGATGAATGCATAATGGGTCCCGGCAACGAGGCCATTTTAGGTACCCAAGTAAAATACAAGAAGAATGCAACCTCTGTAAGCGAGGAAAGAGAGAAAACCACATGGGAAAAACCCTCCCCCAAAAAGAGGTAAGAACCCAGTGAAGAACTGAAGAAGTCTCCAACTAGGGAAAATGTCCCCTAAAACAGGAACAATGAGTGATCATGAAGAAGCAGCATCACTGAAGCATGAAGAGCCGCAAATCTGTCAAACTGCTGATCTGAAGAAACCTCCATGGAAGAAGAAGGCACGAGCCGAGCATGTCTATATGGTAGATGATCCATCTCACCGAAATGCATAGGTAGCCAGCCACTGCAATCGCCTTGTATGTAGGATCAACCACTGAATACATAGTTCACACTATCAAACCATCGAACCACGGATGCATTAGAACACAGCATAATCCCCCCTTAATGCAGACGGGGTGTGATGACAGGCAACTGAGAAGGTGAGCCAAAATCTTCTGCAAACGAACCAAGAACGAGGAGAGAGGAAAAGAAGTACAGACACCGATAAAGACACGGTCTGACTGACTCTGCATGGGCTAATGTCGTGGAAGGGACACTCACTTGACAAAGGGAGAATGCCTAAAATAGCAAACAAATAATCCCCCCCATGGTGCTTTATGAAATAGTGCAAGTACACCTGACTCAAAACAACGTTCATGACTCCCAGAATGTAAAAGTGACAATTTATCTCAGTGCGAAAATGAAAAATGCTTCAAAAAGATAGCTACAATGATCAAAACTAAAAAAGAGCTGAACCAAGAGAAAGTACAGCCAAAAAGAAAGCAAACCATGCCAGGAAAACGATCCTCGGGCCTAAAACACTCAAAATATCCACCATAGAGCAAAAATGCCAAAACTATGATAGAAAGAGAAGAGGCCAAAAGTGAGGAAAAAAGATGACAGTTCTGAAAAGATGAGAAAACCAGCTTTCCAAAAATATAAAGTTTTCCAAAAGCAGACATGGGACGCAAAAGAAATGCATGTCGGAGTCAAAAACAAGACTTCGGACTTTAACTGAAAAAACAAGCAATAAAAATGCATCAAAACCTAAAAATACCTGCACCAAAATCTCCGTCTCAGAACCAGCTTTCCGGCGCTTCTTTCGGATCGGAAAAATACCTCCGTATGCAAGAGTTATGGCCAAAAAACCACAAGTAGGTCCAAAAGAGAACTTGAAGGAGAGTGCAAGCAAGGTTGATGACATAGGGATGACGTCATGCTGACGTCAGCATAACCCGAGCTTAAAATTGACGGCCCGTCAGCCGTCGCAGAAAAAAGAGAGCCATGTGGCATGGCCACGTGGCAGCTGACGTGGTAGGTACGGATCATGACGTGGCAGGGGCCACGTGGCAATGTGCCACGTAGCACGCCTGCCACGTGTCACACGCGGATTTGATACCTTCTGCTGACTTGCAGTACAGCTGGCAGGCGGCGGAACCGGCGGAGATGGCCGCAGGGGCGGCGGAGGCGGGAGGAGCCACCGGCGGAGGGCAGCTGGCTGGAGAGGCGCCGCCGGTGGAGGGCGGCGGCCAGGAGGAGGCCGGGCCACGGTGGTTCACGGGCGGCGCTGCCTGCTGCGGCCGCTGCGGGTGGCGCGCGGGTGGCGCGACGGTGGCCCCGCGGTGGCACGGTGGCGGCGCTGCCGAAAACACTTTTTTTTAAAAAAAATTTACGCTCTGCGTCCGTACGATCCGTACGGCAGCGACCTGGACTCTTCAAAAAATCGCCAAAAATGCCCTGTCTCCAAAAATGAAAAGCTTTATATGAATCCTGACTGCAAACGGCCTTCCGGATCCAATGGTGATGTCCGTTTGGGCTGAAAGTGCTCCAAAAATTGCTGATCCCCTGATTTGAAGAAAAAATACACAAACAAACTAGGGTTTGTGACTTCAAATCACGGCTTCAAAATTTCTTCAACGAAGTAGCAGCAGGAAGGCTCTGATACCATGTTGGAGTTGAGGAAAGCCAACTCCGAAGACGCCAAGATCACTTGCATGCGAACCTGTCAAAGAGAAGCCATAGAAGGGGAGGAGCTTGGAGCATGGGCAAAACCCTAAACGGACATGAGAGCCATCATAATGCAAACACAAGAAGAAATGTATTTACAATAAGAAATGATATGATGATCAAATTATGTTACAATGAGAGAGAGCCCGAATATAAAGAGCTCATGGAAGCTTGTAGAACAAGCTGGAAGGAGGTAGAGGACAAAAATGACAACTCAGCACATATCCACAAAAAGTGGAATATGCTAAAAATGGAGAAAACTCCCGAGTTGTCAACAACAACCACTACATGCATTAAATACAAAATATTAAATAAATGCATGACCTAAGTAAACTTAAGCAATAGAATAAATAATTAAATATTAATTATTTACTCTAAAAAATTTATATCAAAGAACAATTAATCAACCAAAAATGTATCTAAATTCCAAAATCATTTCTACAAATGTCTAAAATATTGACATTGATCTTATGAGTTCAATCTCAAGACAAGACCTAAGTGGACATCTAAGAAGCAGGTTCATACATCAAGGAAAGGAAATTACTACAATTGGGATTACAAAACATAGCATAGTTGTCACTATTGTGGAGAATATGTGTGAGGCCTCACCCCAACTCATCATAGCATAGATACTATATTCTCATTTTGTTGCTTAGGACTAGATATCTCGACATATATTTTGATACTTGATGGAAGTAAATTTTGCTACTTATCTGATGATAATTACTTTGTGATTTTCCATTTTGATATGTATTAGGACTTAATTGGCATAGTCAATGAATTCATGGATGTTTAATTAGTACTTCATTATTATGATAGAAAATGGAATTTTTTTGTGATTCAAATGCTTAAATTTATCTTGTTAGGAAGTCACTAATATGCAGATTTTTGAGGTTTAATGATTAAATGTGTGTAAGAAAATGATGGAGAATAGGAAGTTAATTATGAAATGTGTTATATGTGAATTGTAGAATAATGAAATTATCATTTATCTGTACCTTCATATTTATTTTATGTGAATTTTCATTGGATTACTAATACTTGAGTTTAGTTTGCAGGAAAGGAACCATGGAAATATAACAGGGAAACAAGGTATAAACACATGTTAATATGACACTGCCAAGGTTAGTCTTTAGAATATTCGTAAACCTCATTGTGATGTGTTTATTTTGTAAACATAATATGTATGTGTGTAGTATGTATTTCATGAGTAGATTCAAAGCATAACATGTGTGATGTATAGTGAATTTTGTGTGTGTCTCTTGGCACTTGTACTTGTTATGTGAAAATAACATGTTCTCTAAAGATGGATCATGTAGCCACATTATCTCAAGTTAAATTCTTTAATTGAGAATTAGACTTAATTACCTTGATTTAGTAAGGGAAACAAGGGTTTACCCATAAGAAATTTGGAATTAGACTTTACCTAGCATTGTGAGGGCCAACAGTAGCTCTAAGGTGAATTTGTGATGAAAATAAATCCTACCCATGATAATAACTTAAGTTAGGGGGCTAATAGTGACCATTAGGGTGCCTAAAAGACCTAGGAGACCCCAAAAAGAATGCATATTATATTGAATCCGAAAATGGGAGTCATATATAGGGACATGGCCAAACTAGAAACCCACTTGTCCACTCTCTAACTTTAGAGACATTTAGGGTTTCGAAGAAGAGGATAAGGAGCTCTGCTAAAACTTCCATTGACATTTCTTGCAGTAAGGTTGGTATCCATGATCCATGGTGTCTCTTCATTTCATTATATATTTGATATGGTGTTTCTTCATTGCATTATAGATTTGTTATGGAGTAGATGTGGTTTTTTGAAGAATCTTGTGATATATGTGTTGTATGTGAGAAGTTTAATGAGGATTTATTTCTTTAATCTTGTTTTGTTCATGTTGATTGTTTGTGAAAAATGGGTGTGAAGCATCACTCACCCTTGGGAGGGAAGAGATGCTTGGGTGAAGGGGATTATTGGGCTCACCCATGTAGTTGAGAAAACTCTTCCATGTGTAGAGATGATTTTAATGTGTTTCAATGGAGTATGGACTTCATGATTACTTGCATTCTTGGGAGGTATAAGGAGGTGTGTGTAGAAGGAAGACATTGTTGAGCCTTGAAAGGGCATTTTATTTATAAGAATATGTGAATATATGTGATTCATGGATTTGAAAGTCTCCTCATGGAGAGAGCCCACCTTCACCCTATATCTTGATTCTATGGTAGAATCTATGTGCAAGCCTTGGGATGGGTTGTAGTGTGTTATGTTAAATTGTGTTCTTATAGTTTGCATGGTATGTGAATGTGAAGGTGTGCAACCATTTGTGCCTTGTTTCGTCAAGCTTGATGGGTGGCCTCCTTGAGGCCTAGGTTGGGAGGTGAGCCTCCATGATTCTCCATTTTTGTCTCTCTTTTGCAGGTTTTTACTTGATGATCTTGGAAGTTTCGAGTTCATGTAGTCTACTCATTGCATAGGAGAGAAGACTTTGTTGTATTGTATTGGAATGGAGAAATAAACTCCATCTTGTTATGTGATTATATTGTGTTGTCAGAGCATTGTCTTGTTCTATTCCATTTGTCAATAGATAGATTATGAGTTATCTATGTAGTGAGAAAAGATATTTCTATTGTGTATATTTTAGAATAATGTCTCCACCACCCTACGTTCATGTATGACAAGAATTTAGTATAGAAGAAATGAAAGAACTTTGAAAGAAAATTCTGTTGAATTGTAATTGTAGTTTCATTTTCTTGGATATGAACATGTTGAAGAAAACAACTAAGTGTCATGGTATACATTATAAGGATGAATAGGAGATTATCATTTTGTTATTCTTATTTCCTCAAGTCTCATATGAATAAGTTAGATGCATTTTTGTTTAATTTCGAATCATATCAAGTGTAGAATTTGTTGCTAATTGATAATGAACTTGTAGACATGATGAATACTTCACAATAAAATTGGAATAATGGAAATTCATAAAGTTACAAGTAAAATATTATATTGTGTCTCATGCAAAAGTATCTTGCAATTTAATTTGATAGTATTAAGGCATTTGTCATATTTTAATCATAGATTTCACTATATGGAATGAGTCTTGAAATTCATAATACAAAGTTCAAATTAAGTTAGCTCAATTTATGAGTAACCATAGAGGAAATTGTAAAGAAAATAAGGCAATAAGATACAATAAAAATAAACAAGTGCATGAGGATGCATATTCATTTTCTAGAAAATGTATGGAGAAAAACAAAAAGAAGTTCCTTGCTAATACAGGTCAATAAAATAATAGGCCTTGTATAAGATAATAATATTTGAAATATTATAGGTGAGAATAAATAATTTTTAAATCACCCTTCATTAATAAGGGGACAGTCCCATCAAAAAAATAAATTGATTTTTTAACTTTGTAAGTGGGGGAGAGGGGGTTAAGAACAAACATCCCCCCCCTTCCCAACCTATTGGCCTTACCTTTTTAGGGGGCATTCAATGTTTGGGAGGTGCCATAGGAGGTATGCCATCCTCTTCCCACTCTCTTCCCACCTACCACCCTTACTCCCTAGGTGCCAAAGTGGGGAGGGACCCATAAAAATGGAAAAGTGACTTTGCAAGTTTATAAAACAACTCCCTTTCAAAGCTTAACTTGCCTAGGTAAGTACTATAGAACCAGAATCAGTGTGCAAAGAACATTAACAAATAAAGTAAACATTCACAAACCAAAAACTAAATTCACATATATGCTTAGACTAAGAAAGAAAATAAGAAGTGCAAACCTCACGAGAGAAAACACTCCATGCTTTCTTGATTCTGTAGATGTGTCCTTTTGCTGTGGATGTATGCTCAAGATGCTCAAAAGTTGCTTCAATGGAGATGGGTAATGGAAAATTGGTAGCTTTGTGAGCTCTCCATTTGGCATTATAAGGGTATGGTTGATGGCTTTGGTTCTCAAAATAGCATGGTAACTTTAGCTCAAATATTGTTAATGAAATGGCTTGGGATGGGATTCAATTTATAGGCTAAGGGGTAGAGAGATGGAGGGCTTAGATGCAAGGATGGATGAAGGCTTAAGGAGGGCTAAGATGCACTCAAAGGGGAGCACATGGATTTTGCTTGTTTAGCACCAATGGGAAGGTGACACTTGTCACAAGGAGGATGAGTGTGAGAGGGTAGGGTTAAGGGTTGGTTAAGGGCATGATGAGTGGGGTTGAGTATGTAAGAGGGATGTAAGAGGAATGAGTGTGGAAGAGGGAAGAGTGTGGAAGATGGGTGTAAGAGTCATGAGTGGGCTTGTAAGAGTCTTTATGTTTTGTAAGAGCACTCATGACTTAGTGGTTGGGTTTTTTTGAGGGGAGACTTTGGTTTGGATTAGGAAAGTCTTAAACTTGTTTAAGGAATGTGACAACATTAGGGGGTGGATTAGGCTTGGGTTTAGGATTAGATTAGGGATGTTAGAGATGTGCAAGTGGATGGCATTAATGAGGGTGGGTGAGTTAGTGGCTAAGCTTGGTTAGTATGGGTGGATGGGGTGGATTAGGCTAAATGGAGGATTAGAGATAGGTTAGGGTTTTTTTGAATTTGAGGATTTCATTTATCAAATAGATTTATTTAATAAATGGGGATTTTTGGAATTAGATAGGAGAAAAGGATTTAATTGATAAATAATAGATTATTTGATTTATCAATTAGGACTATAGATGATTAATTAAATTAATCAACTAGGGGATGACAAAGGATTAATTAAATAAGAATTTAATTAATGATGCCTTTAGAGATGGCTAAATTAGATTACCAAAGTAGTGTAATCAAATTTAGGTGTCTACAAGTACCTACACTTAGAAGTTGCGGAAGAAGTGGTTGAGATTGGAGAATGTTCCATGTCAGCCCCTCTACCAATAATATCTTAGGTGTCAAACCCCCTTGTTCAAAGTGTATAAGGAAAATGATTAAATCCTTGGTCATAAGCTTTTGTTGTGGAGGTAGTTGTAATGGGCACGTGACCCTAGGTTTTCTTGAGAATTTGTTTTTTTTTGGGGGGGACGGGGTGGAAGGTATATTATATTAAAGTATTAGTTAGATGGGTGGGGCATAGAAATAGGAAGGTAATGTAATTTTATTTTTTAAAGTATGGTTCTTATTAATGTCTTGTTTGATATTTGAGCCATGGTTAGATAGAAATAAAATTTGGATATATGATATTATTGAGATTAATAAATGTAAGTGCAATTAAGGCTTATTAAATTAATAAAATTTGTTTCTTAATGGGATGGTTAGGAATACATTATATTAGTGGGAATTATTAAGTTTTCCTTTAATTAAATAAATTAAAAAAAATTATTAGTAACACTAGCCTTAAATATTTATGTCATTTGTGAAATATCATATTAATCCAAGATTAATTAAATGTATTGTTTTACCCTTGCATTTGGGGGTTGACACTATTGATTGATAAATAAATGAATAAAGAATTAATTTTCAATACCTAATTTTGAGCCAAAATTTGATAAGTAAATAAATAAATAAGTAACCTTAAATTATAACCATATATATATATATATATATATATATATATATAACACTATTTAGTAATGTTTGATATCGATCAAGTTCGGGGGAGGGGTAAGATGTAAGGAGTTTATTAAGGGTGTGTGTGTGTGTGTGTGTGTGTGTGTGCAATCAAATTGGAGACCACTTGCATTCGCGGAGTGCCTTAATTAAGGGTATAGAAGATGAAAGGGTCATAATCAAATATCATTTTAACATAGTATTGCAAACATTTTTAAACAACTAGGCAACCTGACATGGTGTGTGTGTGTGTGTATATATATATATATGCAATCAAATTGAATACCACTTGCATTCACGAAGTGCCTTAGTTAAGGGTATAGAAGATGAAAGGGTCATAATCAAATATCATTTAAACATAGTATTGCAAACATTTTTAGACAACTAGGCAACCCGACATGGAAAACTTGATTCCAAATTTCAAGTGGAATGATCTTCATCCCATCAACTAAATTTAACATCTCCAAGTTAAAGTACAGATTAGGTATTTTCTTATCTAATCAAAAATCCAAATTAGTCGACAATGTTTAAATCCTTGACATAACCTGTTACCTTAGAATGTAGTTTATACACATTCAGTTATAATAGTGTACCATTCAAGAATAACCACAAACTAATATGAGTTTAAACCCTTTCAAATTAAAAATCAAGTCATTCGACTAAATTATAACATTAACGTATTCTTTTTTTAAAAAAATTAGTTGTGTTTTTTCCTTGTTGAATTTTGAGCATGACATTCTAGTATCAGAGCACTTGGTTACAACACTAGGAGCCTAACCCATCATGTCTAACCTTTGAATTGCAACTTTGTGTAGGATGCCCGTAGTCACCCTCAATGGTCATTAGAGGGCCAGAGGTCCTATAGAAAATGCAAAAGGCCAAGAGGGGGTAGGAAAGGATGTGAGAGGGCCCCCACTGGGAAAGCCTCCAAATATTGATCAAGTTTTGAATGCTATCAATAATCTTATTGGGGTAGTGCAGTAGAGATTACCACCTATCATTCCACAGCTAGGATAACAAGGGGCATGGGGCCGCTATCAAGGAGAGAAGTAGGAGTCCCCCACCCAAACTTGCAAAGGATTAGGGGGAAGCATCAATACACTAGATAGAGACACCTCCTAAATTAGAGTGAGCACTACTGAGAGCACCCCGAGATATTGAAGATGAGATTAGTGAGTTACTACAACTCAAGCCACCCATATTCATCAGTACCACATATGGCACACATGAAAAGGCATGGCTATAGAGTTTGTAGAGGCGCTTTGGATTGAATAACCATGGGATAAATCTAAAGGTACGACTAGCCATACACCTATTATGAGAGTATGCCTCCAATTGGTGGGAGCAAGAGGAGACTGTAGGGAGAGTAGGCATAAAGACACTCATATGGGAGTCATTTGAGAATCAATTCAGAGACATATTTGTCAAAGCATTTTAGACAGAGGTAGGTTGAGGAGTTCCATGATCTTCAGTAGAGGGGTCTCATGGTGGCCCAGTATGAGAGCAAGTTCTTGGAGCTACTCCCTTATGTGGAGTACATGATAGATGAGAAGCTATTCATCCATCAATTCATCAATTCATTAGTATGGTTGGCATTTTCTACCACATTTAGAGAGGTAGTTGAGATGGTATTAGTTTCCAAATATATTCATACTAAATAAGAATCTTGGGATAGGTCCTATAACCAAAATCCCTCCCTATAGCTAGCACAATAGAAACCCTCTTGGAAGGGTAATTAGAGTCATTCAACAGGGTCCTCAAAGGCCCCAAAAATATGGCAAAGAGGCTAGCAGGATACTAGATAGAGGTCATCTATGGGTTATTAGGGCTCTAAGCCCAAATAGTGGCAGACACAAGGCACTAGGCATGATTAGAGGCCACAAATTTAGTATACTCGGCTAGCCAAGACTCAGCAGTCCTATAGGGGTGGCTTTAGTGGATCTAGCAGGACCAAGGGTTAGCAGCAATTTAGGCCATAGGGAGTGCAAATTTAGACTTGCAGGCCATGTTATTCTTGTGGTGGTATGAGTCATATAGTGCAAGAGTGTCCATAGGGTCCCACAATAGGTAGTCAACAAGGAGCCACCTCTGAGCCTATAGTAGGTGATATGGGTAGATCCCATAGGGTGTTTACGATGGTTGATAACTACCAAGTTGAGCACTAGGCTACAATGATTGAGGCTGTAGGTATGATTAGAGGATATGAGGTTACTATACTATTTGACTCTAGAGCTATAGAGTCTTTTATATCCCCTTTTGTAGTGGAGCGATGCAAGCTAATGGTAGCTAGACAAGATGTTGACTAAGAGGTTGAGTTAGCTTCCAGGGCTAGGGTGTTAGTTGATTCTTTGATCCATGAGTGTTTGATCTAGATTGGAGACATGTTCACTACATTAGACTTGTGTATTACTCCCTTGGGATATTATGATGCAGTCCTTGGCATGGATTGGCCTTGTGCCCACAGCACCAAGATGGATTGCAGAAAGAAGATAGTTGAGAGTGTAGATGATCATGGCACACCTAGGGTGATTTCAGGAGTTCAGAGGCCAGTATCTCTCTGTACTATTTTTTCCATGTAGCTTAAGCAATGCATTCTGAAGGGGTGTCAACTGTTTTCCATCACCATTAGTGATAGATAGGAGGATGTAGGGGAGGAACCTTCCCTTGATGACTATCTAATATTATAGGAGTTTGTAGATGTGTTCCCATTAGAGCTTCCTGGTATGCCACCACCGAGGATAGTTGATTTCCATATTGATCTCATGCTAGGAGATGAACCCATGTCTAGAGCACCCAAAAGGATGACCACCCATGAGCTTAATGAACTTAAGATTTAGGTACAAGAACTTTTGGAGAAGGGACATATATGACCTAGTGTGTCATCTTGGGGAGCACCAGTGATTTTTGTTAAGAATAAGGATGGATCACTCAGATTATGCATTGATTACTGGCATTTGAATAAGGTAGCTATTAGGAACTAATATTTTCTATGTAGGATTGATGACTTGTTTGATCAGTTATAGGGTGCTCAAGTATTCTCTAAAATAGATTTGAAGTCAAGGTACCATCAGTTGTGCATCATGGAAAGTGACATTCACAAGACTATATTCTATATAAGATATGGTCACTATGAGTTCACAGTTGTACCTTTTGGTCTAACAAATGCCCTAGCTATATTTATGAGCCTCATGAATGGGGTATTCTGCATGTTCCTAGAAAATTTTGTAGTAGTGTTCCTAGATGACATATTGGTCTATTCATGTGATGAGAAGGAACACAAAGAGCACTTATGAAAATTTTTCTAGTGGTTAAGGGAGAATCAACTTTATGGTAGCTTGTTGAAGTGTGCCTTTTTAGATGGAAAGTGCATTATTTGGGTCATGTGATATCAGGGGATGGGATCTCAGTGGACCCATGCAAGCTCTGAGCCATCATGGATTAGCCAACACCTACCAGTGTCACAGAGGTCAGAAGTTTAATGGGATTGGCAGGTTACTATAGGCAGTTTGTGGTAGGTTTCTCTAGGGTAGCTCGCCCCTATTACCTCTCTTCAGAGAAAAAGAAAGAAGTTTGAGTGGACAAAAAAGTGTGAGAAGGCCTTTCAAAAGCTCAAGAGGGCACTCACTAGTGCACCCATTTTAGTGGTACCTGACCCCTCATTGGACTTTGTAGCATGCACAAATACTTCCTTGGATGGAATTGGAGCTATTCTTATGCAAGAGGGTCAAGCCATAGCTTTCGAGTCTAGGAAACTAAAGGCTCATGAGCTCAATTACCCTACTCATGATCTCGAGCTCACAATAGTGGTCCATGCATTGGCACGATGGCATCATTTTCTTCTAGGGAAACAATTTGAACTTCATTCAAATCACTAGAGCTTGCAGTATATTTTCACACAACCAAACCTTAATGCTAGGCAAAGGAGATGGATGGAGTTCCTATGTGAATATGATTTTGATGTGCATTACATTAAGGGTAAGGAGAATGTAGTGGTAGATGCTTTGAGTAGACAATGTCATGAGCTTGCTTCCATGGTTACAAGCATAGGTATGAGGGAGCATATTATGCACCACCTACCTGAGGATGAATTCTATACAAAATTTTTCTAGATAGTTCACTCTTAGAGGCCCCTTGAGGTTAAATTTGTGAATTATTCATTAGATTTTGAGGGATTATTATAACATAAAGGGCATACCTATGTACCCTCCATAGAAGACTTGCATGATTTCATTATTCTAGAGGCTCATCGAGCACCTTATGCAGTGCATCCTAGAGTTGAGAAACTCCATGCCAACTTAAGACAACTATATCATTGGCTAGGTATGAGAATGCAGATTGCTAATATTATAGCCAGATGTCTTGAGTGTCAGAGGGTTAAGGTAGAACATGGACATCAAGGTGGACTCTTGCAGCCCCATGAGATATCAGAGTGGAAGTGAGACACTATTTCCATGGATTTCATTGTTGGTTTTCCATTGTCTTCTCATCACCATGATGCCATCATGGTGATGGTTGACACCTTGACCAAAGTTGCCCATTTTTCACCAATTTGGATTAGCTTCACTACCCCTGCAATTGCACAGGTGTTCTTGTGAGACATTGTAAGACTTCATGGCATTCCTTGTAAGATCATCTTGGATAGAGATTCCTTGTTTACATTATCCTTTTGGAGGGAATTATAGGAAACATTGGGCACTAGGCTCAACTTCAACACTACTTATCATCCTCAGATAGATGGATAGATAGAGAGGGTTAATCAAATTTTAGAAGATATGTTGCAAATGTATGTGATGGATAACCAAGTTAAGTGGGAAGAATATTTGCATCTTTCTGATTTTTCCTACAATAATGGGCATCATTCTTCCATTGGTATACCACCCTACCAAGCCTTGTAGGAAACTCTTGATTTGGGATAGGATCGAGGAAAAAGTATCTGTTGGATTGCAGTTGGTTAAGGACATGGAACAACAAGTGACACAAATTAGGCAATGACTTAGAGAGGCCCAAGATAGATAGAAGAAGTATGCAGATGCCAAGAGGATAGATAGAGAGTACATGGTGGTTGATAGAGTATTCTTGAGGGTGAAACCTCATAAGAGTCCAATTCATTATAGAAAGGGCTTTAAGTTAGCACCTCATTTTGTTGGACCCTTTGAGATATTGAAGTGGATAGGACCAGTTGCCTATCATCTAGCCCTGCCACCTAGCTTGTCACGTATCCATGATGTATTTCATATTTTTGTATTGCGAAAGTATATTTATGATGAGTCTCACCTCATAGATTGGAATGCCTTGCAGGTGGAGTCAGAAGGACAGGTAGCCTTGGAGCCCATTTGCATATTGGCTTGGTGGACCCTCTCACTTCAAGGGAGAGAGATGGACTAGGTTAGAGTCTAGTGAGACTGTTATGATGAGGTCACAACATCATGGGAGGATGCAACATAGATAAGAGCATAATACCCCTATCTTTTTGATGAACTCTAGGAGGAAGCTCATGCCTAGGGGGGAGGATGTGAGGCCTCACCTCAACCTATCATAGCATAGATATTGTATTCTCAATTTGTTACTTAGGATTGGATATCTTGACATATGTTTTGATATTTGATGGACTATAAATGTTTCTACTTATCCAATGATAATTACTTTGTAATTTTCCATTTCGATATGTATTAGGACTTAATTGACATAGTCAATGAATTAATGGATGTTTAATCAGCACTTCATTATTATGATAGAAAATGGAATTTTTTTGTGACATAAATGCTTAAATTTATCTTGCTAGGAAATCAGTAATATGCAAATTTTTGAGGTTTAATAATTAACTGTGTGTAAGAAAATGATGGCGAATAGGAATTTAATTATGAAATGTTTTATATGTGAATTGTAGAATAATGAAATTATCATATATCTTTACTTTCATATGTATTTTATATGTGACTTTTCATTGGATTACCGATACTTGTGCTTAGTGTGCAGGAAAAGAACCATGGAAATATAATGGGGAAATAAGGTATAAACACATGTTAATATGACACTACCAAGGTGAATCTTTAGAAGATTCATAAACCTTGTTGTGATGTATTTATTTTGTAAAGATAAGATGTATGTGTTTAGTATTTATTTCATGAGTAGATTCAAAACATGTCATGTGTGATGTATAGTGAATTTTGTGTGTGTCACTTGACACTTGTACTCATTATGTGAAAATGACATGTTCTCTAAAGATGGATCATGTAGCCACCTTATCTCAAGTTAAATTTCTTAATTGAGAATTAGACTTAATTGCCTTGATTTAGTAAGGGAAACAAGGGTTACCCCATAATAAATTTGGAATTGGATGTCACCTAGCATTGTGAGGGCCAAAAGTAGCTCTAAGGTGAATTTGTGAGGAAAATAAACTCCATCCATGATAACAATTTAAGCTACGGGGCTAATAGTGACCGCTAGGGCACCTAGAAGACTTAGGAGACCCAAAAAAGAATGCATATTATATTGAATCCGAAAATGGGAGTCATATATAGGGGCATGGCCAAACTAGAAACCCACTTGCCCACTCTCTAATTTTAGAAACATTTAGGGTTTAGAGGAAGAGGATAAGGAGCTCTACTACAACTTCCATTGCCATTGCTTGGAGTAAGGTTGGTATCCATAATCCATGTTGTCTCTTCATTTCATTATAGATTTGATATGGTGTTTCTTCATTACATTGTAGATTTGTTATGGAGTAGATGTGGTTTTGTGAAGAATCTTGTGATATGTGTGTTGAATGTGAGAAGTTTTATGAGGATTTTTTTCTTGAATCTTGTTTTATTCATGTTGATTGTTTGTGTAAAATGGGTGTGAAGCATCACTCACACTTGGGAGGGAAGAGATGCTAGGGTGAAGGGGTTAGTTGGGCCCAACCATTTGTGGAGATGATTTTTTTGTGTTTCAATGGAGTATGGACTTCATGATTACTTACATTCTTGGGAGGAATAAGGAGGTGTATGAAGAAGGAAGACATTGTTGATCCTTGAAAGGGCATGTTACTTATAAGAATACGTGAATATATGTGATTCATGGTTTTGAAATTCTCCTCATGGAGAGAGTCCACCTTCACCCTATATCTTGATTCTATGGTAGAATCTATGTGCAAGCTTTCTGTTGTGTTGAATTGTGTTGTTATAGTTTGCATGGTATGTGAATGTGAAGGTGTGTAACCATTTGTGTCTTGTTTCTCGAAGCTCAGTGGGTGACCTCCTTGAGGCCTAGGTTGGGAGGTGAGCCTCCATGGTTCCCCATTATTGTCTCTTTTTTGTAGGTTTTTACTTGATGATCTTGGAAGCTTGGATTTTATGTAGTCTACTCATGTTGCATAAGAGAGAAGACTCTATTGTATTGTGTTGGAATGGAGAAATAAACTCCATCTTGTTATGTGATTGTATTGTATTGTGAGAGTGTTGTCTTGTTCTATTCCATTTGTCAATAGAGAGATTGTGAGTCATCTATGTAGCGAGAAAAGATATTTCTATAGTATATATTTCAGAATAATGTCTTCACCACCCTATGTTCATGTATGACAAGAATGTATTATCGAAGAAATGAAAGAACTTTGAAAGAAAATTCTGTTGAATTGTAATTGTAGTTTCAGTTTCTTTGATATGAACATGTTGAAGAAAAGAAATAAGTGTTATGGTAGACATTAGAAGGATGAATAGGAGATTATCATTTTTTTATTCTTATTTCCTCAAGTCTCATATGAATAATTTAGATGCATATGTGTTTAATCTAGAATCATATCAAGTGTAGAATTTGTTGCTAATTGATAATGAATTTGTAGACATGATGAATACTTCACAATAAAATTGGATTCATGGATGTTCATGAAGTTACAAGTAAAAGATTGTATTGTGTCTCATGCAAAAGTATCTTGCAATTTAATTTGATAGTATTAAGGCATTTGTCATATTTTAATCATATTTTACTATATGAAATGAGATTTCAAATTCATAATACAAAGTTCAAATTAAGTTAGCTCAATTTATGAGTAACCATAGAGGAAATTGTAAAGAAAATAAGGCAATAAGCTACACTAAAAATAAACAAATGCCTAAAGATGCATATTCATTTTCTAGAAAATGTATGGGCAAAAACAAAAAGAAGTTCCTTGCGAATATAGGTCAATAAAATAATAGGCCTTGTTTAAGATAATAATATTTGAAATATTATATGTGAGAAATAAATAATTTTTAAATCACCCTTCATTAATAAGGAGACAGTCCCATAAAAAAAAGAAATTGATTTTTTAACTTTGTAAGTTAGGGGGGTGGAAAGGAAAAACACCCCCCCCCCCCCCCCCCCCCCCCCCGCAACCTGTCTGCTTTACCCTTTCAGGGAGCATTCAATGTTTGGGAGGTGCCATTGGAGGTATGCCATCCCCTTCCCACTCTTTTCCCACCTAGCACCTTACTCCCTAGGCACCAAAGTGGGGAGGGACCCATAAAAATGGAAAAGTGACTTTGCAAGCTTATAAAATAACTCCCTTTCAAAGCTTAACTCACCCAGGTAAGTACCCGTTCTTGGAAGTTGTGGAAGAAATGGTTGACATTGGAGAATGTTCCATGTCAGCCCCTTTACCAATAAGATCTTAGGTGTCAGACCTCCTTGTTTAAAGTGTGTAAGGAAAATGATTAAATCCTTGGTCATAAGCTTTAGTGGAGGTAGTTGTAATAGGCACGTGACCCTCGATTTTCTTGAGAATTCGATTTAGGGTTGGGGGGGGGGGGCGGGGGTGGGGGTGGGTGGGGAGGTATATTATTTAAAGTATTAGTTAGATGGATGAGGCATAGAAATAAGAAGGTAATGTAATTTATTTTTTTTTAAGTATGTTTTTTATTAATGTCTTGTTTGTTATTTGAGCCACAGTTAGATAGAAATAAAATTTGGATATATGATATTATTGAGATTAATAAATGTAAGTGCAATTAAATTTTATTAAATTAATAAAATATGTCACTTAATGGGATGGTTAGGAATACATTATATTAGTGGGAATTATTAAGTTTTTATTTAATTAAACAAACAAAAAAAAACATTATTAGTAATGCTAGCCTTAAATATTTGTCTTTTATGATGTATCATATTAATTCAAAATTAATTAAATGTATTGTTTTACCCTTGCATTTGGTGGTTGACACTATTGATTGATAAATGAATGAATAAAGAATTAATTTTCAATGCCCAATTTTTAACCAAAATTAGATAAGTAAATAAATAAATAACCTTAAATGATAACCAAATAAATAATAATATATATATATATATATATATATATATATATATATATATATATATATATATATATATATATATATATATATATATATATATATAAAACTATTAAGTAATGTATGATATTGATCAAGGTCAGGGGAGGGGTAAGATGTAAGGAGTCTATTAAGTGTGTGTGTGTGTGTGTGTGTGTGTGTGCGTGTGTGCAATCAAATTGAATACCACTTGCGTTCGTGGAGTGCCTTAGTTAAGGGTATAGAAGATGAAAGGGTCATAATCAAATATCATTTTAACATAATATTGCAAAAATTTATTGACAACTAGGCAACCCGACATGGAAAACTTGATTCCAAATTTTGGGTAGAATGATCTTCATCCCATCAGCTAACTTTAACATCTCCAAGTTAAAGTATAGATTAGGTATTTTCTTATCTAATTGAAAATTCAAAGCAGTCAGCAATGTCTAAATCCTTGACATAACTTGTAACCTTAGGATGCATCTTATACACATTCAATTATAATAGTGTACTATTCAAGAATAACTACAACCTAATATGAGTTTAAACCCTTTGAAATCAAACATCAATTTATTCGACTAAATTATAACATTAATGTATCTTTAAATAAATATAGTTGTGATTTTTCCTTGTTGAATTTTGGGCATGGCAATATGGACACATTCTAGAGAATTGCATCAAAACACATTTTAGAGAAAATTACAAGAAGTGGCTAAACGAAGAAATAATATGTTTTAGTTGTCTCAAAGTTGGACATATTAGTAGAAATTGCAAAATTAGAGCACCAACACCAAGTAATGGAAATGAGAAATTTGAAAGAAAGAAAACATGGATAGAGATAGTGAGTGCTGGAAGAAGTGGAGTAGACAAAATAGAGATCACCCAGTCAAATTGATCAGGTGATCACTCTACATCCAACTAAATAAAGAAGGTATGTAGCAATTGTATATTCAATGTTATATTTTACATTAGTTCCTAGCATAGAAGTGCTAAAGGTTCATATCTACATAAGTAAAGGTGTATTAAGAACAAATTAGAAGGGAGAATAAAATCATATAATATTGAGCATTAGTGAAACATTCTATATTGACCAAGATTTGTAGTATAGAATGAGTGATCAAGGGAGTTGATGTATTGACCAAATGAATTAGTATTGGCTAAGTGAGGTAACCTTGATTGAGCAAGAATGGAGACCAAGCTAGTGTCATGCACCAACCAAGTACAAAAGCATTAATTGCAGAAATAAAACAAAAATTTAAAGGTATTTATCAAATTTGGACATTCATTTTTATTCACCAAGTGATCAAAGAACTCAAGAGAGATTTAAAGGCAATAAGTCAATTTCAACGACCACTATGAGAGAATCATAGAAGAATACCAATGAATTTGCAAAGTAAGTATTACTCTTAATGTCAACTTGTTTACTTAGTGGAGATATTAGTTGTTACTACAAAACCCTAGTTCATAATGGCATCTGGAAGTAAAATGTTGAAGGAAAACATTGCACAAATTGTAAGAAATGACCAAAATCCTCCACCTAATTTTAGAAATTAAGTAAACCTTTATAACACTGTTGATGATATTGGAGCTTTATCTTCAGTTCCACCCAAACTATTGATTGTTTAGGATGTAAGATCCGGTTATCTACACAAATTAGGAGAAATTGGATATTTTGAGACTAGAGCATCTTATGAGAATCTATGTGTTGATAGAGTTTTGAAGGATGAACACCAAATCATTGTCAAGAAAGGGCTTACTCATTCCCTAGGTTTTGGAAAGGTTTTTAAGGTTGAATGGATAAAGATTGTGCTTAGCTGCAATCATGACATGAAAATATGGTTATAAGGTGGGCTAATCAAGATAAACAAGGCAATCATTCGCAGGGTAACTAGGTACCCTACCTTGGATCGATCGAAAAGTATAAGAATGCAACAAAGAATGAAATTAAAAATCTAAACAAGGCAAAGTGGAATGGTTGAGGAATGTCGATTGATGTAATTGAGGATCCATAAGTTACATTTTTTGTTAATATGGTTGCACACAAGTTTTTATCAATTTGACTAGCTAAATAATGTAACATGTGTAGCAATGGATTTGGGCTACAAAATTGTGAAGAAAGATCATACCTATGATCTTGTTGAGCTGCAACTTCATCAACTTACAGAGAACCTAGAAGAAATAAGGAAAGTGAAGAATACCTCTTGTAATTTTGGATCTTTATTAGTCTGTATATTTTTCTATGAATAAAATTCCTTTCATACTATTGGAACAATTGCTTTTGATAGAAATCAACTAGCTATGGAGAAAATAAGTGACTTAATTAGTAGATTGGGAGAAAATTTTGAAGCAATAATGGACAATAATTTTGAAGAGTTCAAAATAAAGATGAGGAACATGATGAAGATTCCTAAGTTTTTTGTAGATAAGTATTACAATGAAGTATGTTTTATTATAGATACACATTTTGTTTATGCACAAGAAATTTTGTTGACGATAGCATGGCTAAGGCCAATGCCTTACAAAGTAATGTAGATGAGGTCACTGTACTTTTGGCTGAAGAGATTGACACTCTTGTTGAGTAATTTAGCATGTATGAAATAGTAATTTATGAGCTAACTACTGAATCGAGCACACCCAAAGAAGAAAAGAAAAGAAAAAGGAAGAGTACTAAGGGAGGTCATAAAGATGAAGGAGAAGGGTATGGACAACCTATAGAGGCTAAGGAAGGAAAAGGAAAATAACTTATTGTTGCAAAGCTTAAGGAAACTAAGTAGAGAAACATTGTTATTATTGAGCCTAAGGTAAAGGCTGATTTGAAAAAGGGTGTGCAATGGATGGTGACACATTAGAAGCCAAAGGGAAAGGTGATTATAACTAGGGCAAAGATATCTCATCCTCTTGCTGAGAAAGTCACAGGAGGTCCATCAAAGAAGAGGGAACCAACTAAAATACAAGAGCATCTAACACAAGAGAAGCTGAGGAGAAAACTTATTATAGTACAAGAGGAGGAGGAAGATGATGAAATGATAGAGTCTGGTGAACCCAAAAAACTTCAAATAGTGAAAAGTCTCTCTCCAATGATTGTGGATTAGGTATGTGAAAAGTTGAGAGAATCAAAAAAATTTATGGGATTCAAAGATATTCATTATGATTCTTTGAATAATGTTGATCAAGATAAGCTTGAAGAATCTATGATTGACATGATGATCAAGTTTAGATGCAAAGTGGAAGCAAGCACTGGCCACAGAGAAAAAAAAAGAGAGAGACAACACGGGCACAAGCTATGCTAGATTTAGGGAAGATTCACATTTATATAGCCCTTAAAGATTTTGTAAAGAAGTTTATGCCAAGAGATAATGCATATAAGATTTTGAAAAATAAATCTTATAAAGTTGAGTAAGATAGTATTGGATATGGAAAGAAGCATTTGGATTGCTTACTCCATCTATGGAAGTGAAAGAAAGCAAAGATGCAATAAAATTTGAAATGAATACAAGAAAGAAGTTTCCAAGCTGACCAAGGAAATTTAGCAACTACTCAATCAGTGTGAACAAAGAGAGATTGTCACAATTGAAGATGACACTGACACTCATCCATTGAATACAAATATACTAACTAAAGAGGACATTCAAAGCTTAATCTTAGATCAAAGCAAGCTTTGCACTAACCTAATTTTGTTACAAATTGTAGACTATCCAAAGTTGTACAATATGAAGACTAATGATTTTGATGTGACATCAATTATAGAGGATACAAGTACCGAGAAACTTGATAAAGATTTAATTATGTTTACACCACTTACTTGTATGCCCATTTTACAAATAGAGGCAAATTTTGTAAAGGATACATAGACTGAATCGATAGTAGAAGAAGTAACACAAAAAGAGCAATTGGCCACTCAAGATCTTACTCAATTACTAAGTGCAAAGGCTGAAGAACCCACAACTAAGACACCTATAAAATAGGTGATTCCTCCACATGTGCAACAACCAAGATCAAGATCAAGTGACAAGGGGAAACAACTATAATTATCACTACCTAGTGATATGCCCTCATGATCTCAATATGTGATTCAATCATGTGAGGCAGATGAGTCAAAAAGTCTTGATGAGGTAACCACATTACCTATATATCATTTGAATAACCTAACACTTGAGAAAATATAAGAGCTACAAATATTGCTGAGCCACAAGGAAAAGAAAGAACAACTGAGAAGAGAGTGGAAGAGAAGATAGGTATTACATACTATCAAAGACACTTTTGTAAATGCATTTGAGATTACAAATTTGAATAATCAACATTCAATTTTGGATCAGCTAGTAAATATAGTTGATAAGATTTAGATGGAAGATATAGAGACCAATGATAAATTGTTACAATGGTTCAAAATAAGAGTTGAGCATAAAGTATTAGAGAAAGTCTCACAAGAAATTGTACATAGACAAGTTTATCTCTCTACATTAGTCACATAACTAAAAACAATTTTACAAACCATCAATTCATTATTTTTGAAATTGTGTGATATTGATTTCTTTACAGTTGATACTAAATGCTCATTAAAAATGCTACATGCAAACATGAGATAAAGTGTAATTACATTGGGAAAGAAAATGAGTTCAAGCTCATCCTCATATAATTAGTTGACATTTTCTCACAAAAGGTTAGTCAAGCCCACAACTAGACACAGAGATCATGAATAATTTGACACTGATTCAACTTCAATTACTCCCACATATAGAGATTATTCAGAAGGAGATATCTATTGCCAATAATATTTTAAAGAAAGATACACATTTTTCACATATTGCAAATTTTATTGATCTAGCTACTAAGCTAGAAATATAATTTCAAATTTTTTATCAAGTTAAGGAGATATGGAATAAAGTCCATGCCAATATTATGGCAAGTCATCAGTAATTCTTTGATAAGTACAAGCTAGCCCCAACATCCCTGAGCTATATGTGACAAAAACAAGTGGGAAATACACAAAAGGGGGAAATATTGATGAAATAAGGAGAATTCATTACCAAAAGGGGAAACATTTGTGAAGTGATAATAAAGGCATCAAAACATAACAAAGCAATATTAGAAGACATTAGATGATCAATATGGTCTCAGGGGGAGTACTCATTTTGAATGAAATGATTATTTATAACAAAGTGTTTTTGCCACTAATGTCAATGGGGGAGATTGTTGATCTCTAAGCCCATGATGTCTATTCATATCTAAACACTTAGTCATAAACTAAGCAAGATTACATGGTCATCACTACAATTGAGTTATCTATTACCGGTTGACCATACAAAGGTCATACTGAGAAGGATAGTGATTGCCGAGTATTCAATTGAGATCGAGCACATGTATGTGCCGAGAAATATAGTTGGAGTTGAGCACATTGAGAAGTTAACAATTTCTGAGCAAGCCGATGTATAGAAGTCGAGTGATAATATGAATAATTCAATATGACCAAGTGTTGGAGCATTCAAGTGTCAAGCAGTTTTATTTTCTCATATGAATTTCTAATAGCGCAAACACATATGTAAACCATTTTGGCTGACTTCTGTATGACATTTAATATTTGTAGAGCTAGCTAAGGAGATGATCACTCATCATTATAGAAGGTAATGATCCCAAGGACTGCAATTCAACCAATTAGAAAATTAGATAGAAATGACAAAAGATGGTAAATTGGAAACCATTGATCAAGATCTAGAACCTTCATCAAACATCTATTTAAGGAGGATTCGAACCCTAGAATCAGTGTGTATGCATGAATGAAGGCATGAATGTGCGTATGCGCATGTGAAGAGAAAAAGACTAAGTTTGAAAGCAAATCTGAAAGAGGGCAATTAGAGCAGTGAAGGACTGAACAAAGATATCATATTAGGAGATCAAATCAGAGACATAGCAAAGAAGAGACCTAAGACCAACTTATAGAGAAAACTAAGGGTCAGGTATTGAATCTATTACTATTAATTGAATTAGGGTAAATCTCTTAACAGACCTATGAAAACTTACTAATAGATTCTTTACTTCATTGTGAGTGTAAAATCCTTTAACAAGGTGAGACTTAATAGTTTCTAAATATTTTAATAGGACAAACCCCTCATAGAGTAGATCATATTTTATGATCAAACATTGTAGAACAAAAGTACAAAGCTATGTTACCTTTCAAGCTGACTTATCAGAACAACTAAATTTGAGTATTTCTATCTAAATTTTTTTTCAAACAAATAATCTAGATAAATTTATTCTAGCTAAGTTATATATGATCTCACACTTTTCCAATTGGAAATCTCTATTAAATGCATGCTTTATACTAGTTTGTATCTAATTAATAAAGAAATAAAATTATTTCAAAAAAGTGGTGTTTCAATAACTCTTACTATTTTTTATGATTTTTTTTAATAATATATAAACACCATTTTATAGAGCTCAAAGTCAAGAATGTTCTTATATAGAGTTTATAGTGTTTTAATTAGATATACTATATTGTAATTAAAAAAAAATTATAGGCAACTATTTTAACACTCAAAAAGATGTCAATTTTGAGAAAGAAAGAAATATTAAATCATATTTAAAAAAAATTAAAATCATATGATGTTCTAGACAAGAGATTCCTCTTTTAGAATATATATAATTTTTCTTCTAGATAGAATATATTTGTTTTGAAAAATGTGGTGGGTGAAAACTATTGATTTAAGGTGAGTTGAAATTTGAATCATTATAAAAAATAAAATATAAGTCTAAAGCCGGTTTTAATTTTTTATTGTTCTAGCTATATATACATTATCTATAACATAGTCTGAGATCAAAGGGAAATAAGTTTATTTTCATATAGTTTTGTGGTGGGAACTAGAGCCCTAATTTTTAGCATTTTTCAATAGCTAAAAAATTATCTATGAAAATTAGGAAAATATATCAATTCTTATTCATAATAATTATTAAAAATTGTAATTGTAAACTTCATATATCTCTACACATTTCATTAGTTTACTTCATATTCAAATTCAAAATTATAATACCAATTTTTATGTCATCGAAAATGAACAATTATACTTTGTTAGCCTTTTCCTTTACAAAAGAGTGGCATAGGTATAAAACATTAAAGTTAAATGCAACAATAAAGTTTTGTTAGCATTTTCCTTTAAAATAAAGTTAACCTAATAGGTGTGAAATCAGCATTTTAGTTTTATAAGTTAAAGTTTAATATCCTGATTCACTCCACCCCCTTCCCCCTCTTAGTATCTTATTTCCCATTAACCATTTCCAATAGTATTACCATTAATGCTAATGGGGGAGATTTTTGGCATGAGGATGATGTGTAACAGGGATATAAGTGTCTGATTGTTCATATCTCATCATACTAGCATTGTCAATACTGATAACTACAATATGATCTAGGTCATAGATCAATTATACCGTTGAACAAAGTATTGAATGTGAAGTCCAACTATCATATTTGTTCATTTCATATTCCTCTTAAATTTGTCCCTTTATTTTCTTGTGAAGACTAATATATAAATATGGAGACAAAGCCTTATGTATGCAAAGTGCAAGTCGCAGCTGCTCTCAGTGTGGACATAGCTGGACTCATTTCTAGAGTCAGAAGTAGAAGCTAGTGCACTCATTTGCAAAGTATTAGTAGATTAGGATGGAGTAAAAAACCATCCCGCAAAAGAAACCTGGTCTAGAAGTAAAGCATAAATTATGGCATTGGAAATGTTTGGAAGATTGTTGGAGAATGTTTCAACAGTTTTGGAAACAGCTGCAAAGGCTTATTGGTATAATGGCAGTCAAGTTACATGGCTTCTTGGTGTTGATTTTAAGAATGGAAGTCAAGTTGGTGTTCACATAGCAGTGGTAACAAAACACGCTAAAAAACTAATTAATGTTACACAATGGTCATATAACATTATGGCTTGGAATGCTTGAAATAGAGGGCCACTGGCGGTGGAATATTGTGTCTCCGTTCAAAACAACACAAGTGGAAACTGATAAATATTTGAAGCTAACCATTAACAAAGACCCAGCTAATCGAAATTTGTTTGTCCCTAGATTATGTTGGGATTTCTGTAAAAACTTTGTGTGAAGCAATATTGACAGGATAGAAAGAATGCTCATATCTGATAAGGGTTTCGTGGATGATAAATTGTAATGAACAATTTAAAAATCACCTCAAAAATTCAAAACTTCAACAAGAAATAGGTAGAAATGAAAAATTCAACTTTTGACAACTTTAGCAAAACTATTGCTAACTATAACTATCCATAAAAAAAAACATTGCCAGATTTGGAAGAATTGATGGACACTTAATAATATTAATAATACATTTGTTTTTTGGATTGATTTTAAGGTGAGATGAACTCTCAAATTTATATATAGATTTTCAAAAATATATAATAGATCTTGGTTTCCTTCATCATAAATTTATTTTTTTGTCTATCCCTATTATTCTTTTATCAAAAAAATATAAAAAATCCACAATTTCAAGTATGTACCCATCAACCCATATGAAACAAAATTTGCAAAATACATAGGTGTATACATATCAAATAGTTCAAGTCCCTTTCATGGAAGAATATTCATACTAATCCTTGATCTCTATGAACAACTTTTCAAAAACTTGCCAAAAAAATAATTCTTAAACTAGAGTATTGCTCTCTCAATGAAATGTATCTGAGAACCTCAAGTTAACAATTTCAACTGTAGAACTAGAAATATCGATCAATGCTAATGGATATAGGAACTATTTTGATGAAAGATCTTAGTATGAAAAAAATAACACACAATTGAATCGAGAAAAGAACTTGCTTTACAAATGGATTGTGGAAATATGATAATGTTAATTGATTATTATTCATCCAAACATATGACTGTATAGTTGGAATCTTGTGGAGAAATTCAAGACTTGTCTATAACAAATTAATTGGTGATTTATAGAATGAGTTTTGAGACACTTTAAAGGAACACACATTTTTGGGTTAGAATATTCAAAGAATTAATATTTTCAACTTATTGAATTTTGAAAATTGAATTGGGCATGTTGCATAGGCTCTAGAAAATCAACCTTGAGATACTACTTTAGTGATTTAGGAAATGTGAAAAGTAAATTAATGTTGCATTTTCATCCTCTAAAGTGAGTTCAAGTTTTCATTCTCTAAAGTGAGTTCAAGGTAGTTGTTGCAGCAATATGTGAAAAAATTCTAACAAATGTTTAAGAATTTCCATCATCCACGATCTAATCCTATGATTATAAAAGTGTGTTGAAATTTTTCAAGAATTCAATGTCCTATGCTCACACTAAGCACATTGAAGCACATCATCGTTTAAATGATGTCTTTGAGAAAGAAATTGGGATAATCTTATGCATCAATCAAGAAGTATCTTGTAGATGTCTTCACCAAATCTTTGAGAAAAAATGACTTTGTATACTTTTGTGAAGCTATTTATATCAAACATTGTTCATATTTTCTTGTTTATGTGGTACCTCCCCATCTGCTACACAAGCTTGGTATTCACTCATCTCGCCCATGGTGGAAAGATTGGAAGTGGTATCCTACCACTCCTATGACCAGTTACAAACCCAAGTTGGCCTATCGGTGGTTGGTTCCTCACTTTTCGATGGTTCATACTCTCAATCAACATTGGCATTTGCAATCCTCTCACAAGACTTGGAGTCTTAGATTTGCCACAGTTTGGAAAACCATCACAGAGCCAAAAAAACACACTTTGCCTAGTGTCTCCTTTTTCAAGGGCTGCCATTGGGCCCTTAGCTTAGACACTTAAGAGTCCTAGACCCTAGATGTCCTTTTTGTGGCCAACCGAAAAGTTTCTTGCATAGTTTTTGGTTCTACAGGCAAGCCGAGAACTATTGGCTATGGATCTATGACTTTTGAAGCCTTTATGCCCAGTGGCTTGTACATAGCATATGGTTTTGCTAGGAGATTCACCTAGGCTTCCTTTTAAGTACTTTCAGATATGACATGCTTTTAGAATGGAGATTTTGTTAATGTAGTTTTTTATTTTTCCTACATTTTAATAATCTCGCTTAGGTTAATAAAGCATGTCTTATTAGGTGAATGGTTGTGAGGTGTCACCTTCCTACATGTGAGAATCTATTAGCTATCTTGGGAAGATACTTTGCTATCTTTAGTTTGATAGATGGTTGCTCCTCATTGGTTGGTGTTGCCACCTCCTCTCTCTTCCTAGCCTATATAAGCATGCTACCTGACTTGTATTTGCATCTCTTGTTTTTGCATCCTCTTAATGCTATTTTGTTTCTAGTGTCTGCATTACTCTCTTGAAAACTAACTCTGTGTTGCCATTTTGATTTTGTATCATTTGCATTCATAGTTTAGATATTTATTTTTTGCACTAGTTTTCTGGGTTATTAATCTTTTCAGATTCTAACATGGTATCAGAGATTTTCTATGTACAAGAGTAGATTTTAGTTTCCTTATTTGAGAGATTCGGGGGGGGTTTCTAATAAATTTTATTGTAGTTTTTTGAAAAATGAAGTATGCTCTTCTCTTGCATCTTTGGATGATCTTGAGAATCAGAAAAGTTTTGACAAAAACGATTTTTCTCTAGGGTTTCAATCTCAAATCTGACAACCAACTTGCATATTTGGAGTTTTCAATCAGTATTGCAGGTTCCAGCATGCCATTGATGGACTTAGGAAGTTGATCCAGCATTTGCATGTCATATTTTGGTTGTTGGGGTCGTTTCTTGATTTTTGGAGCCTTTTTTTTACTGTTAAAGGCGTCTGATTTACACTATAGCAACATCTTCTATACATTAGCAAGAAAAATACTTTTTGGATTTTGTTCGCAGCCCCAAAAAACCATCTGGGTATCTTTTAGATTTTGCATGATATCTATATATTTTGCAAGATCGAGTGCAGAAAGCTACAATCATACCCCTCTCCGTTGGTAGTCGCAAATTTGAACACAGTTTTCAAATGTCTCATTTTTGATCATACGAACTCCGATTTTGACAATTCTTGTTATGACCTTGGCTATTTTTGTATGCTCTATCCACTAGTGGAGTTGTTTTTTTATTTTCATGCATAAATTTTTCAAAAATTGCAGATTCTTGGTCGTAACTGTGCACAGTTCTCGTTTTAAAAACTTCAGAGGATCATAACTTTCTCATACGACCTCGTATCGAGGCGATTCATTTTTTGAAAGTGCATAATTTTTTGAGTAGATCACAATGGTGCTATTTGTTTCCTTGCTTATTGTGCCTAAGTTTCACTTTCAACATATGCTCTTCATGAGGGTTTGTAATGCATTGAAATCAAGACCACTAAGTATTTCTTTCTAGTGGTAACTGTAAACGCACTAAAATAAAGTGTCAAATCATATTTCTTTTGGGGGGGGGGTTCTTTGATTGAGTAAAAAGGGGGGGCATTATCGTGGCTGGGTTATCTTCTTTTTAGCATTTCTTCTCTGCATTTCTTCATCATGGATCAAACAAATATGCCCATCCTAACTCCGTACAATTACTTTGAGTGGAAATCATGCATGATAATTCACTTAAGGAAAGTGGGATTAAATAGGATAAATATGGGACTTGAAACTGAACCTGATAAAGATGAAGATAAGCCTAAGTAGTTTGACAAAAGTAAGGCATGGAGAGCTTCACAGATACTAGAGTTAGTTCATAGTGATTTGGCTGGTCCATTTCAACATCCTTCTTTTAGTAGGGCCTGATATGTCCTCACATTCATTGATGACCTTTCTCGATATACATGGGTCTACTTTCTCAAACAGAAGTCAGAGGTATTTGATCATTTTCAAGATTTCAAAAATTTTGTAGAAAAGCAATCTGGGAAAGCCATCAAAGTTTTGTGCATAGACAATGGTGGTGAGTATGTCAACCATCGGTTTGAAAGATTTTGTGTGAGTAAGTGCACCAAGTTGTGGTGCCAAAAGGGGGGTATAAGTGGACACCTTTTTCCTGAAATTAGCAAATTCTGGACTTCAACAAGAATTTGAAGATAGTTACGCTCAAAATTTTAAGATATGACAAAAACAAAAGTCGTAGTCCTTTGAATCTAGTTTCTAAACTACTAAATTTTTTTCAAAATGGTTTAGTTTTAGGTCCTCAAAAAAGGGGGCCACAGAAAGTGGTATTGTTTATTCCAAAAAAACATAACATAGTACAAAGTGTGGCCCCCCTAAAATTTTAACTTTTTTTTTGAAATTCTTTAATCGCTCAGGTCAAAAGTTACCTAACACTATGTAGTTTATCCCAGATATTTCGGGTAATTTTATAATGTGTATTTTTTTTAATGAATTTTTTAATTCGACCCATCCCAAAAACGTGAAATATCTGTGTGCTCCCCCTAGAAATGATTGAAAACTAATCTAAAATCAAAACTTCTTTTTTTCAAAGTGTGTAGAATGGAGTCTAGTTTCTAAAAAACTAAGTTGTTACAAAATTCGATGAATGAGCTAAAATCTATAGCCCAATTAGTACATGGTGGTTTTTGACAAAAAATGAACATACATTCAAAAGAAATTATAGATGAAAGACTTAAAATAGTTCAAATTAAAAATAAATTATATGGTTAGATAGCTAACACAGAGACCTATATTGTTATGTAACCTGATCTTATCAATACCCAACCACGAGGAATCTTGAAGGGGAGCACACAAGAAAAATCAATCATTTTTTGTATGTTTGTTGGAAAACACGTCTCAGACCTGTTTATAAACTCCAAACCTTTGGGTTGGATCTCCAAGGCAAAACCAAGCCTTAGGCTTAGTTTTAATGCAAAGCTTTGAATAGCGTGTATGCCCTATAGCACGTGCGCCCTATTAAAATGCTATTGAATTTGAGGTAGTGCCCACACGCTATAGTGCGTATGCACTATTGAGACCTAAATTGCAAACCAAAACCAAGACAGAGCTAGGGGGTGGGGCGAGGGAATGGCTATTTGTGTGTGTGAGAGAGATAGAGAGAAAGTAGGGGATGGGAGAGGGGAGAGAGGAAGTGAGAAAGAGTAGGGGTGGCAGAGAGAGTATAGGATGGGAGATGGAGGAAATGTGAGAGAGTAGGGGTGGCAAAGAGAGTACAAGATTCAGAGAGAGGAAGTGTGAGAGAGAGAGTAGAGGTGGCAAAGAGAGAGTATGGGATGGGGGAGAGAGATTGAAAGTAGGGGATGGGAGAGAGAGGAAGTGTGAGAGAGAGTACAAGTGGGGAGAGAGAGATTGAGAGTAGGGGATGGGGGAGAGAGAGAGTAGGTGGTGGGAGATGGAGTGGGAGAGGAAGAGCGAGAGAGAGGAGGATGAGAGTGCATGTGTGTGAAAGAGAGAGAGTAGGGAATGGGAGAGGGGGAAGATAGAGTAGCTTGAGAGAGAGTAGGGGATGGAAGAGAGAGTAGGGGATGGAAGAGAGAGTAGGCGATGGGAGAGGGAGTGGGAGAGGGAGAGAGAGTGGAGGGATGGAAATGTGTGTAAGAGAGAAAGAGAGAGAGTGTGAAAATGTGAGAGAGGGTAGGGGGTAGCAGAGAGAGTAGAGAGGGAGAGAGAGAGAGAGAGAGAGAGAGAGAGAGAGAGAGAGAGAGAGAGAGAGAGAGAGTGAGAGTGAGAGAGAGTGAGAGTAGGTAGTGGGAGAGGGAGAGCGAGTGAGAGAAAAAGTAGAGGATGGGAGAGGAGAGAGGGGGGATGGGTGTGTGTGAAAGAGAGAGAGTAGGGAATGAGAGAGGGGAGGGAGAGATAGAGAGAGTAGGGGATGGGATAGAAAGAGAGTAGGCAATGGCAGAGGGAGTGGGAGAGGGAGAGAGAGGGTGGATGGAAGAGAAAGAGATTAGGCAATGGTAGAGGGAGTGGGAGAGGGAGAGAGAGAGGGGGGATGGAAGTGTGTGTAAGAGAGAAAGTAGGGGATGGGAGAGAGTGTGAGAGTGTGAGAGAGAGTAGGGGTGGCAAAGAGAGAGAGTGAGAGTAGGGGATGGGAGAGAGAGGGAGAGAGTGAGAGAGAGAGAGATAGTAGGCGATGGGAGAGGGAGTGGGAGGGAGAGAGAGAGAGGGGGAATGGAAGTGTGTAAGAGAGATAGAGTTGGGGATGGGAGAGAGTAGGCAATGGGAGAGGGAGTGTGAGAGAGAGAGAGGGGGGGGGGGAATGGGAATGTGTATAAGAGAGATAGAGTAGGGGATGGGAGAGAGTGTGAGAGTTTGAGAGAGAGTAGGGGGTGGTAGAGAGAGCTTGTACAGGATGGGGGTGTGTGTGTGTGTGTGTGTGTGTGTGTGTGTGTGAGAGAGAGAGAGAGAGAGAGAGTAGGGGATGGGAGAGAGTGTGAGAGAGAGTAGGGGATGGAAGAGAGAGAGTGAGAGTAGGGGATGGGAGAGAGAAAGTAAAGAGGGAAAGAGAGTACTTGAGAGAGAGAGATAGTAGGTGGTGCAAGAGGGAGTGGGAGAGGGAGAGAGAGGGGGGATGGGAGTGTGTGTGAAAAATCTAGAGAGTAGGGGATGGGAGAGGAGAGAGAGAGGGGGGGTGATGGGAGTGCGTGTCTATGAAAGAGAGAGAGTAGGGGATGGGAGAGGGGAGAGAGAGAGTAGGGGATGGGGGAGAGAAAGTAGGCAGTGGGAGAGGGAGTGGGAGAGGGAGAGAGAGAGGGGGGGAATGGGAATGTGTGTAAGAGAGACAGAGTAGGGGATGGGAGAGAGTGTGAGAGTGTGAGAGAGAGTAGGTGGTGGCGAAGAGAGCTCGTATGGGATGGGAGAGAGAGAGTGAGATTAGGGGATGGGAGTGTGAGAGAGAGTAGGGTATGGGAGAGAGAGAGAGCGAGAGTAAGGGATGGGATGGGAGAGAGAGAGAGAGAGAGTAGAGAGGGAGAGAGAGAACTTGAGAGAGAGAGATCTAGTAGGCGGTAGGAGAGGGAGAGGGAGGGAGATAGGGGGGATGGGAGTGTGCGTGACAGATGTAGAGAGTAGGGGATGGGAGAGAAGAGAGTGGGGGGATAAGAGTGTGTGTTTCTGTGAAAGAGAGATAGTAGGGGATGGGAGAGAGTGAGAGAGAGTAGGGGGTAGTAGAGAGAGAGAGAGTATGGGATGGGAGAGACAGAGTGAAAGGATGGGAGAGAGTCTGAGAGAGAGTAGGGGATGGGAGAGAGTATGAGAGAGAGTAGGGGATGGGAGAGAGTTTGAGAGAGAGTTGGGAATGGGAGAGAGAGAGAGAGTAAGAGTAGGGGATGGGAGAGAGAGAGAGTAGAGAGGGAGAGAGAGAACTTGAGAGAGAGAGATAGTAGGTGACTTGGGAGAGGGAGTGGGAGAGGAGGAGAGAGAGGGATGGGAGTGCGTGTGACAAATCTAGAGAGTAGGGGATGGGAGAGAAGAGAGAGTGGGGATGGGAGTGTGAGTGTGTGTGTGTGTGTGTGTGTGTGTGTGTGTGTGTGTGTGTGTGTGTGTGTGTGTGTGTGTGTGTGTGTGTGTGTGTGTGTGTGTGTGTGTGTGTGTGTGTGTGTGTGTGAAAGAGAGAGAGTAGGGGATAGGAGAGAGTGTGAGAGTGTGAGAGAGAGTAGGGGGTGGCAAAGAGAGAGTACAAGATGGGAGAGATAGAGTGAAAGGATGGGAAAAAGTGTGAGAGAGAGTAGGAGGTGGCAGAGAGAGAGAGAGAGTACGAGATGAGAGAGACAGAGTGAAAGGATAAGAGAGAGTATTAGAGAGAGTAGGGGATGGGAGAGAGTGTGAGAGAGAGTTGGGGATTGGAGAGAGAGAGAGAGAGAGAGAGAGAGAGAGAGAGAGAGAGAGAGAGAGAGAGAGAGAGTAAGAGTAGGGGATGGGAGAGAGGGAGAGAGTAGAGAGGGAGAGAGAGAGAGAGATAGTAGGTGGTGGGAGAGGGAGTGGGAGAGGAGGAGAGAGAGGAATGGGAGTGCGTGTGAGTGATCTAGAGAGTAAGGGATGGGAGAGGGGAGAGAGAGGGGGGGATGGGAGTGTGTATCTGAAAAAGAGAGAGTTTGGGGGATGGGAGAGGGGAGAGAGAGAGTAGCCCAAGAGAGAGAGAGAGAGAGTAGCGGATGGGAGAGAGTGTGAGAGAGAGTAGGAGGTGGCAGAGAGAGAGAGAGAGAGAGAGTGAGAGTAGGGGATGGGAGAGAGTGTGAGAGAGAGTAGGGGATGGGAGAGAGTGTGAGAGAGTAGGGAGAGGGAGATAGAGAGAGGGGGATAGGAGTGCATGTGACAAATCTAGAGAGTAGAGGATGGGAGAGAAGAGAGAGGGGGGATGGGAGTGTGTGTGTGTGTGTGTGTGTGTCTATGAAAGAGAGAGAGTAGGGGATGGGAGAGAGTGTGAGAGTGTGAGAGAGAGTAGGGGGTGGCAAAGAGAGAGTAGGAGATGGGAGAGATAGAGTGAAAGGATGGAAAAGAGTGTGAGAGAGAGTAGGAGGTGGTAGAGAGAGAGAGAGAGAGTACGAGATGAGAGAGACAGAGTGAAAGGATGAGAGAGAGAGTGAGAGAGAGTTGGGGATGGGAGAGAGTGTGAGAGAGAGTTGGGGATTGGAGAGAGAGAGAGTAAGAGTAGGGGATGGGAGAGAGAGACTAGAGAGGGAGAGAGAGAGTAGAGAGGGAGAGAGAGAGAGAGAGAGAGAGAGAGATAGTAGGTGGTGGGAGAGGGGGGAGAGAGAGAGAGAGCATCCCAAGAGAGAGAGAGAGTAGCAGATGGGAGAGAGGGGCAGATGGGAGTGTGTGTAAGAGAGAGTAGGGGATGGGAGAGAGTGTGAGAGAGAGTAGGAGGTGGTAGAGAGAGAGAGAATGGGATGGGAGAGAGAGAGAGAGAGTGAGAGTAGGGGATGGGAGAGAGTGTGTGAGAGAGAGTAGGGGATGGGAGAGAGAGAGTAGAGAGTAGGGGATGGGAGAGGAGAGAGAGGGGGGGATGGGAGTGTGTATCTATAAAAGAGAGAGTTTAGGGGATGGGAGAGAGAGAGAGTAGCAGATGTGAGAGTGTGAGAGAGAGTAGGGAGATGGGGGAGAGAGAGAGAGAGAGTAAGAAGTGGGAGAGGGAGGATGGGAGTGTGTGTGAGAGATCTAAAGAGTAGGCGATGGGAGAGGAGAGAGGGTGAGAGAGATAGAGAGAGTAGGCAGTGGGAGAGGGAGAGCGAGAGAGAGTAAAGGATGGGAGAGGGGAGAGAGAGAGAGTGTAGGGGATGGGAGAGGGGAGAGAGAGTAGGGAGAGAGAGAGTAGGGAGAGAGAGAGTAGGGAGAGAGAGAGAGAGAGAGAGAGAGTAAGGAGGGTGGAGATTGATGTGTTCTCACATAGTGCATACGCGCTATAGTGCGCACACGCTATAGCACGTACGCACTATTTGAAATCACCTAAAAATGGTCAAAAAGCAACTTTGGGGCCCGTTTCATTCATTCTCTACTTTTGTTCTTTTCTGCACTCTGTTATCCCGACAGAAATTACGGGTTTCAACATAGAAAACACTCTTTCAAGGTGGCAAACACTATTTCAAGCTAACAAACACTATTTCAAGGTGGCAAACACTTTTGGAAGCTAGCAAACACCAAATTCAATCATTGGATACACGATTTGAAGACTTTTTGAATATTCCTTGTATAGAAAAGGTTAGTGCAATCTATTTTAAATATTGTTTTTTGATATATAGATACAGATTTGATTATAATTTGACATGTTGTTTAATATATAGTGAATTCATTGAAATTTGTATGTTTCAATGAAATGTTATTTCGAAATGGTTAGAAATTTGACAAGTTGTTATATATATATATATATATATATTGTGTATTCATTCAAATAATTATAATTTTTATATGTATTTGAATAATTTGTAATTTACACATTTTAAGTAATTCAAATGTTTGAATAATTTGACATGTAGAAATCATCATCATGCCAAGGAAGAAACCAAAAAATCAAACAAATGAAGATAGGGAGAGAGATTTGGCAATTAAAAGAGATAAAATGAAATTACTATGCGAGCAAAAATAATTGCAAAGCAATAATGAAGAATTGACTTTCGAAGAGGATCAAGAACCACCGGTACCAAGAAAAAAAGAGGAAGAATTGGAAAGACAAAGAGAACGAATGAGACTGTTATGCTCAAGAAGACAATTGAATTGTGAAGCTACACCATCTTCTAATTTGGAGTCATATCGTCTGCTACACCATCTTCCAATGTTGAATTCATATCGTCCTCTCATGTTGAAGAGACACCAATTTGTAGATCCGACGATATACACACTCCATCATGTCATCTTGAAGGCACAACATCAACACATCAAGTAGGTGATATTCCATCTTTTGCATCTTATTGCCAAGGCACATCATTTTCGGCTCAAGGTATGCAATACACTCAACCAAAACTCGTCCTTGGTATCATATCATGGCCTCAACACCTTGGATCATCTCAAAACATCTCATCTAACATATTCCAACTCCTTGCACACTCTCGGCAACTCATCTCTTACACTTTCTCAATTTTGCCTCTTCTAGGCTTGTTCCAACTAGCCCTTGCCAGTCACTAATTTGTTGTTTTCTCCAAAATTTTCCACAGAACTTCCTAAACTATTGGATGATTAAAATACCCTTTTCCTCACTCTAAAATATACTCTAAAACCAACTACACTTGTTTTGTAAAATATCACTCAAAACTATCTATTTCAGTCTGCCAACTAGGCCTAGTTTGAGGCCATTTACAAAGAAACTCACAATCCCTTGACTTTTGGAACTCTCATGACCCAAAAATGTCTTAAGACATGACTCAAATGCAAGTATTCTTTTATTTTTTTGGTCTCATGATCAACTTTACAATGGTTTTTACAAAACCCTCCTTTCTAGCCCCTTTACCCTAGGGCTTTCTAGAACTCTTACTTTGCAATGTCTCTAGAACCCCAAAATGGTTCAAACACCTTCACTTTGGTTATATTAGATGAATTCAAACATAAAATGCAACTCTTGTTTGGAGAAAACACTAAATCCACCTTGGGAGCAATCACATACCCCTTTTTATGCACTCAAATTTTAGGGAAAACTATGCAAATACTTCTTAAATGGTTTCAACACTCGACTTTTCAGATGGAAATGATTATTATAGACTCAAACAAACAAGAAAAATCCCAAACTTGAGGTTTCTCAACACTCAACAATCAAATTTCAAAACTGTTACCAGCACTTACTACTAGGACAATTTCTAGTTTTAACGGTCAAACTCCCAAACCATACAAAGGACCCCCCACTATTTTTGCATTTTTAAACACTCTTTTTGGAGACCTACAATAACCTCTCTCACTTTTTAGAGATCAAACTCCGTTTTCATTTTACGACGCCATCTCGGGTGATGCTGAAACTTGCAATGTCGGCTAGTACAAAGTTGCCAACTGCCAAATCTCTCTCACCTTTCCTCGTGGGATCGAACTATCTGCTCCGTTAGCTCCCATGGCCAGGTAAACCCTATCCCCAACCTCGTCCTATCCCCTTCAATGCTCGAACGTTCTCAGGCACGCTAATCCAGAATGTCCCCAAGGGTCACTAAATGCCATAGGGCTGCGATCTTTGACAGGGCATATCTCGGAGCTCGTGCGAGGTATGGATGTGATTCTAGTTCCTACAGGACCATATTGCGGAGACCTACAATAACCTCTCTCACTTTTTGGAGATCACACTCCATTTTTGTTTTATAACGCCATCTCGGGTGATGCTGAAACTTGCAGTGTGGGCCAGTACAAAGTTGCCAACTGCCAAATCTCTCTCACCTTTCGTCGTGGGATCGAACTGTCTGCTCTGTTAGCTTCGAGTGTCTGGGTAAACCCTATCCCCAACCTCATCCTATCCCCTTCAGTGCTCGAACATTCTCAGGTACGCCAATCCAAAATGTCCCCAAGGGTCACTAAATGCCATAGGGCTGCGATCTTTGACAGGGCATATCTCAGAGCTCGTGCGAGGTATGGATGCAATTCTAGTTCCTATAGGACTGTGTTGCAAAGACCTACAATAACCTCTCTCACTTTTTGGAGATCACATTCTATTTTCATTTTACAACGCCATCTCGGGTGATGCTGAAACTTGTAGTGTTGGCCAGTACAAAGTTGCCAACTGCCAAATCTCTCTCATCTTTCATCATGGGATCAAACTGTCTGCTCCATTAGCTCCGGGTGGCCGGGTAAACCCTATCCCCAACCTTGTCTTGTCCCCTTCAATGCTTGAACGTTCTCAGGCACGCCAAACCCGAATGTCCCTAAGGGTCACTAAATGCCACAGGGCTGCGATCTTTGACGGGGCATATCTCGGAGCTTGTGTGAGATATGGATGAGATTCCAATTCCTACAGGACCGTGTTGTAGAGACCTACAATAACCTCTCTCACTTTTTGGAGATCACATTCCATTTTCATTCTACAATGCCATCTCGGGTGATGCTGAAACTTGTAGTGTTGGCCAGTACAAAGTTGCCAACTGCCAAATCTCTCTCATCTTTTGTCGTGGGATCAAACTGTCTGCTCCATTAGCTCCGGGTGGCCGGGTAAACCCTATCCCCAACCTCTTCCTATCCCCTTTAGTGCTCAAACATTCTTAGGCACGCTGAACCAGAATGTCCCTAAGGGTCACTAAATGCCATAGGGCTGCGATCTTTGATGGGGCATATCTCGGAGCTTGTGCGAGGTATGGATGCAATTCTAGTTCCTACAGGACTATGTTGCAAAGACCTACAATAACCTCTCTTTCTTTTTGGAGATCACATTTTATTTTCATTTTACAACACCATCTCGGGTGATGCTGAAACTTGTAGTGTTGGCTAGTACAAAGTTGCCAACTGCCAAATCTCTCTCATCTTTCATCGTGGGATCAAACTATCTGCTCCATTAGCTCTAGGTGGCTGGGTAAACCCTATCCCCAACCTTGTCTTGTCCCCTTCAGTGCTCAAACGTTCTCAGGCACGCCGAACTAGAATGTCCCTAAGGGTCACTAAATGCCACAGGGTTGCGATCTTTGATGGGGCATATCTCGGAGCTCGTGCGAGATATGGATGAGATTCCAATTCCTACATGACTTTGTTGTAGAGACCTACAATAACTTCTCTCGCTTTTTGGAGATCACATTCTGTTTTCATTCTACAATGCCATCTTGGGTGATGCTAAAACTTGTAGTGTTGGCCAGTACAAAGTTGCCAACTGCCAAATCTCTCTCATCTTTCGTCGTGGGATCAAACTGTCTGCTCCATTAGCTCCGGGTGGCCAGGTAAACCCTATCCCCAACCTCTTCCTGTCCCCTTTAGTGCTCGAACGTTCTTAGGCACGCTGAACCAGAATGTCCCTAAGGGTCACTAAATGCCATAGGGATGTGATCTTTGACGGGGCATATCTATGGGCTGTCAATACTTCAACTATACTTTAAGTCAACAATTATCAATATGTGAAAAAATGTAACTCGTTGTATTTTAAAGTACTGAGAAGATGGCCTTGCCCTTCCCCAGGAGTTTCAGAAATGGGAGACATTAGGTAAGAGAGTGAAAATGTTACTATCACTTCAACGCACATGACGCAATTGGAAATGCAAATTTTGATGGTAATCATTTTGTGATAAGGGAGAGACTAGGGATGATCATTGTTACTATCTCTTTAGTAGTGGAATTTTATTTTCTCTTGAATTTGGTGGTGGGGGATCAGTGGTAAGTCTCCTTGGATATTCCTTCTTATGATGTTAGTGACAAGTGTTGCTCTTTGAAAACACTTGTACAATCTTTTTTAAATTATTAGATAAAAATAGAGAATTGTAAGTATTAAACATGATTAGCCTTTAGTTCCTAGAAGATCTTTATTTCCCCATCAATGCATTTAGAAAGTTAAGTTTTAAGAAGATCATAAATAGAAAAAATTAGAGAAGCGATTTAAACATTTATATTGATTGGAAACACGTGATTCTTGAGTTTCCTCTACCTTTTAAAGAACGTTCCTTAGCTAGCAGAACTAATTCCACATTCCATAAGACTGTCATTGCGCTAAAGATTTAGGAAACCAACTGCTCTAAGATAAAGCTTCCCAGTCAATAATAATCTAGCCTATTGAGGTACATAATACTTCTCAATTAAACTTGTGTTAATTCAGTATTAATTTTGTAATTAACTACAATTTCAGTATCTGTGTACAGGGGGTGACTGAGAAAACTATTTGAGGTCCAACTTGAAAATATATTTGTAAGGATCTCGACAAGGTTCACAACTTCGATGATTAATACATTCATTCATGCCAGAACCTCACTACAAAAAAATAATATATAAAAAAGGTAGTGAATAACGTCATGTCCAGGCCCAAATCAACCAATGAAAGTCAAATTAGCATAATGTGGAACAACAATGTATGCATTGAGTGGGATGTCATAAAAAAGCTTCATAATAAAATTCATGTCTAGAATTAAAAGACCTTAAAGAACATTTATGCTTGTAACACAAATGGCCATTCAAAACTGAATATGATTACAATATGTGAAATAGCATTACAAGAACTTGTAATGCTCTTGTGAACATTGTGTTAATTCTTGTAAGAATCCCTAAGATGCTTGTTATACTCAAAATTTTGTAGAAATTGAATTAATTTTTATCCCGTCGGTTAATTGGCTTAGGGTGATATATGTTTCTTGGATGGAATAATGAGTTCGTGATTAACTCTGTATTAAGATTCATAGCATCTTCTAGTTATTTGCAAAGAAAATTTATAAATTACTTGCTAATGTCATATGGCTTGCTTGAGAAAGATGTATGTGTTCTTATTGATGGGTACTAATGACTATCCACATTTAGTTCTTCAATATCCTATTTGACAAGCTTTCCATAGACATTTCTTTGCCATACTAAGTATTTTTGAAAACATATTTGAGTAGAAGGATTACAATAGATACTACATGATGTTTTAACAAATAAAGTAATGGGTTAAAGACTATTATTTCCAAGGTATTATGTCATAGTATTTTAATTGTAATGATTTTAGACTAATGATATTCTTGAAGGTAACTTTGACATGTAGCAAGAAAGACAACCTATAGCTAAGGCTATATTGTGCCTACAACCAAAGCCATAAATGCTCACAGCCAAAGCCACTAGTGCACATAGCCAAAGCCATGGATGCTTATAGCCAAAGTTACAAGTGTTCGCAGCCAAAGCCATGAGTACATGAAGTTGATGATCACAATTGTTTACAACTATTCACCAGAAATAGCTTCTTTGCAATTTTTGAGAAATACTAATAAAGCAAAAAAGAACACCTACTAGTTGGTAGACATAATGGCAACGCTCTAGCAATTGAATTTAATTTCATACATGCACATATCTAATTTAATGTCATACATGAACATATCTAATTTAACGTCATACATGAACAAACATATAATATAAAATGATAACCAATAATGTCATATACATTAACAAACACATAATATATTATGATAACCAATAATGTCGTATATGAACAAACATATCATATATTAACCAATAATGTCATACATCAAATATGTCATACATCAAATATAGAATGTCATATGTACATCAAATGTGTATCGAATATGTCTCTCAGATGCCTATATATATACATGGGGAAGGAAACAAGTCTATATATATATATATATATGTATGTATGTATCAAATATCTCAACTACATCTTTTCCTTCCCACGAGGGGAAGGAAAAAAGTCTCTCGACGTCCTCTGCCATCATGTGGAGGGAGATAGTGGAGATGATGGGGCCCTCCTGACACACTCACTTGACCTCTTGTTGAGGCTCTTCTCTAGGTCCAACTGATACAAAGAAAGTAGATATAAATCAATATTTATTATACATTGAAATCAAATATATGTACTCACAAAATCAATTATTTTCTTACCGCCAACAAATAGTCACTCTGTAAGTCCACCTCAAATGCTCGTGGATGATCAGGCGTGACAAGACCCTACAACAATTCAATAAATATAATCACTTATAAATAACATTAGAAATTTTTAGATTAACTATTATAAACAACAACTAAAACGAAGAAAATTCTTTCATACCTCCGTTAGTGGCTGTGAGCTAGCGACAGCTGCGGCCACTCCACTATCAACAGACTGTCACAGATGAGGAGGTGTGTCCGACATCATGAGCTACATGTCATACAATAAATGTTATATCTAACATGAAACATGGAATAAATATAATCAAATGAATTAAATTAACATGAAACAACTATACCTATGTGAAGCTCGTATGATGTCTCTACTCTGTATCTGTGGTAAAGGTTGAGGGTCTTGTGGAGAACTGATGCACATGCATATTTTTTTTGGTCAATCCTTAATATGATTACGTAATAAATATATGTATTAATTAAAATGATTAAATTGATACATACCTCAAGACTCGTCGAAGGGACAAAAAATGGGCCTGGAGGATTGCTGCTAGTCCCAGGAACACTTTGACCCTAAATTTTGAACAATGTCAATAAATCCTAATTAATTAATCATTCACTATACGTATGAAATGTGATCAAATTAGTAATTTACCTGTGTGTCAATGCCAAATGTCTCATTCAGGAACTGATCGGTGACAAGCCCATCATCTGCACCATCTCCGACATGAGTGCCAAATGTGCATAGGGATCCACATGAAGTGCACATGTGACCATGACGTATAGAAGGCTTCCCCTCAACTAATGGGCTCGTGGAATGGATGAGGGTCTTCGTCAAAGCATTAATGGTCCCTAGAGTGCTGGCCTCTACATGTTCCTTCACAACTAAAGGAATAATCACATGCTCGCGCTGTGGATGGACCACGGCTGCCCTAACTACATTAGGGTCACGACGTGCTCTTGGCCTCTCAAATGATGACCCCCCACCTCTACCCTGGGAGTCTAACATATCAAAATAGTTGGGGATCTCCCCAAGGACAAACTCACAATATAATTTCTTCAAAAAATACATGGGGACCTCGTGATTGTTGCAAAGAGGGGCATCAAAAACCATCCACCATCTATCCCAAAAATTATTTCTAATAGCATCATGTATGCACCAATGGATGGGGAATCGTTTAGTACCCTCTCTAACTGTATTTTGCTCACCGGGTTTTCTAAATAATGCACATATACTACCTTTTGGTATTTCTTTTTTTCTAACATCTTCATATGACAATTTATTTGCATAAAATCTTTTTTTTTCATCCCTCCTAGCCCACCAATGTAATGTCCCCTCTTTAGTTCGACATGGCATTGATCATGGATTTGCCTATTCCAGACTCTCGTAGGCAAATGGTGTGGAAAGAGAGTCAATTCTGCGGATCAGATAGTCATATCTTGCTCTTGAAGAAGTGTTAAGAGGTTATATTTTATCATTATGTGATATTGGGGCCCACATATTATAATTTTAATTTGAGTTGCACTTTTTATTTTATAAAATTACTTTATTATAAAAAAGTGCATTATAATGAGAAATTATAAAGGATGTTTCTAGAAGTTCTAGCAACTTCTTAGAAAAGTGAATAAATAGAGGGCTGGGCCTCTCATTTGGACATGCTTGGATTGGAGAACTCTTCTACTTCTTCATTGTGAAGACATTTGTGGACTTTGGATCTGCAAATTATTCGATCTTTGGGAACGAATCACTCCCTTGGATTAGCGACTTTGAGGGTGTGAAATATCACCTGAATTGTTGCATAATTGGAGTTGGTATTCAGCCATCTCATTGGAGCTTATTGAGAATTTGTTGATAGGGTTTGTTTTTGGTTGGAATAAGGATTTCAGATTTGCCCTATCATTGGAGAAGCATTTGACAAGAGTTTGAAGACAGAATAAGTGCATTTTCAGAATTGGCAAAGCAAGGTTCGGAACCACATAATTGCTCATATCTCATCAACCCCTTGGAGTTATTTTTTATGGTTTTACAGGGTTACTACCTAACCCTAGGCGCCCATTTTCCTTGCATTTGGGGGTCCCAAAACCCTAATATTATTTTATTTTAGCAGCCGTACAGGTACGGCCTGGTACGACCCTGCTAGTTTGGGCAGCAGCAGCAAATTAAGGACAGTTTGGGGGTGCGGTTGGAGGTCTTCATCAATGATCTGCAACAAAACGTGGTGTTCTTCCATAGTTCTTCAAACCAAGTTCTTGCATTCTGAAACATATGTCAATTTTTGGGTAAATTTGTTGTCATACAGTCATTGTAATAATCAGTTCAAAATTGGTAATAAAAATAGTTTCAGAATTTATTGCATTGTAATTGAAATATAGTTCAATGGCTTTATATATATTGTAATTCTGTGATTATATTCTGAAAGTATCAAATCTGAAATTACCATATTCTGAATATTGTTACTGTTACACGCCAAGTGTTTGACAAAATTCCTAAGTTCAGTTTGAGGGTTTCTGTGGCCTTTATAGTGAGGGTCATTACAGCCAAATATCTAACTGACCACTAACTAAGGCTATCTGAGTGTTAATGGATTTGAGGGATGATGCCAATTGAGCCCTCATTGGATTGGTTTGTCCAGATTCTTTCAACCGAGCAATGATTCCTTCTAATTCAGTTTTCCCTCTCTCTATTTCATTTCTTATATTTTCTTGTGTGCCTGGTGGAGGTCTTGCAATTGGTTCGGGTTGTGGAATTTGTTCTTCTTCTTGAGGAGGGTTTTGGTTTTGGGGTTCTTGAGGGTTTTGATGTTCTTGTGGATTTTTTGGTTGATTATGAACATTTCCTGATAAAAAATCAATTGAAATTCAAATAAATAAACAAATCTAAATGAAATTTGTAAAAACCCTACAAAAGAATATAAAAAACTTACAAAACAATATGAAAAATATATCAAACAATGCAAAGTTAGGTTTATATCACTTACGGCGTCGTCGTGGGTGCACTTGTGGTCTTGGATTTTGTCGACGAGGAGGCATTTTGGCAAATGGTGGTGCAAATGTTGATTCTTCAACTCGCGTACGCACTGCTCGCTGTAGGAGTAGAAGAAAATGCTGATGAAAATGATGGGCTGCGAGTTTGCAGCCCATCATATATACTTTTTATTTTTTAAAAGCGTGTACACGCTGCTTTTTAAAATAGGAAAAAAAAATTCATTGTCACCTTTTTGACACCACAACTCGATGCATATGCCCTACACTTAAGAGAGGATTGATTTACAGCATTCAATTCCATACAATCCTCAGCAAAATGGTGTTCCAGAACAGAAGAATAGATCCTTGAAGGAAATGGCAAACTGTATGATTCACTCTTGCACCACAATATTGGGCAGAAGCCATTAACTGTGCTTGTTATATCTAGAACTATGTTCCTCACCAAGCCTTGAAGGGAATCCTCCTTTTGAAGCTTGGAGTGGTCGGAAACAATTAGTTAAGAACTTTTGAGTTTTTGGCTCCCCTGTATGGGCCCACATTCCTACAAAGAAATGTAAGGCCTTGGATCTGCAAAGTAGACCTTGCATATTTGTAGGTTATCTTGATGGTATGAAGGGTTATCGGTTGCTCCACCCTACTACACATGAGTTATTCATTGAGAGGAGTGTTTAGTTTGAGGAGGGATCTTCAAGCTCACTTTTTATCACTTCTCCAACTCCTTCTACCTTGACATTAGAGTTACTTGGAATACATGACAGAGCTTCTAATGAGTCAAATTCACCTGAACAATCTTCTACCTCTACTTCTGATGCAGAAAGTGATTTAGAGAACACACCTCCTTCCTCTCCTAGTCATCATTCAGAGGTTAATGATTCCCCTCTAGATTCTCCATCTTCCTGTCCACTTTGGGCTAGACTGACCTTGCAGTCTACAGGTGATTGGGTTGGAGATTCATCAGACACCAGGAGAACTTGTTCACAATTCCAGGATGCTCCACATGTCTTCATTGCTACTGCCTTAGATCCACAGTCCTTTCATGAGGCTTCTGGTAATCCTGAGTGGCATACAGCTATGCAGGAAGAGTATAGTTCCTTGATGAGGAACCACACTTGGGATCTTGTCCATCTTCCTAAAGGAAGAAAACTTGTTCGATGTAAGTGGATCTATCGGACAAAATTTGCAGCAGATGGGTCAGTTGACAAACACAAGGCTCGCTTGGTCGCCAAAGGATTCTCCCAAGTTCCTGGGATTGACTACTCTGAGACTTTTGCGCCAGTTGCTTGAATGAATTCCATTCGAATTGTTCTTGCCATTACTGAAGCTAATCATTGGGAAGTACATCAAATGGATGTGAAGAGTGTTTTTCTTCATGGTGACCTTCATGAGGAGATCTACACGGAGCAGCCACAGGGCTTCCTTCAGGATTCTTCACTTGTGTGTCGTCTTCGAAAGTCTCTCTATAGCCTCAAACAGGCTCCTCGGGCCTGGTATGCCAAGATGGACTCCTTCCTTCTATTAGTTGGGTTCACTCGATGCCATTCTGATCCTAATGTCTACATTTTGTAACAGGTTTTTTTATTCACCAAACCCTTCACTGAGAGCAAGTTCCTTCATTTGCGAGCTTTGCTGGGGGTGCGGGATGCTTCATCTTTTGGGGGGGGCCTCTTCCTCTCACTCGGAGTCCTAACTTTTTTTGGGGGGGTCTCTTTTCTCTCTCTTTTGGAAAATCTTATGTACATGGGTACCTCATCAGGCTTGACTTTCCGGGACCCATTTCTACATCCACCTAAGCTTCGCTTATGGGGGGGTGTTAGTGTAGTTTTTTATTTTTCCTATTTTGCTAGATTTTTCCTACACTTTTAATAATCTCACTTAGGTTAATAAAGCATGTCTTATTATGTGAATGGTTTTGAGGTGTCACCTTCCTACATGTGAGCATCCATTAGCTATCTTGGGAAGATACTTTGCTATCTTTAGTCCGATAGATGGTTGCTCCTCATTGGTTGGTGTTGCCACCTCCTCTCTCTTCCTAGCCTGTATAAGCATGCTACTTGGCTTGTATTTACATCTCTTGTTTTTGCATCCTCTTAATGTTATTTTTCTTCTAGCATTTGCATTACTCTCTTGGAAATTAACTCTGTGTTGCTATTTTGATTTTGTATCATTTGCATTCATAGTTTAGATATTTATTCTTTGCACTAGTTTTCTAGGTTATTAATCTTTTCAAATTCTAACAGATTTTATTTATTATTTGGAAGGACCGCAATGTTAGAATTCTTTTAGAATAACTGAGAGGGGGGTGAATTAGTTATTCAAGGTCCAATAATGTCCAATACAAATTTTTCTTTCTAGCCTTTTTACTTTCTTGTCAAATCCTTAATGGCATATAATTGAAATTATCATGCATGCAATTAAACATTAAACAATCATGAAAAGTAAACATGCATCACCACATAACACAAAGATTTTGGTGACTCAGAAACCCTCCAGGAATAAAAAAGAAAAAACTAGGGTGGGGATGATACCCACAAAATAACTATGCAATTGATTTCAACCACTTCTGATGGTTTGCCCTGTTAAAGACTACAACACACTGTTAAATGTGACCCTGTTAAAGGATTTCTACACCCTGTTAGGAGTGTGCCCTATTAGAGGACTTAAGAACATTCAACTTAGAATGCCACCCTTTTAAAGGATTTACATAGAGTTGTTAGGCCCACCCAAGTCCATGGGATTTACAATCACTTTCTCAAAAGAATCTTTTATCCCTCTCTAAGGATCTCCTATCCTTCTCTTAAGGATCTCTTATCCTTCTCTTGGGGATCTTCTATTCTTTTCTTGAGGCTTATCCACCTAGCTATTAAGTTAACTTAGCAATGTAAGATTTCAATGTCTAATACAATGGTAAGAAAGTATTAGAAAGGTTTTGACCTGATAAAGATTGCAACTCTAACCTTGCAGATTTCAGATCACTCTTTAGTTCTTTTCTTTGCTTGGCTTTTTTTCCTTGAAGTGCTGACAGCTTGTTCACCCTTCAAGATCTGTCTGCTTGAGTTCTTCCACTCGTTATGCCAATGCACTCTATGGTCACTTGATCAACTCAGAGTCTTGATGCTTTGTGCTTACTTCTCACTATGTCCTCTTCTTGACACTTCACATTAGCCTTCGCTTGGCTTCTTCACACAACCATACTTATGACCAACTCCCTCACACTATTGATCTCTAACCTATAGCTCCTTATAAAGAAGTTTTGTTCTTCATTTCCCACTCAAATCTTCACGCTCATTAATTTGATTTTACCTGGGAGAACGATATTATTTTCCCTCCAAATTGTTTCTTCCAGAAACTTCATGATAAGTCCATCAGTATTCACTCAAAATTGGTTTGCATGGTTTACATGAAATTTTGTGTCATCTACTCATCATCCTTATCATCCAACTAATTCACAAAATTCAATGTAACAAACTTATCGTTACGGATTTGGTAAATCTTTTTGACTTAACAAATAATGTAGCAACTTGGCATCATTGGTTTACCGATGCTTGGCACCTTCGGTGTTACTCAACTTCTATTGCATTTACTGATGTTCAGCACTTGAAGTCCTTTCTTGAGTTACTTAGCACTTGAACAATCCTGCATTACTCGGCACCTAAAAAATCTTGTGTTACTCAGCACTTGAACAATCATGTGTTACTCGGCACCTCAAGGTTTGCTCGACACACACTGAAGTTGAACTTGCTCAGCTTCAACTAAGTATTTTCTCAGCTTCAACTAGCTTGCTCGGCTCTCTCAAATGAACTTAGTTAAACCTTACATCTTTGATGTGTCTTAGTGTGTCCATTCCCTATGTCTTAGAGTATGTCATCAATACACTATTTTATCAATGGCTTAGTTGATTCTTATACTTCATTACAACATCATAACTTCAACCTTTCTCTAAGTGCTCTAGTTACATCTTATTGATTGCCACCTCCTTATCAATCAACCAATTGATAGTATTTGGATCACTTAAGCAATTGTCATTCCTGCAAGTAGCAAGTTTGACATCAATGACAAAACAATGATTGAAAGCATTATTTACGAGTTCCACTAATATTTTCAATCATTTTCGACAATCTCCCTCTTTGGGATTGATGGCAAACCAAACTGATCAATTGATTGAGCTGATCAACTTAGTTAACACCAAAATTATATACCAAACATAAAACTTGTTTACATTACATATCCTGTTTTGCTGATACAAATTGAATCCTTTGTTCTGCTTCTCCCTCTTGACTGTTGCATCCTTACTCTGTATTCCTGATCCTTCCTTCATAGCTTCTTGGTAATCAGTTTCTTATCTCTTCTGAATCTCCCTCTTTCATCTCTCCTTTCATACATTCTCATACATCTCCATATCTTTACCTTTCATTGATCAATTTCTCATAAATCTCCCTCTTTGACATAAATGCCAAAGATGTAGCATCTTCAACATGCTAAATATAAGCTTTGCATCTCATGTTTTCTCCCTCTGTCACCATGCTTGTGTCTGATTTGGATTTTCTACTCCTGTTAATATCCTCTGCATCATTCTTCTGATATTTCAATGATCTGTTCCTTTTTGATGTAGGATAACTCCTTTATTGCTTTAGACTAATTGAGTTAGGGGTATTACCCCCAACTTGCCTCTAAGATATTCATAAGTATCCTTGGGCAATGGTTTGGTGAAGATATCTACAATTTGTTCCTTTGTGTGAATGTATTGCATCTTCACTTGTTTGTCTTCCACCAATTCTCTAACATAGTGATACTTTATTGCAATATGCTTGGTTTTTGCATGCATTACTGGATTCTTGGATATGTTTATAACACTTCTATTATCACAATACAATATCACAAGTTTGGTTACCTCTTCTTTCATTCATTTCAATAGATGTTTGAGCCACACAATGTTTGTGCAATTGATTGCTGCTACCACATAGTCTACTTCTGTAGTGCACTGAGATGTGCATGTTTGTTTCTTGCTAGTCCAAGTAACTAGCCTTTTACCTAAGAATAATGCTCCTCCACTTGTGTTTTTCCTGTCATCAATGTTTCCTCCCCAATCCGCATCTGTGTATGCATTGAGCTCAAACTTCTCATTCTTTTTTTAGTATAGGCCAAAATCATCAATTTCTTTGAGATACCTCATTATCCTTTTTACTGCCATGAGATGATTTTCTCTAGGATTAGCAGAGAATCTAGCCACTATTCCAACTGCTAATGCTATGTCTGGTCTGCTATGTACAACATATTGTAGTTTTCCAATCATAGATCTATACATTGTTTGATTGACTTCATCTGATTCATCATTTTTGGATAGTTTATGTCATGTTGCCATTGGTGTGCTGATAGGTTTGGAGTCTTCCAATCCAAACATCTTGAGCATCTCTTTGATGTACTTTGATTATGTCACAAATATACCATGTTTCAGTTGATGTACTTGCAATCCAACAAAGAACTTCATTTCTCCAAACATAGACATCTCAAACTCATGTTTCATTTCGTCAGGAAAATTTTTGCAAAGTGCTTCCTTTCCTCCAAAAATTATGTCATCCACAAATATTTTAGATACAAGGACATCCTTACCTTCTTCTGATTTGATGTACATGTTGTTGTTATCATCAGTTCTTTCAAATCCTATTTGCACTAGATACTTGTGAAGTCTCTCATACCAAGCTCTAGGGGCTTGCTTTAATCCATATAGAGCCTTATGCAATTTGCATACCTTGTTTTTATTATTTTCATCAACAAATCCTTTTGGTTGCTCTATGTAGACTTCCTCTTCAAGTATACCATTAAAAAATGCAGACTTAACATCCATTTGATAGACTTTAAATTCTTTGAAAGCTACATATGCCAGTAAGGTCCTTACTCCTTCCATTCTAGCAACAAGAGCAAAAATTTCTCCATAGTTTAGTCCTTCTTGTGCATACCCTTTATAGACTAGTCTTGCCTTGTTCCTTGTGATTTCACCATTCTCATCTAACTTGTTTCTAAATAACCACTCAGTTCCAATTACATTCTTGTTAGCTAGTCTTGAGACTAAGGTCCATGTCTTGTTCTTTTCAATTTGTTCTATTTCTTTTTTCAAAGCATTGTACCAATCATCATCTTTTATGGCTTCACTTATTATTTTTGGTTCCATTTTGTTGAGCAGACATGTCTCACTTCTGAGTCCATTCCTTGTCATTGGTCTTGGCTCTTTGTTTCCAATAATTTGATTTGCAGGATGAAGTTTTCTTACATACTTTGCCAATACTAGTTCTTTGCTTGTTTGCATGTTGTCTCTTTCAGAGTCTGAATCTTCATGTGTATTTTCATCAGATATTTTTTCATTTCCTTCATGTTGATAGTTTTCAGAGTCTAAATGAACATTCCCTGTATTTTGCAATTTGGCTTCTGAATGTGTCTACTGCTTGGCATTCACTGCCTATGACTTGAAAAATACTGAATTTTGTTGCTAATTGTCATTCTAAGTTGCAACTTCACCATTATTAGGTATACCTTCATAAAAGTATACAAAGGTCTTGTATTCTTTTTCTTTCTTGGTGTTCTGAACACTTTGAACTCCTACAAGCTCATCAAATTTCACATTTGTGCTTTCTACTACTTTGTTATTATTAACATTCAAGCACTTATAAGCTTTGCTTCTAGTAGAATAACTGAGAAATGTGCCTTCCTCACTCTTTGCATCAAACTTTCCATTTCTAAACTCTTTATATATATAGCATTTGCATCCAAATATTTTGAAATGTTTTACATTAGGAGAATGCCCATATCATAATTCAAAAGGTGTTGCATTTGTACCTTTCTTGACTTGAACTTTGTTGAGTGTGTAGACTGCAGTACTTACAGCTTCTCTCCACTACTTGAGTGCAACATTTTTCTCCATCATTAAGGTTTTGGCACAGTCAATGACTGATCTATTCCTTCTTTCTGCTATACCATTTTGAGGTGGAGTCCTAGGTGCTGATGTCTGCCTTTTGATTCCTCTTTCATTGCAGAATTCTTCAATTTCTCTTGATGTGAATTCACCTCCTCTATCATATCTAAGACATTTTAGGCTCTTTCCAGTCTCTTTCTCAACTTTGGCCAAGTACCATTTAAATATTTGGAATGCATCTAATTTTTGTTTTAGGAACATGACTATCATCATTCTTGAATAGTCATCCACAAATAGCATCATGTATCTGTCACCTTTGTAGCTTTGTACTTCAATAGGACCAAACAAGCCAGTATGAACTAGCTCTAATACTTTATTAGAAGTATAAACCTTGCTTTTGAAAGTTGACTTGATCATCTTCCTTAGTTGGCATTGTTTGCACATGGTGTTATCAGGCTTCTTCAACTTTAGTAGACCTCTGACTTTCTTCATTTTTCTGATGTTTATCAGATTGTCAAAGTTCACATGACATAGCCTCTTGTGCCATAACCATACATCATCAGTTTGAAAAATGAGACAAGAAGCATCTTCCATGTCTAGGTAGAACAAATTACTCCTAGTCTGGTCACCTTTTCCTATTAGACTTTCTTTAGAATCATAGATCTTGGAAATTCCATTTTTAAATTCAACCTTACATCCTATGTTGCCTAACTGTGAGATACTTAACAAGTTATAATTTAGGCCTTCAGCATAGTATGCATTATCACATGATATCTTTTCAGTAAGCTTGATACTACCTTTCCCTTTGATCTGACATAGTGCATTGTTACCAAATCTAACACTATTTCCTTCATATTGAATAAAGGTAATGAACTTACTTTTATCTCCAGTCATGTGATGAGAGCATCCACTATCTATGATCTATTTGTTATTCTTGTTCATGTAGGTTACTAAGGCAGTTGCATCATCTTCATCTGATTCTTCTTTCATAGCCACATAGACTACTTCATCATCATTCTCATCAGAATCCTCTTCAACAATGTAGCATCTTTTGCCTTTACCTTGGTAGTCCTTGTTGTCCTCTTTCTTGTTCTTTAGGTTGCCTCCATCCTTGTAATTTTTCTTTTGTGTGCATCTGGCTGCAATGTGACCAACTTCATTACAATTGAAACAAATGATTGGTAGCTTACCTTTGAATTTGCCTCTTCCTCTGTGAAATCTTCTTGCTAGTAATGCCTCCAATTGGTCTACATCATCTTCGTCAGTGTTGCTGTCACTAGATACATACTTTCCTTTTCCATTATTTTTCTTTGTCTGCACCTCCTCGTTGTCTTTTATTGTCATCTTGTCTTTGAGTGTGGATTCAAAGTTTTCTAGCTTGTAGTTGTCAAAGTTGGATAGCTCAAAGGCAGTGAGTCTTCCAATTATTCCTTCAAATGAAAATGGGTTGCCTGGTACACACCTTGGCTCTTGGATGGCTGATACTCTTATAGCATAGATAGGAAGAAAATTTCTCAAGTATTTGCTACATATTGTTTCTTCTGATAACTATCCTCCTAGGCTTCTTATGGCACTTACCACTTCTTTCATTCTTGCACCGTATTAAGCAACATTCTCTCCTTCTTCCATTTTCATGTCATCAAACTTTCCTCTTAGGCTCTCTATTTTGGTTCTCTTGACATTATCATATCCTCCATAGATGTTTGATAATGTTTTCCACATCCGATGTGCAGTATCCCATTCTTTGATGTCATCATACTCAGCATAGCTTAGTGCTGAAGCAATCTCTAACATCGCTTGATTGTTCTCCTTCTTCTTGTTCATGTCATCTACAGTAAGGGGTCCTATAGGATTTACATGATCAACTGTGATTAAGGTCTATGCATAGTCACCTATTGATCCAAGGTGTAACTTCATCAGACTTTACCATGCAACAAAGTTGTCTTTGTTTAGCTTGGGAACTTCTCTCTTGGACATCTTGATCTTCCTGCTGCTAGTACCTTGAAACAAATCAGCAGTGGGCTCTGATACCAATTGTTAGAGTTTTTTTAGAATAACTGAGAGGGGGGTGAATCAGTTATTCAAGGTCCAATAATGTCCAATACAAATTTTTCTTTCTAGCCTTTTTACTTTCTTGTCAAATCCTTAATGGCATATAATTGAAATTATCATGCATGCAATTGAACATTAAACAATCATGAAAAGTAAACATGCATCACCACATAACACAGAGATTTTGGTGACCCAAAAAACCTCCAGGAATAAGAAGGCAAAAGTGGGGTGTGGATGATAGCCATAAAATAACTGCGCAGTTGATTTCAACCACTTCTGATGGTTTGCCCTGGTAAAGGCTACAACACACTGTTAAATGTGACCCTATTAAAGGATTTCTACACCCTGTTAGGAGAGTGCCCTATTAGAGAACTTAGGAACATTCAACTTAGAATGCCACCCTATTAAAGGATTTACACAGAGCTGTTAGGGCCACCTAAGTCCATGGGATTTATAGTCACCTTCTCAAAAGAATCTTTTATCCCTCTCTAAGAATCTCCTATCCTTCTCTTGAGGATCTCTTATCCTTCTCCTGGGGATCTTCTATTCTTTTCCTGAGGCTTATCCACCTAGCTGTTAAGCTAACCTAGTAATGTAGGATTTCAATGTCTAATACAATGGTAAGAAAGTATTAGAAAGTTTTTTACCTAATAAAGATTGCAACTCTAACCTTGCAAATTTTAGATCACTCTTCAGTTCTTTTCTTTGCTTGGCTTTTCTTCCTTGCAGCGCTGACAGCTTGTTCACCCTTCAAGATCTATCTCCTTGAGTTCTTCCACTCATTATGCCAATGCACTCTATGGTCACTTGATCAACTCAGAGTCTTGATGCTCTATGCTTACTTCTCATTGTATCCTCTTCTTGACACTTCACACTAGCCTTCTCTTGGCTTCTTCACACGACCATACTTATGACCAACTCCCTCACACTATCAATCTCTGACCTGTAGCTCCTTATAAAGAAGTTATGTTCTTCATTTTCCACTCAAATCTTCCTGCTCATTAATTTGATTTGATCTAGGAGAACGATATTGTTTTCCCTCCAAATTGTTTCTTTTAGAAAACTTCATGATAAGTCCATCAGTATTCGCTCAAAATTGGTTTGCATAGTTTACATGAAATTCTGTGGCATCTACTCATCATCCTTATCATCCAACTAATTCACAAAATTCAATGTAACAAACTTATCGTTACTGATCTGGCAAATATTTTTGACTTAACAAATAATGCAGCAACTCGGCATCATTGGTTTACTGATGCTCGACACCTTTTGTGTTACTCAGCTTCTACTACATTTACTGATGCTCAGCACCTAAAGTCTTTTCCTGAGTTACTCAGCACCTAAACAATCATGTGTTACTCGACACCTCAAGGATTGCTCGGCACACACTGAAGTTGAAAGTTTTCTCGGCTTCAACTAGCTTGCTCGGCTCTCTCAAATTAACTTAGTTAAACCTTACATCTTTGATGTGTCTTAGTGTTTCCATTCCCTATGTCTTAGAGTATGTCATCAATACACTATTTAATCAATGGCTTAGCTGATCCTTATACTTCATTACAACATCATAACTTCAACCTTTCTCTAGGTGCTCTAGTTACATCTTATTGATTGTCTCTTCCTTGTCAATCAACCAATTGATAGTATTTGGATCACTTAAGCAATTGTCATTCCTGCAAGTAGCAAGTTTGACATCAATGACAAAACAATGATTGAAAGCATTCTTTACTAGTTCCACTGATCTTTTCAATCATTTGCAACATGCAATGTATTTTATTCTCACAGCTTTCTTGATATACATGTTGCTATGTATTCTAAAGCATGTATTTGTAATAATGTCACGATGCAGATTCAAGTACAAATAAATAAGGTCATGCTAGAGGTTGCTCACCTATAGGAGCTTTTAGCTCATTAGTGAAATGCCTCTTGTACGGTTGCATGGGTGTCATTGGATGCCTTATCCAGTGATTGTACTCCTCCTCACAGTCGTTGGAAAGGCCAGAGCATTTCTACGCGTCGCTCGCATACTCCCAGGTTGTGACCTCATTGTCACTCTCCTAGTGGCAATCACCACCACTCGGCCTCACCTCCGTGGAGGTTGGGTTCAGGTTGGTCCCTTATGGCTCCTCCTACTGCCCTTGATGCGGGTTGGCCTTCTACACATAGAGACCCCAAATGGGATTTCCCTCGGCTGGACTTAGCTATCTCTCCACCCAAGTTAGAGGGAGAAAAATGACCTAATGATGTTGTTGCTGCCCCTAATGATGATTGGGCTCCTCTTGAGCCAACTACCAACCCCAAGAACTTCTAGGGTTCTGATGATAAAGACCCTCCCTCCGCTGGCACTACTCTTGGTTAATATTTTTTTGATGAATAGTTGCCTTATCCAGCTTCATGCCAACTGAACTATTGGGTGATCTTGTATCCAGCCCCTTTTTTTGAATATGTATCTTTAATATTTAATTAATAGGAAAGGTCTATTCATCAAAAACATTGTTCATTTGTGCATGGGTATCTAATAAACCTATTTTTTATAAGCAAAACCAATAGTTTAGTTGTTATGTCATGAAATGAAGCTTAGAAATGAGTGTAACAAAAATATATGCTTTATTTAATCGTCCTTTCTAAAATAATGTAGTCTAGACATGTTTGTACATTAATAATATTTAGACATATAAATTTTATATAGAACATATAGACTCAAAACTTTCCCAATTCAATAGTTTTCCAATTTAATGTGATGACAAAATTATTGAATAATAATCAATCTTTTCTCAATAATTGATATAACCTTTGGCACTCTAATAAGAATAAATAAATAATTTGTTGCTCATCATTTTTTTATAGTATAGATCCTTGACTTTTAGGACATTGTTTTCCTTGAGGAAAAAGAATATTAGAACTTTATGCCGGAGGAGACAATTCATCACAGTGGGTTATAATTGCGCCCACCCGTACCCAACAAAAATCTTCAATAACCTCACAAAAAGTCTCCAAGATCTTTCTGAGTTGCTTATTAAAATACATTATTTGATTAGAGACAAGCCTTCTCGCTGTTTTCATTTCATTTGAAAGGAAAAAACAGTAGATATGTTCCATGAAAAGCAAGAAGGAATGGAAGATACTCAAATTTTAGAACTCGATTTAAAAAAACACGTAAAACTCTTTTTATTGAAATTAAAATTAATAACATGGCCACTCTCTTAGATCCGAAAAAACCTGAGCAGAATCTATAGTGAACGGATTCTGAAAATGGCTTTTAAGTGTATCAAGCTCAAACATTGTAACCCAGTTGCTTTTATGCTGTGGTGTAGTCATAATCTACAAAGATATAAGAAATTTAAACAGATTGAAATGTCAAGTAACATCAACGAGTGGACCTGTGTAAGGATATTGTCTCATGATAAAGTTGTCTGGTTTTTCAATCTCTTCTAACCACACGCCATCTTCATTGCCTGTCAAGTGCAAACTCAATCATGGCTTCCCTTCAAATGTAATATTTGCAAAAAGAGAAAAGTATGATGGAATTGTTTCTTGTATCTGGTATTCTTTTTTCGTCAACATTTTAGATCACATTTGATAATCTATCTCTTATCAAAGATGTTAGAGAGTTTGAGGAGTACATAATGATTGCATCAGTGTAGCAGATGGCACTTTGTAATCTATCATCAGGATGATCTAGAGGTCGAGAGATAAAGAACAAAGTGTGATCGGAAACATTGATACAAACAAAAGACATAATTGAATTGAGCAACAACTTAAATTATTATAGATAATAGAAAACTAAAATACCTTTAATGGCAGAAGTGTGCTCACCAGGAAGGTGTGGATATGGGCATTTTCGGAAGTAAGAGGGATTCCCTGAATAAGGTGGAGAAAGAACATCAAGAACAGCACAAGAAGTGAGTGCTGTGAATGAATGAATGTTGCCTCCGCTAGTTGGGTACAATACTGATGCCTCACAAGGGGCACTGAAATCATCATCCACCTTTAGTTCTGCCAACTTCACTGCAAAGTTTTAACATATGACCAAGTTGGTTTTAGGAGAACACCAATTATATGGTTGTTGAAATACTTTAATGTCAAAGATATATTGCATAAAGAAGAGACTCATGAGTGGTGAAAAAGTTAACTTACAGTCTATTGGGAAATGATGATTGAAGGAAAGAGTGGGCTGAGGATCAAGCCAGTCATAAGCTTTGATATGCATGGAGCCATATAAGATCTTGCTGAACACTGTCATGTTGGCATGGTCATGTAGTGGAATAACAGCTGAAGTTGGAAGGCAGAATATGCCAATGGAGAAAGAGGGGGTTTCATGAACTCGAATGTATGTGACAGCTGGAGTCCATGTTGTTCTTGTTCTAGAAGAATGTCTTTTGTTTCTTCTTCTCTTGTTGGGTCCCATGTTGATGTAACACATGTTGCTGTGCTCCTCTATTTCCATTATCCTTCTCTCCTCCAGGCCAAAATCCACAGCCCTTACTGTCTCTGTAGTATGTAATATGTACCACTCACAATTATATCATGTTTCTCCAAATTTTTAATCTCAATGTATTCTTATAATGATGAGAAAACTACTAAACGCAATTTGAGTAAGACTTAGACAACTTCGAACTAAATCATTTCTTAGTCTACTATCACTTTATAGGCATCTTGTATCATACACGCAACAATGATCTGTCTTTTCTAGGTTTGAACAGCATTTTTTAAAGTTTTGATTTTTGTCATCTAGTTTATTTAATATTCTACCAAGTTTTTCAGATAAACCATACCAAGTTTTTGAGATAACCCAGCTAAGCAATTCAAAATTTAATCTCATTAATGTATGGATGTTATATGGTACGCAGGTTTAGAAGAATCTGTGTGTTTATCAGGCATTCTAAATTAGACACAATTCTTTACGTATGAGATCCATCACGAACTTGGGAGATGGCAGCCAGTCTAGTGATTAATTTAAAAGTTTAAGACATGAACAAAGTTTTAGGTAAAACTTAATGGAAAACTATCTACACCCATGATCCATGCACATGCCACTATCACCGTTTATGATCTTCAAAGAGGCGGATATGAATCAGGTTTCAAATTCAAAACGTTTATCACAAATCTTTTTGATTTGGGTACGTAAAAGTTTGGTCTGTGAATCTGTTAAAACCAGCGGTTATGGAAAACAACACTAAAACCCAAGAACCCATTTCATGATTTACAAAAACAAAAACCCTAATTGCCATGTTCTTGGGCCTCTAAAAAAAACTGATTATAAATTACAAAATGGTTCTCTTGGATTCAAAAGAAAAAGGACAAAGAGAGATTATTGATGGCAGAGAATACCTAGAAAAGAAGACAATCTGTTAACAGCCGGTGGTGGAGGTACAATTCCTGGAGGAGAGAAAGTCTCTTTGCAAAGCTCGTATAGATTCTGCACAACACTCAAACTCATAATTGCTACAATAATACTAACGTTATATATGTGAATATGAAACTATCTTTATCTATCTATCTATCTATCTACAGAAGAAATGGGCCAAATCGAAGGGTTGCAGAGGAAGAGATATGTGTGTTGAGATGAAAAAGCCATTTGCATAGATGTTGACGTGGACAAGACCAACAAAAACCAGGGGCTGTTAATTTTACCGTGGGCTTTGAGCTGTTAATTGTTTAACGGATTTGAGTTGGGCTTGTGAAGCTTCCAAGTATTTTTCACATTTTTTAATGACAATCGTACAAAAGTAGTGTTTCAAAGGCATTTAATATGTATCATTGAAAATTTGAGCATGAAGAAAAGTCGTGGTATAATCGTCCAAGGATTGTTTGGATTGAATCTGCTTGCCATTTATTTTGACTCTCCGCGTATATAAAATCACCGGATGACACAGAACCCCATGAGAAGCATCATAGTATTTCACGAATGGGCTTGTGCTTCCACAACCAAATCACAAAACAACTCGAGGTTTTCTTTTATCACATGCATCGACAGGGCCACAAAATTAGGTCAAAGTAAACAAAGAGCTTTATATATATTCAAAATGTAAATAATAGTTAATAATAAGTTTTTGATATCAAGTTCATGAAGTTGAAGGGTTCTTAATGAGCTGAGCTTATTAGAAATCAGGTTATTTTGGGTGCATGGCTCTTACATCATAAATGTCTTTTTGGCTGTGGGAATAAGAATATATATTCTAGGGCATGTTTGGCAATGAGAATACAAGCGGAATAGGCATATGTAAATTTTTAAAATTTTGAATTCTTTGTTTGGATGCACCAAATCGGAATTGGAATCCAAAATAAAATAGGAATATGTATTCCAATTTTGGCTCAAAAATGAGGTTTTGCAATTCCACCTAAATAGGTGGAATTGGAATACATATTCCTATTCCTATTTTATTTATTTTAGAAAACATAAATTATTGGGTCTGTGAATTCCCTATCAAATTCTGCTGAACCAAACAGAGAATAGCAATATCTACCCCCATTTTCTATTCTAGAATAAGTATTCCAAAATAGCTATTCCTATTCCCCTATTCCTATTTCTGTAGCCAAACGGGCCCCTAGAATTGTTATTCTAGAATACAAAATTAGAATACATATTCCTATTCTTGTTTGGTTCAGTTGGAATTTGATAGGGAATTCATGGACCCAAAAATTTAAGTTTTCTAAAATAAATAAAATTGGAATAGGAATACGTATTCCAATTGCACCTATTTTTGTGGAATAGCAAATGCTCATTTTTGGGTCAAAATTGGAATATGTATTCCTATTTGCAATTCTGATTTGGTGCGCTTAGATGGAGAATTAAAAATTTTAAAAATTTATAAATGCCTGTTCCACTCATATTACTACTGCCAAATGGGCCCTAAGGAATTAACAATATCAGATTTCCACAATCCATTTCTAATGATATTTTTGTTTCTGGATTTGATTGTGTATTTTTTTTGGCATCAACATTTCAGATCACACAATGGTATTTTTGTTTCTGGATTTGATTGTGTGTGTTTTTTTGGCATCAACATTTCAGATCACACAAACTGTGATCTAAAATGTTGATGCCAAAAACACACAGTTTGTGTGATTTGAAATGTTGATGCCAAAAAAACACACGCAATCAAATTCAGAAACAAAAATACCATTAGAAATGGATTGTGGAAATTTGACATTGTTAATACCCTGTGATGTAAGAGCCATGCGCCCAAAGTGACTTGATTTCTAATAAGCTCATTAAGGTCCCTTCAACTTCATTGATGGATCAAAAACTTATTATGAGAGTGTGATCCAAAATGTTGATGCCAAAATAACATGGACCAAAAAATGATGCACAATCGAACCCAGAAATGAAAATAGCATGATAAGGGATTATACACACCTAAAAATGGTATATGCCTACAACTCTACTTTCGATTGTGGCATTCATCTACTCTTGGTGAGTTATTTTCCATGAGTTATTTTTGGTAATTTTGGGCCAATTTGATTAGTCCATTGTTTTTTCCTTCTCCTCATCTATAATTGATCATATCGTTGCATTTCGCTTGTCTAACTAAATAATTTTGACAAGTATCTAATCAAAGTTCTTAGTTTGTCCCTGGGTGATTAATTATTTAATCAATTCCTTTATGTCATCATATGTTCCATCTGGGTATTAATAAATCATATTTATTTATGGCCTTTTTCATTTTGTCTCACAATTAAATATGCAATATTTACTTGTCCTTTGGTCTTTTTGGAGTAATTTGGTAAGATGTTTTTATTATTGACTTTTGGCACTTTTTTTCCACTTGTTCTTTCATCTTCTTTTGCTTGGTCCTTTTAGGCAATCCTATTCATCTATTTTTTTAAATCTTGATTGTCCATTTTGAGTTGGGAGTCTCCAAGTTGGGTCCTTATCCATCATTTTTGGCAACTAAGATTTCTAGTTTCCTTGCATGTATGATGTCAAATTTATCTTTTTTGATTTATAATGGCCTTGGCCCTCTCCGGCCCAATAGTTGTTGCTGGTGCTGGAGTTGTTATTGCATGCGAAAATGGCCCTACCGAGAAAATGCTTACACAAATTTGTGCCCAAGGTATTTCATGAGATAATTCCTCTCCCGACTTGGTTCTGAATATTTCTGCTTTTGAATCTACTTTTCAATGGCTAGAAACCCAAACCCTTATTGGCTATTTTGTGGGTCACACTCCACTAAAAGCACATTGCGTGAATGGTATCCAAGGCCTAGTCCCCCCAGGTGATTCACCTTGAAGGGATTCAGAACCTCATTAAGGACTTTTTTTTGTTTCATTTTGGTTACCCCTCCCAGGCTGAGAGCATTTTCACTTATGGGTCGTGGACAATTCACTTGTCTTTGCTTATTTTTCAGAGATGATCTCGAGACTTTTGCATCTTGGATGACCACAAACTTGAGGTTCTAGTTTGGGTAGAGTTCCCTGGGATGCCCATCCCTTGCTAGTCTTTTCTCCCAAAAATTGCCCAAACTGTGGGCAAAGTGATTTGCATGGAACCAAACAAATTTTTTAATGCCCACCCTCAGTGGAGGGTTTGTGTTGAGGTTGACCTCTCTAGGGACCTTAAAGAATCCATGGAAATCCAAATTGGTGCTACCACCTTTACCCAAAAGATTCTTTACTTGAATCTCCTAAATACTTGCTTTTGTTGTCAATCTGCTAGCCATAAGATAAAGGATTATCCTCTTCTCGAGCCCAATCACTCTTCGTTGCAAGAACCCATGCTAGCTCTAGTCATTAAAAAGATGAATGGACAATGGTTGTCAAGAAAGGAAAGGGCACTGCTAAGCCAAGCCTTGTTTCTCAAGAACCCATCCATCCCAGCTCTAGTGTAGCTATTCTTGTGCCCATGACACCAGAGGTTCCCATGGTTGTGTCGTTGCCTATTTCAAACCTTGCATCACAAGGGATAGAACAACCAGAGGTCCAAGCTACTTGGGTTCGTGCACCTCAAGAAGCTTCTATGATTTCCTCTCTGTCTCTCCATCATTCTCACAACCATGAAGGCCGGAATGTAGTTGCTAACATTGGGGATAAATGGAGAGCCATCAGTTTGGGTGATCCCTCATTTGAATCCTTTGCTTTCTTTTATAACATATTTTCCTTTCTTGAGGATGAGGAGAATATGTTAGCTGGTTTATAATGAATTTTCTCTCCTAGAATGTGCAGGGGTTAACAGACCTCCCTAAAAAATATTTTGTTTGTGATACCAAGGATAGGCTTGACAATATTGATGTTTTGTTCTTGCAAGAAGTCAAAGTCTCTAGGTTTCTTCTCAACTCAGCTTGTTGTGTGATATGGCTGAATGGTGTTAGCTTTGCTTCTTAGCATAAAGCTGGTTGAGGTGGTATAGTCACTCTCCTCTCCCCTCAACTTTTCCCTTTTGTTATTTCCCATGGTTTTGACCCCATGCAGGGAGTTTTTTGAATTTTGATGTCATTTCAAAAATTTTCTTTTGGCATTGTCAATATCTATGCCCCTAATGATATGGTTGAGCACTCACACTTGTGGAGATGGCTAGTTGATTCTTTGTCGCCTACCACCTGGATATTGTGCAAAGATTTTAATATGGTTGAGTTGGTTGTTAATAAAGTGGACCTTCTGCCTTTTTGATGGTTAGCTAGAGAGTGAGAAGCCTAGTTTTACATGTGGAAAAAGTTGGGTCTTTTTTATTCCAATGTTCATCATCACTAGACTGATGGCATCTAGGACACATGGTCCAACTTTTGAGAGGCAATTGATAGGGTCCTTAAAAGGTTGGACCATGCTATGATTTCTACTCAATCCTTTTTCTCTTTTTCTCACACGAGTCTACTACTTGTCACTCCACTCCCTAACGTGACTCTTTCAGACCATTTTCCCATCCACTTCTCTATTACTTGGCATTCTACCCCTCCTTGTAATTGTAAAACTTAGTTTTACCTTAATACTTTAGTGTTGTCCCATCCATCCATTGTTGCCCATATTTTACAAACTTGGAACCTTGAACCTCGGCCCCACTCTTCCTTTGGGTGGATTCAATGGTGGAATGATGCCATCACCCATACTTTGAGGTTTTTTCACATTTATGGGAGGCAATTAGCCACTTACCACAAGAGATCCTATGAGGCCACTACCATAGATCTTTTTACAACCATCAAAGCTCTTGCCATGAATTTGTTTGATATGGATCTTGAGGTTTAGCTTGCAAACCTTTGCCACCAAAAGTAGGTTGCAACCAATTATGGTAAGTAACAAATTTGAAGAGGATGCTTTGCTTCTATCTTTAGAAAGTGTTGATGATTCATGGGTTTTAGATTCTTGTGCTTCATTTCATGCTACACCTCATAGAGGTTATTTCATTGATTATGTCTAAGGGGATTTTGGACTTATTTATTTGGGGGATAATGGACCCTATCAGATTGTTGGAAAGGAAAAAGTTAAGATTAAGTTGTAGAATTGTAATCATTGGCTACTACATGAGGTAAGACATGTTCCAGGGCTGAGTAGGAATTTCATTTCAGCAGGGCAACTCAGTGATGAGGGTTGTATAGTTACTTTTAATGATAAAAATTGGAAGGTTTCAAAAGGCTCCCTTGAAGTAGCAAAAGGTGTGAAAGTAGGCACCTTATATCTTTGTACAGTCATATTGTTCCTTCTACTTTAATTGTTTAAGAGAAAAATGAATTTGTTTAGGAACAATTGCTACAGTTCAGTAGGGAGAACAAATAGCTGTTTTAAATTTTGAAACAACACTATGGCACAATAGACTTGGGCACATGAGTGAGAAAGGTATGAAAGTACTTCATTCAAAGAAAGATTTACCAGGTATGAAATGTGTTAATATGGATTTCTATGAAAGTTGTGTGTATGGAAAACAAAAGAGAGTGAGTTTTGTGAAGACTAGGAAGGAAAATAAAATGGAGAAATTAGAGCGTGTGCATACCGATGTATGGAGACCAGCTCGGGTATCTTTCCTTGGAGTCTCTCATTATTATGTTAAATTTATTGATGATGCAATAGAAAAATATGAGTTTATTTCCTTAGATATAAATCTGATGTATTTCAAATTTTTAAGAAATGGAAATGCTTGGTTGAAATTAAAATGTCTCAGATTTGATAATGGTGGTGAATATTGCAGTCATGAATTTGAAGATTATTGCTCTACTAATGGTATTTGTAGAAAAAAACTATTCTAAGGACTCCACAGGAAAATGGAGTGGTTGAATGCATGAACAGGACTACAATGGAGCATGCAAGGAGCATGAGGTTACATGTTGGGTTGCCCTTACACATGTGGGTGGAGGCTGTCAATACTATTATATATTTGATTAATAGAGGTCCCTCTACTCCTTTGGATTGTAGTAATCTAGAGGAAGCATGGACTAGTAAGAATGTGAGTTATTCTTTTCTCAAAACCTTTGACTATGAAGCATTTTCTCATATAGATTCTAAAAATAGAACCAAGCTGGAAGCTAAGTCAAAGAAATGTGTATTTGTTGGATATGGCATTAATGAGTTTGGTTATAGGCTTTGAGATTTTAAAAATTATAAAATTGTAAGAAATAGGGATGTCATATTCAATGAGAAAGTGTTGTACAAAGAACTGTTGCAACAACATGAGAAGAAAGAAGATGATTATGTAGTGTTGGATGATACTCCAAAAGCTAATGATCCAACAATTCCTCATAATGTGCAACAACTACAACAACAAATACCACACACACCAGTGAATGCTAGATGGTCAAAAAGAATAAGTAGAGCTCCAAAAATATTTTCTCCCTCTTTGTAAATACTAAGATTTAGTGGGAGTCTACAATGAAAGATGAAATAGACTCTTTGCTAAAAAAATAAGACATGGAATTTATGCAAATTGCTTGTAGGTAAAAGGGCTTTGTAGAATAAGTAGATTTATAGGTTAAAAGAAGAGGATGGAGGTAAGAAAAGATTTAAAGCTAGGTTAGTTGTGAAAGGATTTGCATAGAAAAAAGGAATTGATTTTGATGAAATATTCTCTCCTATTGTTAAAATGACTTCTATCCATATTGTTTTAAGTATTGTGGCTACTGAAGATTTGCATTTGGAGTAGCTTGATGTTAAAATAACCTTCTTTCATAGTGATTTGGATGAAGATATATATATATATATATATATATATATGGCATAGCCACAAGGATTTGAGGTCAAGGGTAAGGAGAACTTAGTGTGCAAATTAAAAGAAAGTTTATATAGCTTGAAACAAGCACCTCAACAATGGTATCTGAAATTTGACATGTTTATGAATGAACATGGATATAGCAGGTGTCATTTAGATCATTGTGTTTACTTTAAGAGGTTGGATGATGAAAGCTACATTATTTTATGTTTATATGTTGATGACATGCTTGTAGTTGGGTCTAACATGGATCATATTAAAGGGCTGAAATGCCAGTTAGCATATGCATTTGCTATGAAGGATTTGGGGGTGGAAAAATAAATCCTTGGTATGAATATTTGCAAAGATAGAAAGAATAAGAAATTGACACTATCTCAGGTTGATTATGTTGAGAAGGTGTTGCAACATTTCTCTATGGAGAATGCTAAGGGCATATCCAAGTAAATCTTGTTAGAATATTTAGAATTATTTAGAGAGGGGGGTAGGGGGTGGGTGGAATAGTTATCCAAGGTCCAAATGTACTAATTGAACAGAAAAATACTTGAACAACTTTAGATCTTAGCATTTCATAGCTTAGTCTCTATAGTCAATTTTTAGTAACATCAACTAGCAATCCACTATCCTAAATATAAAAAACTTGTAGAATGTAAACATTAATTATAAAACACCATAAGTAACATCCACATAAGTTTGACACTAGGATTTAATGTAGAAACCCAATTTGGGAAAAACTACCAATAACATGTCACCAATCATTTCACTCTTCTGAAGTGAACTCTATTAGTAGCCAACCCTATATAAAACACACTATTAAATGTGATCTTGTTAAAAGATTTAATCACCCTCTTAAAGTGGCCTTGTTAGAGGACTTTAGAGGATTCCATTAGAATGTCACCTTGATTAAATGATTTACATATGACTATTAGATCAACCTTGATTAAAGGATTTCAAATACTATTATAATGGTTAGAAAGAAATAACTGATTTTGATCTATCAAGTACAACTCATTTTGTAAATATAGATCTTAGTTCAGCTCAAATGTTCATTCATTGTCTCAATCTCTTATTTGCTTGGTAACCCTTCAATCACTCTTCACCTCTACTTGAAAGTCATCTTAGCCTTTTGCCTAAGTTATTTGGTAAATAGCATCAACAAATGTTCCAACCTTAAATCACCTTGATATTTAGCCCTTGTACCTCCTTAAATAGGTAATTTTGATCTTTTGCCACTTTATCACCACCATAGATTTTAGGGTTTATGATTAGATTCAATACATGCTATGAATCTATCTATCTTTTGTCCATCCTCTTCTTTTCTAAACACTTATCTTATAAATTAATTCATTGATCACTTAAATTTAACCCTTTCCTAACATTAAATGATCCAACTCATTGATCCTTATCTTCAACACACTTTCCATATTCCAAGAAATAAACTTAGTTAGCTGGAAATTATGATTTCTCATAAACAATAAAATTGTTATTCCTTGGCCAACACTATGCTCTGACACTTAGTCATCATTGGGTTACTTGGTCACTTATTAGATTTATTGCTCAGTACATATAGTGTCACTTGGTCAACATTGATCATCGGTCAATTCTCAACACTTATTGTGCCTTGGGTGATACTAGCATCACTCAGCTTATACCTCAAGTTCCTTAATCTTATGCTATGTTTCTTAGTCAAGCCTATGCATTTGGTCTATCTTTGATCTCTTCTTCAAGGCTTTAATATTATTTTCTTCTCCAATTGCAACATGATTTAAATAATCATTTTATCTTGTCAAAGTCCAATTAATCAAGTGTCCATTTTATTTTCCTCTTTATAATTCAACCTATCCTCTAGATATTTAATTGTTAAGAATAACTTCTCAAATCCTCTTCATCAATAAGAAAAATACGACACTTAGATCAGATAGAAAACTATCTCACCAATTATATGGTTTGACATCAATAGAAACATAATAATAGTTTCAATTGTAGTTTCCAACAATCTCCCTCTTTGGCATTGATGGCAACACCTCTAGTTATCATGCAATCCAAAATTTGTACTAATTTGTGAACATAAGGTCCCTCTATTATATCAGATTATGAAATCAATCATATTGTTCTTTATTGATGACAACACTATTAATTTGATTTCTCCCTCTTAGTAGTCTCTCCCTCTTTCTTATTATAACCATCATTATTATCTCACTCTTTGACAACAATGCCAAAGACACTTCAACTTGTGCATATTTTCCATGTAGACATATGTATTTTAGTTCTGAATTCATTTTCTATCATCTTTGTATGACCAATTCATCATCTTGTTATTCTTCTTCACTACTAACTTAGGAAACTCCTAAAGTAGGACTCTCTGAATCAACTTGTAAGATAATATAATCAACACATTTGATGTAGAACACCATCTTTGCTTAAGTATCTTTGTCTAGGGGAATCACCCCTAGTTCACCTCTAAGATATTCATGAGAATTTTTAGGTAAATCTTTAGTGAATATATCATATATTTTCTCTTTACTGTTCACATATTCCAATTTCACTTCTTTATCTTGAACTACCTCTCTGAAGTAAAGATACTTGATAGCAATATGCTTTGTTTTTGTGTGCATTACATGATTCTTTGTCATGTTAATAGAACTAGTGTTATCACAATAGATAACCATTGGATTTGTGATCTCTTCCTTCATACCTTTGAATGATTTCTTAATCCATATGGTATTTGGACAATTTACTGCTATTATCACACACTCAGCTTCAATTGTTGATTGTGAAATGCAATTTTGCTTCTTGCCTATCCAAGAAGTTAGTCTCTTTCCTAGAAAGAATTCACCTCCACTTGTACGTTTTCTATCATAAACATTTCCTTCCCAACCAGAATCAATAATTTTATATTCAATTCAAACCTATCATTTTTCTTGTAATACAATCTATAGTCTTTTGTTCCTTTTAGATATCTCAATATCCTTTTTACTGCCATCATGTTGTCCTTCTTAATACTTGTAGAAAATCTTACAACTATCCCTACTACTAATGTAATATCATGTTTTTTGTGAACAACATATTGTAGTTTTCCAATTATTGATGTATATATTATGTCTAGTTCACATTAGTAGAATCATCATTCTTAGATAACTTGTTGCCTATAATCATATGTGTAATAACTGCTCCTAAATCTTTCATTCTAAAAGTCCTTAGAATTTCCTTGATATATTTGAATTGAGTAATGAAAATGCCTTGATTCGTTTGATATACTTATAATCCAACAAAGAATTCAATCTCACCAAACATCGACATTTCAAACTCCTTCTTCATTGCATCAACAAATGATTTGCATAATGCTTCCTTGCCTCCAAATATAGTATCATCAACATTTTTTTTAGATATAAATACATCATTATTCTTTCCATTCTTCAAGTATATATTGTTGCTATCATTAGTTATTACAAACCCAATCTTCACTAAATAGTTATGTAGTCTTTCATACCATGCTCTAGGGGCTTGTTTCAAACCATATAGAGCCTTGTGCAACATGCACACCATATTCTTCTTGCTAGGATTTACAAATCCTTTAGGTTGTTCTATGTATACTTCTTCTTCAAGTATCCCATTTGAAAATGTAGATTTGGCATCCATTTGATATACCTTAAATCCTTTATAAGAAAAATATGCAAGTACTGTTTTGATTCTTTCAAGTCTTGCAATAGGGTAAATTTTTTCTCCATAGTCAATACCTTCTTCTTGTGCATATCCTTTGCATACTAGTCTAGCCTTGCTCCTTACGACTTCACCATTTTCATTCATCTTGTTCCTGAATACCCACTTTGTTCCAATAACATTTTTTTCTTTAGGTCTGGGCACCGATATCCATGTTTTGTTATTTTTAATCTATACAATTACTTCATTCATTGCTTGTATCCAATGCTCATTCTCTAAAGCATCTTTCATATATTTGGGCTCAAAATCACAAAGTAGGCATGCATCACTTCTGAGTCTTTTCCTTGTCATAAGATCAAATTCTTTAAATCTCCAATCATTTTCTCAAGTACATGATGTGTTCTCACATGTTTAGCTAGTGCATGTTCTTTCCTTCTTTGTTCTTCAATAGATTCATTTTGAAAAATTATTTTAAGCTTATTTTCTCTTTCTTTTAAAAGTGTTGGTTCATGTTCTTCATGCTTGGAATTATCTTCTTGATGTTCAACTACCTCTATTTGTGACTCACCATCATTTTGTTGTTGCTTGGGACCCACACTTTGTTGCTAGACAACTAGCTATTGCAACTCGACATTCTCAGTTTGTTGTTCACTTGCAACTTTTTTCATTAGTTTAGGGAGGTTCTAGGAACACTATCATTCACATATATGAATATATTATAGTCTTTGTAATCCTTTATCAGGGTAGACCTTTCACAGGGTAGATCATGTTTCATGATCAACCATTGTAGCCTTCACTAGATACACTTTATTACTATATTAGTCAAGATTTGTGGGTGTCATCCCCACCCCAATGTTACCTTATCATTGGAGGGTTTTTGGGTAATCATATCTAGTGTCATATATGTGTGAATGCTTACTTGTTTAAATGATTTAGATGTATATTCTTTACATGGTATTTCATTTTTATGTATGAGATAGATGTGTGGTGAATGTTTTATGAGTTAAAGTTTAAACTACTAATTCACCCCCCCTGTCAAAAGTTTACCTTTCCTATTATAATTTCAATAGATTGTCCTTTTGATTTAACTCTTAAATGCCCAAATTTGTGAAGAACATTTGGTTTCAACAGTTGAAAATTTGTTATGAAATGACTAACTTCCCTCTAAATTCTTAGGTACAAATCCTTATTTCATAATGATTTACAATGAATTATGTTTGCTTCCAAATCTAAAATAGAGTGCATTCTTAACTTGAGAACAGGAAAGGTAAACCAAGCTACACCTAAATAAGGACTAACTTAGGCAGGAGTTGGTATGTTAAGATAAGTTAAGTCTATAGATTTACACATCTTATGAACCTGCAAAGCTTAATGATTCAACAATGCACGCTAACTAAAACTAAACTGATATCAATAGGAAACTAACTATAGAGAGGAAAAGACTGAATTAAAGGAAAACAAAAAAGGGACTTCTCTTGAACCTACACTAACAATACTATTATCTTCAATTTACTATTTTGAAATAGGGGAATAAAACTTTGTTCATTCCTTGATTCAATTCAAATGAAAGAGAAAACATAAAACTAACATAAAAAAAATGGAACAAAAAATAATTGACACAAAATACCATGCAATTGTCTCTGCAACATCAAGTATTTCACACCAAAAATTATCCATCCTTTTATTAATCTTTCAATTTTGTACATGTATATGATTCTAAGATGACTTTTACAAAATGGGATTCAAATGGGTTCATCTCCTCAAATTTGAGAAATGGCAAGGAGCAAATTTGTTTGTTACAATCATTACATCAAAATATTAAAGGGCGAGATATGAATCACTTTTATGACTATGCCTGATAGGTCTTGGTGGCGATAATGATTGGAATCAATTCTTCATGTCTATGAACACGTACATTAGTGTATCTCAAAAGTCACTTGGAACGCTCTCTAGCTAAATCTTTGACAGCATTTAACTGCTCCTATATCTCCTCTATAGCCACATTTACACACCCTCCAAGTTTTTGGAGCTCAAAAACTTTGTTCTAGTGATGAGAAGATATCTTTGTCAAGTCATCTATATAACTAGAGAAGTTCTTTTGCATGATAGCCACTCCAATGATCCCCTTTCCTTTTCCACTAGTCTGGGAATCTATATGTAGACCTCTTAAGAATTCATAGTCTCTATCTTGATCATCCTTTTTCACTTTGGCTTCTATTTCTTTAAGTCCTTCCTCTACTGCTAGGATTATCTCAGACTTGAATTGCATGTTTTGAAGCTAGTCAAGTAGAGGCTCATCTCCCTTAGGAAGAATATTTGCTTCCATAGCCTCCTTAGCCTTCATATGGATAATAATCTTTAGGAAAGAAATACAATCTTCACTTTTAACTTTCTCTACTACCAGGGTCGCTCAATTGGCAGAAATATTGTCCTCCATTTCAAGCCTCTATATTGCATTGCCTATCTGTTATATAATGGAAAGTCCTTCTAACTTGAGTTTCCTACTCCACTCTCTATCAATCCACCCAAAATGTTTATCTTATTTTAGCTAAGAGATGAATTCTTGAACATTAGTAGTAGTAAGATCATTGGTAATTGACATTTTGGAGATGCTTACCAATGGAGTGACTAATTATCTAATAAAGCCATTGAGTTCATGAATTTTTGACTTCATTTTGACTTTTGATAATTTAAGGCTTTCAAGTTGACCTTCTATCACATCATTTCTTGACTTCCATAGGCCAACCTTGGTGTCATGTCTAACTTCCCCAAGATTCACACAATGTAGGGCAAAGTCATTGGCAAACATATCTTAGATTATTCCGTCTTTAGTGGGTCTGGAAATTTCCATTGTCAGATGCCCTATGTTAGGATCTTGTCCAAGGATTGACAAGGTCTTTTACTTTTTGACTTTTCTCAGTGCTGATCCAGAGTAGATAGCCAGAGATAAAGTCTCTTTAGGAACTCCTTCCTCTCTCCACTTCCTTTTTCTATCTAAGGTGTCTTGCAGCCATAACTCTATGCCAATCACCTTGGATGTAGTCCCAAGTGTATATATACTAAACATCTTTCTCTTGACTAGGGTTAGTGTTTTTGTGGTTGAAGAGAAAAGATTCTTTGGGGCCTATGAGATGAGATTTGAAGATTTTGGCCCCTTTTTTGACTCTGTAGTCTTCTTTGTTGCTTCATCAGACTTAATAGACTCACTCTCACTACTTCCACCATCTCCAAGATCTACTACTTGTACTTGAGGACTCCTTGGAAGGAGTAGCACTACACTCATAGATGGGATCAGACTTCTATGTGGTGAGAGAGCAAGTGTTACTGCACTATCTTTTAATTCCTCTACCTTCTTCTTCTTGGCCTTTGTTGGAGTTCTAATCACGGGTAGAGAGATCCTGACAAGTTCTAGCTAGTGGAATGTTTGTTTGGAGGTTGATCGCCTCCATTTAATGGTTGTGTTGACCCTTGGGTAATAGCCAAGGTTGCACCTAAGGTGCCACCCTGGGAGGAGGAAGCCACTACAACTTTTGGGGAAGCTTGAGCAGATGTGCCTTTGCTCCCACTCCTTTTAGTTGTAGTCCATTTGATCCATTTTCTAGTCCTCTTGTATATTTGAGACATCATTATATCTAATTCTTCCTCAATGTCTTCATAAATTTTTGAGCTTATTGGAGTTCCTCTAAGCTTGGTTAGGTAAGTATTGCTATATATTTTCTGGCCATCATCTTGATCTACCCCTTCTACATCAATGTTGACTTTGTACATTTTTAGTTGATCGACTATTAATCTGGAAAAGGCTTGATAATGGCTCTCAAACTCATTCTTGCAATTAGCCCAGTAATCCTGAATGGTGGTAATATGCTTAATTACACATCTGATTTACAAAACACCCCTTATATACCCATTCAGCTCAAACATGGGACTCAAGACTTCGTACATGTCCAACTTATACTTCATCTCAAACACCTTCAACATGTTCTTAGCATCAGAGTCTATGTCACAACAAAGATCCCCAACCTTCATGGAGAATTCATACCCCTTCTTCTTCAAGCTCCTGCTATACATGTTCACTTGAATGACTTGTTGCATGATCTCGATCAACAAAAGCATGTCATTGGGATATCTTAGTAGCTCCAAGGGGAAACCAATGAAAGATGAAAGACATAAATAAGAAAAAGATGAGAATTGGATGAAATAACTTCCAAATTGGCTAATGGCTTCTATGGCTTCAGGAATGAATCTCCTTTCTAGACATCCTTATAGCTCCCTACAAATCCTCATAGGAAATGCATCATTAACTTTCACATACTCTGCATAGCTATTTTCCAACAATAAGTATGGATAAAATTATTAAGACTTTACATCATCGGAAAAATTATCCACTCTTGGGAGGCCTAGCCATAGTTTCAATAAGGCTAACATATAGATGAGGAAATAGGACATATAGAATGTATTGTAAAATTTTGCAATATGGAGAGCATTGGACAGAATTTTGCTTACCTCGTGGGCCCAATAAATATATTGGGTGTCAGAGAAAATGAATTACACTAAAAACATATTGCTCAACAAAATTCAAAGATTCTACCTCATCTTTCAACCTATGTAGGAGAACTAGGATATCAATAATCTCTAGTTTGAGGTTGGTCCCAAACAAGGTCTTAGGAACCTTACTCTAGCACTCTGTGGTTTTTGGAACCATGTCTACATGATTTCTTTCCTCTAGATCATCTTCTTTGTAGAGAACTTAGAAATAGCTCCTCCAAAGGTCAAGTCTAGGAATTCTTCCTATTTTGGTACTCAAAGACAATTCACCACAGCTTTCCTAGTTGATTGAAATTAACACTGTATTATTTGATAGCACAATCTGCCTTGTTTCTAGGTTATAATGATGTATACATTCATAGATTAACTCTAGGGCTTCAACTACAACCATAATACCAATTGCCTCGACCAACCCCACATCCTCAAAGTTTCTTAGTGATGGGGTGAATCCATTCAAACCTCACACTCTTTTGAAAATCCTCCATGTCGTACAAATGAAGAGAGGTGTTTGTGGAATTCTGCAATTGGGATTTGATTCCAGTCAACCTGTCAAAACCCACAAACTTGGTTTTCATGACTTAGAGAGAGATTTGAAATGAGATAGTGAAAGGAATGGCTAATGCAACAATTACTAACTTTTTAAAAGTTATGCACATTAACAGAATAATAGTTTAAAGAAAGAGTGGTAGCTTGTTCAACTATTTATGTTTCCATATACATGGGAGCCTTGATTCATTTGTTGATCTTCATAATTTGCACCACACAAATGAAGTAAAGGAGATATTCATTAAGATAGTAAATGCAAGGGTTTAACAAACATCTAGGGGTTGTTTCACTATTCTGCTAGATTCAACAGTAACTTTCTATCTCCCCATAACTTACTTTCCCATTTTCCTTTAAGTTTCAAGAAGTTCCCAATAGAGCACTCCATGGGAGAATGTTTGCTAAGATGGATTTTGATCATTTTCAATTTTCCATAATAGTTAGATTCTTTCTATTGTCATTTGAGATGTTTTATGCACAAATTACAAATCTGACCTGATCATCAGCTTGATTTCTTTGGAATTCAAGAAATTGTCTTCATGGGTTGAAAACTCGCTGAGGAGAAGATAGTTTTTGTTTCTTTGCCAACATTTCCTTTCTTAGTTGAATTTTAGACCATCACCCCTCTTGGAATTGGAAATTTCTAAGTGAGGTGCGAAGACTTTGTTGAGGACCACTTATCATTCCTTTTCCTCCCAAACTACCTTTTTAGAAAACCAAATTCATGGGTTGAAAACCCACTGAGGAGAACTTAGTTCAAAGTTTTTTGTCAAGGATGATTATGAGAGCCATGATGAATTTAAAACATTTTCTGAAGTCATAATTGCAAGGTGAGCATTGATTCACCACATCATGCCTTATTATTTTCATGTTTTTCATTCATGTGCATCATTTAGTGCCTTTAACGGGAAATCATCTTCATGGGTATAAAAGTTGCTGAGGAGAAGATGATTTTTAATTTTTTGTGAGCTTCTATTTTGTTTGAAAAAGTGGTTGTCTATAGGTTGATATAACTTGTAATTGATCATTGAATGAGTAATATGAATCTCCATCGGACTAGGCACTAACCTACCCATAAGATCACTCAACAAAATGAAGAACCACCTGACTATGAATGAGGGGAGGGAGAAAAGAGAAAATCCAATGGAAATTCATCCAACCTAAGAGGAATTAGACCTAGACTCAACCACAACCAAGAATTGACTCCTCTCATCAAAATACAAGTTTTCACTTTTGTTGATTGATAGGGAACAAAAGGTGGGGCAACGCATTGTTAAATGTGACCTTGTTAAAGGATTTAATCAACCTATTAAAAGTGGCCTTGTTAGAGGACTTTAGAGAATTGCATTAGAATGTCACCTTGATAAAAGGTTTTATATATGACTATTAGGTTAACCTTGATTAAAGGATTTCAAATACTAATACAATTTTTAGAAAATAACAATAGGTTTTGATTTGTCAAGTATAACTTACTTTACAAATATAGATATCAGTTTGGCTCAAATGTTGATTCACTCTCTAGACTCCATTATCTTTGGAGTCTCTAATTTTCTAGGTAACCATTCAAGAATTTAGTCTTCACCTCCACTTAACTCATCTCAACCTTCTGGTTAAGTTTGCTAGTCAATAACATTAAAAATTGTTCCAACCTTCAATGTCCTTGAAAGTTATCCCTTGTAACTGTTGGATACAATTGTTAATTGTGTATTGTCTTTGATGTTACACAAATGTCATATCAGCCATCAAACAGAGTCAACCGAGCTCAGATGGTTAGCAAAGCAATTTATAGTGACTATCGAGCATTCCTGAACATTACACAATAAGTTAACTTTTACCGAGCTCACTTGGTAAGTGAAGAAAAGTTAGCTTTTACCGAGCTCACTCGATAAGCAAAGGAAAGTTAGCTTTTACCGAGCTCACTTGGTAAGAAAAGGAAAGTTAGCTTTTACAAAGCTCACTCGTTAAGCAAAGAAAAATTAGCTTTTACCGAGATCACTCGGTAAACAAAGGAAGGTTAGTATTTACCGAGTTAACTCAGTCTCTGAAGGAAGTTGCGAGGTTTGCAGTATTTACCAAGCTCCATTTGGTTAACACTAGGGAAACCATTCTGAGCAGTGGTCACCAAGCTGGGTCGGGTAGTGAAGAATTTTATTGTTCTAAAGAATTAAGTTTAATTGTTTTATGCAGTTGACTGATTTATGTTTTTCAGTTGATTGAGCTGACTTGACAATCTGTAAGGTATATATGAAAGGTCAAGTTGTGAATTTAAAATATAGAAGTGTGTGGATGCATAAAAGTGTGAATGTATGAATAAGCAAATATATGAGCGAATGTTGAGGAAGAATTAGATATCCCTATGAAGTTGCAAAGTTGCATTCAATCAGTGAGGATCTAGTGAAGCAGAACAGAGATCTGTATTCAGCAAAGATAAGTTGCATATATTTCAGATCACTTCATTGTTGCTTTCTAATCATTGTAACAACAATTCAAAATCTCTTAACAGAGTTGGTTTGACAGCCATTTTGTAAATCCTCTAACAAGGTGACAATTCAGTTGAATTGTTTTAAAGACCTCTGACAAGGCCACTTCTAACAAGGTGATCAAATCCTCTAATAGGGTCACACCTAATAGTGTGTTTTGTAACCTTTAACAGGGTTGGCTCCTAACAGGGCTCACTTCAGAAGAGTGAAAATTGGTAACTAGTTACTTGGTGGTTTTCTCCAAATTGGGTTTCCACGTTAAATCTGGTGTCTCTTGTGTTCATGTTATTTCTTTATGCATGCATGTTATCACTTTAAATGCTAAATAAGTTATCAGAACATCTATCAAGTTTCAAATTTATTTGTGAGATTGTCAGCAACTATATTTTAAGACATCTAAGGATCTGTGGATTTATTTTTGGAGTAACTAATTCATCCCTCCCCTCTCAATTACTCCATCTCTATTTTCAACAATTGGTATCAGAGCTTTCGGTGCTTGCAAGATAAGATTTCAAGGATCTAAGCCAAATATCAAGATGTCTTACATAAGGGAAATCCCAAGACTTAACAGAAATAACTTCTCAACATGGCAAGGACTGATGAGACTTCACCTAGAATCCATTGGTGACACAAGATTGAAGTACCTTGATGAAAAATATGCAGAACCAGCTGGTACACTATCTATCAATGATATTGCTAAAAAGAAGACTCGCAACATTATGATGATAGATATAGCACCTGCTCTGAGTTATGAAGAATTTGATGATATCAAGGACTGCAAATCTGCCTTTGAAATGTGGGAAAAATTGAAAGAGATCTATGGAGGAGATGATAATGCTAGAAGAGCCAAAGCAGAAAGTCTGAGAGGAAAATTTGATCAAATGAGGATGAGAGAGGATGAAAACATTGCAAAATATGTTGAAAGAGTTAAAGCATGTGTTAGTGCAATCAAAGCTTCTGCAGGAGATATCAGTGAAGAGACAATTATAAGTAAAGTTCTCAGAACTCTACTTCGCATTTATGCAATCAGAGTTTTGAGAAGAACCTCCTTATAGCAATACCGTGAGAATGCTCGAAATAACAGAATACAAAGTGATAGCAGAACTCAGAATAAATCTACTGATCGCAGGCCACTTCGAGGGGGTAACCTCCTTTGAGCAAGCTCAATACAATAAATTCGTCCGTGCCCATCAAGGGCCTCAACCTATTCTTATATACTGGGTACGATCTAGAAAAGTAATACTACCTATGCATGTGGGATAATAAAATAAACTCACGGGACGACTTACAAAGCATATGCGTCCAACAACTCTACTGTAACAAAATAAACAGAAGGAACACACAGGTTCCTAACATCCCCTCTCCCTTAGAAAAAAGCTTTGTCCTCAAAGCTTAAGGTGTGGAAATTGTTGTTGAATCTGAAGAAGGGGTTCCCAGGTAGCATCCTCTGGTTGCATGCCATGCCACTGAATCAAGACCTCAGAGATGGAGCGAGAGCGAAGCTGGCGAGTGCGCTGGTCAATGATTGCCACCGGCTCCAGGATAATGGATCCTTCCGTATCCATTTCAGGGAGAGTAGTTTGTGCTCTGACAGTGGTACCCAGAACTTTCTTTAGACAAGAAACATGAAAGACTGGATGAATGCGGGAAGAAGGAGGAAGTTCCAGTTTATAAGCAACTGAACCAATCTTCTGCAGAACCTGATAAGGCCCATAAAATTTTGGGGCCAGCTTATGACGCCCTTTCAGCTTTAGGGAGGATTGTTTGTATGGCTGTAGACGAAGAAAAACCATATCCCCAACTTGAAATGAGCGCTCAGAACGGTGTTGATCTGCTTGCTGTTTCATCCGATTACGGGCCATGTGAAGATTATCCTGTAAGGTACGAAGAATCTGATCCCTGCTGCGGAGAACTATGTCAACTGCCTGGACTGGTGAGCTATTGGGAGTGTAGGGAAGGAGCACTGGAGGTGCCTGACCATAGACTGCTTCATATGGAGTCATTTTAGAGGCAGTGTGGTAAGAGGTATTGTACCACCATTCAGCTAAAGGGAGCCACTTGGCCCACTGATGTTGCTGTTCGGAAGTGAAGCAACGAAGATAAGTTTCCAAGCATTTATTGACAATTTCCGTTTGACCATCAGTTTGTGGGTGATAGCCCGAACTCATCTTCAGTTTGGTGCCAGTTTTCTGAAACAGTTCAGTCCAAAAATGACTGGTAAAAGTTGCATCACGATCAGAGACAATGGAAGAAGGGAGTCCATGAAGACGAAATATCTGGTCCAGGAAGATTTGTGCAACAGAGGAGGCAGTATAGGGGTGGCTGAGGGCACAAAAATGACTATATTTCGAGAGACGATCAACCACAACCAAGATCACTATCTTGCCACCGGATTTAGGAAGCCCTTCAATGAAATCCATAGAAATATCAGTCCAAATCCGTGTAGGGATGGGCAATGGTTCGAGCAAGCCAGGAAGGAGGGTCGTTTCACCCTTGTGGCGTTGGCAAGTATCACATTCAGCCACCATCTGTTGAATCGTCTGTTTCATCCCTTTCCAAAAGAAGTTTCTCCTTGCTCGCTCATAAGTTTTGAGGAAGCCTGAGTGCCCTGCTGAAGGAGAAGCATGGAGTTCATAAAAAATAGCCTGATGTAGAGCTGGGTTCTGAGGAAGCACTAGCCGACCCTTGTATCGAAGAGAAGCACCATCCCAAGAGTAATGTGGTATAGCAGAAGGATTATTGGCTAGCTGGTGAATGATTTGAGATAAAGAAGAGTCACTGTCATAGCCCTGCTGAACAGACGCTAACCAATTGGGAATGGGCTTAGAAATAGCGGAAAGGGAAGCTTGATTATCAAATGTGTGAGAAAGAGCATCTGCCACAATATTCTCCTTACCCTTCTTGTAGGTGATCTCATAATCATACCCCATGAGTTTGCTGACCCATTTCTGTTGTGTAGGAGAGGATACCCGTTGTTCCAGGAAGTATTTCAGACTTTGGTGATCGGTTCTGATGCAAAAATGACTCCCTAAGAGGTATGGCCGCCACTTCTGTATAGCATGCAAAATAGCCATCATTTCTTTTTCATAAGTAGAGAGGGCTAGATTCTTACCAGAGAGGGCTTTGCTAGTGAACGCAATAGGATGGTCATCTTGTAGGAGAACAGCACCCAATCCATTGCCGCAAGCATCACTCTCAATAGTGAAGGGTTTGGAAAAATCTGACATCGCGAGAACAGGTGTACTGCACATAGCCTGTTTCAGTTGTTCAAATGCAGTCTCAGCAACAGGGGTCCAGGAGAAGGCATCCTTTTTTAACAGAGCTGTCAATGGTGCTGCAATTTTCCCGTAATCTTTGACAAACTTGCGGTAGTAGCCAGTCAACCCCAAAAAACCCCGAAGGCTCTTGAGAGTTTTAGGATGCGGCCAAGTTTTCATGGCATCTATTTTTGTAGGATCCACCCGCACTCCATGGTGGGCAACAATATGCCCGAGATACTCCACTTCCTCCTGGCCAAACACACATTTAGATAGTTTTGCACAGAGTTGATGATCAGAGAGAAGTTGCAAGACAAGCTCCAGATGATGGAGATGCTCAGCCCAAGTTTTGCTATATATGAGGATATCATCAAAGAAGACCAGAATGAATTTCCGGAGGTATGGTCGAAATATGTTATTCATCACTGCCTGAAATGTTGAAGGAGCATTCGTGAGGCCAAAGGGCATGACTAAAAATTCATAGTGACCATCATGTGTGCGGAAGGCAGTTTTAGGTATATCCTCCTCATTAACCCGAATTTGATGATACCTAGAACGAAGATCTAACTTGGAGAAAAAATGAGCCCCATGAAGTTCATCAAGAAGTTCATCAACAACTGGAATGGGAAACTTGTCCTTTATAGTGAGATGATTAAGTGCTCGGAAATCAATGCAGAGTCGCCATGACCCATCTTTTTTGCGAACAAGCAGAACTGGAGAAGAAAAGGAACTGGTACTAGGGCGAATAATACCTTGCTTCAGTAAGTCACGGACAAGTATCTCGATTTCGATCTTCTGATGAAATGGGTAGCGGTAGGGCCTGATGTTGGGCGGAACACTGCCAGGAAGGAGCTGAATACGGTGGTCCTCTGGACGAGAAGGAGGTAATCCCACAGGTTCAGCAAATATACCAGAATACTTGTCCAAAATGTGTTGGAGATCGACAGGAGTGCTAGAGACTGCTGATGGCTGCATCTGAATGGAATGGAGCTGAGCGATGACACCATGTGAATTCTTCTTAAGAAGTTTTTCCATACGGTGTGAACTGATGATGCTGAGAGACCCTGGTTGTAAGCCTTTCAAAGTGTGTTGGTGCCCCTCGGCTGAAAACTGCATCCAAAGTTCAGCAAAATCCCAGAGAATGGGGCCAAGAGTGCGTAACCATTGGGCACCCAAAACCACATCACAACCACCTAAGGGTAAGGCAAACATGTCAGAGCGCATGTTATAAGCTCCAATAGAGAGACGCACATTGCGACATTTCCCTTTACAAGGTAAAGTGCCCCCATTGGCAATCATGACTTCAAAGCTAGAGCAGGGATGGATAAAGCAATCAGCCTGTTTGGCTATTCGTGGATCAATGAAGTTATGAGTGCTACCAGAATCAATGAGTATAGTAAGAGGGATCTTCTTGAAGAAACCCTGGACCCGCATGGTTTGTGGAGTAGTGACTCCTGCCAAAGCATGGACAGATATCTCTGGTGGAGCTTCTGGGGAAGGAGGTTCAGGCTGGTGAGGCTCAACCTCAGCATCCACTGTTTCCTGAGCATCTACATATTCTTCCAGTTCCGGTGGAGAATCCACATCCAAGAGATAGAGCTTTTGCTGAACACATCTATGGCCCCGAGACCATTTCTCATCACAATTATAACAAAGCCCTTTGTCTCGCCTAACCCGCATCTCTGTTTCAGACAAGTGCTTGATCGGAGTAGTTCTGGGAGCTGGTATGGCTGGAGGGTTGGGAGAACCTGTATTTCTGAATGGAACAAAATTAGATCTGGAGCGTTGTAGAGCACTAATCTTGTCTTCCGCTAACTTAGCCAACCCAAGGGCTTCCATCATTGTAGTAGGTCGAAACATTTTGACTTCTGAGCGAAGTGCATCCTTCAGACCACTGACAAAACAACTACGAAAGAATTCATCAGACAAGCCCTCTGTGTGATTAGCTAATTTTTCAAACTCTGTCTGGTATTCTCTTACAGTGCCTGTTTGACGCAGTTTAGTGAGTGCTCCTGTGAAATCATCAAAGGAACTAGGGCCAAAGCGCTCCAAAATGAGGGTGCACAATTCGCTCCACGTTGGGCCTACATTAGCCTTGATGTACCAACGGAACCATTGAAGAGCTTCATGTTCCAAATGAAAAGATGCAAGGGAGACTTTGTGGTTATCCAAAGTATTATGCAAGCTGAAATACTGCTCTGCCCTATAGATCCATCCAGTCGGATCAGAACCATCGAAGCGTGGAAAATCAAGCTTTGGTCCACGGAAATTGCCAGAAGAGGACCCAGTATCTCCTGAATGGTTTCGGCTCATGGCTGACTGCTGAAAGTTAAGACCCAGAATTTTGTCATCCAGATCTTGAAGTCTGGTTTTGAGGGATGCAATTTCCTCTTCCATGATTTTTTCTCCTGTACGCGTAACAACCATAAAACAAGGTTTTTTTTTTTTTGAAATGGGTAGAAGATGAGAAACAAAAACTTTTTTAGTTACAGCAAACTTGGATTTGGGTAAAACTCATATAGGAAATGGGTGTTCGACGGGTTGTGGGAGACTATCTGGGGACAAGGGAAAAAGAAAAATGAGGGTTTCAAGGGTAGGGAGGCGAAATGAGGCGAACAGTCCAAGAGGGATAAGGGAGCAAAATGAGGAATTGAATCTTGTGGCTTAGTTTGGTGGCGATTGGATGAGAGGTGAAAAAGATAGGGCAAACCCTAAAATTAGATAAATGAGGGATTTAGGGCTTTGATATGTAAAATTTGGGGTTGGGTCGCCAAGGAAGGAAGTATGCGAAATGATATTGCAGACGTTCTGCGGAAGTATGAGCAGAAACAGAAAGCAAACAAGGAAGCTACGACTAAAAAACAGAAAAATTTTTACTCTTTTTTTTTTTTTTTTCTGAACAGTCGACTTAGAAAAATTCACTCACAGACAGAACAACTGAAAAGAGTTATTGCAATAACAAGAGATATTAGAAGTGAGAGGAACCTAAAGGCCACGACAGAAAAAAAAATTTGATGTAATTTCCACCCAGCGAGCCCAAGAGAGTGCTCTGATACCAGATGAGAAGAACCTCCTTATAGCAATACCGTGAGAATGCTCGAAATAACAGAATACAAAGTGATAGCAGAACTCAGAATAAATCTACTGATCGCAGGCCACTTCGAGGGGGTAACCTCCTTTGAGCAAGCTCAATACAATAAATTCGTCCGTGCCCATCAAGGGCCTCAACCTATTCTTATATACTGGGTACGATCTAGAAAAGTAATACTACCTATGCATGTGGGATAATAAAATAAACTCACGGGACGACTTACAAAGCATATGCGTCCAACAACTCTACTGTAACAAAATAAACAGAAGGAACACACAGGTTCCTAACAAGTTTCTACAATTCAGGAAAGAAGATGTGAAGCAAATCATAAGATAAATCTAGAGGCTATAGTTGGAAGATTGACTGCATTTGAACTGGACAACTTTGATAACTATATTCCAGCTTCCAAGAACATTGAATCAGCATTTGAAGCCAAACTTTCACTCAAGGAGAAAGGCAAAAAGAAATCCTAGTCAGAAAGTGAAGATGAATCAAACCAAAGTTTAGACAGTGATCTTGAAGTAATTGAAGCCCTTCTAGCAAGGAAATATTCTAGAGGCAGAGGAAAATACAAAGGTAAAGTACCCCTAATCTATTTTTCATGTGAAGAAGTTGGTCATATTGCTGCTAGATGTCCAAACAAGCAGAATAAAGATGAAAAGAAAGATAAAAAATGGAATGGCAAGAAAGATTTCAAATCATTCAAGGACAAAGGTAAGAAAACATGTTTTATGGCTAAAGATTTTAATGATTCTAATGATGAAGAAGATGATGAGATTGTCTATATTGCTGTGAAAGATGAATCTGATAATGATGAAAAAATGGCACTCATTTCTCATATGAGCAAAAATTATACATGGATCATAAATAGTGGTTGTTCTCATCACATGACTAGCAACAAAACTAAGTTTGAATACTTTGAAGACTATGATGGTGGTAGTGTAAGATTTGGTAATAATGAACCTTGTTGTATAAAAGGAAGAGGAAGAATCCCTCTAACCAAAGAACCTATATGTGATAATGCCTATTGGGTAGAAGGACTAAAGCATAATCTGTTAATTGTGGCATAGCTACTCAATAATGGAATCAAAGTAGAATTCATGCATGGTAAAACAAGACTGCTGGATGGGAAAGGAAAGTTGATTGGATCAGGCACTCAAACTAAAGGTAACTTGTTCTATCTTGAACTAGGTGAATGTTCATGTTTCATTGCTCAAGTTGAAGAAAGTTGGTTATGGCATAAAAGGTTGTGTCATGTAAACTTTGATAATCTGGTAAAGATAAGAAAATTCAGGAAAGTAAAAGGCATTCCCAACATAAAGAAACCTGAGGTTGGTCTATGCAAAAATTGTCAAATTGGAAAGATGGGAAAGACTAGTTTTAAAAGTAAAAACTATCAGTCTGAAGACATATTAGAAATTGTGCATACTGATTTATGTGGACCCATTGGAATTGAAAGCTATACTGGAAAAAAAAATTTCATTTTTTTTGTTGATGATTACTCAAGAATGATGATAGTCATGTATCTAAGAAATAAATTAGAAGCATTTGAAAAGTTCAAATGGTATTTGGCCAGAGTAGAAAAGGAAACAGGGAAAATATTAAAATGCTTGAGGTCAGACAAAGGTGGAGAATTCATTTCACATGAATTCAATAACTTTTGCATTGAAAGAGGAATCAAAACACAGGTATCAGCCCCTAGAACACCCCAACAAAATGGAATAGCTGAAAGAAGAAATAGATCGATCATGGATTGTGCAAGAACTTTAATGATTGAAAAGTGCATTGCTATCAAATAATGGAAGGAAGCAATCAACACTGCAGTCTATACCTTGAATCGAGTACAACTAAAGAAAGACTCATTCAAAACCCCCTATGAGTTATGGTATGGCTATAAACCTAATGTAAGTTATCTTAAAGTATTTGGAAGTAAATGTTACATTTTGAAAGAATCTAAAAAAAGGAAAATTTGATGTAAAAGGTGATGAAGGTATATTCTCTGGATACTCATGCACAAGTAAGGCATATAGATGTTTGAACTTGTCTACTCACAAAGTCATAGAAAGTGCACATGTGAAAGTTGATGAGTTTGCAGAAAGAAATGAAGAAGAAAGCAAAAGGGAACTAGAAGATTATAAAGGGTTTGTCTTCAATGAACCTGATACAGTACCAGTTACATCAGAGAATCAGGAAACTTCTACTCCTGAGTCATCTATAACCGAGTTACAGGAAGTTCAAACCGAGCCATAGCAAACTGAGTTAAATTCAGTATCTATCGAGCAAGTATTTACCAAGCAAACATCTACTGAGCAAATATCTACCAAGCCAGAACATACAGAGCCTGAAGTTGAAATGTAAAAGGATAATAATGAAATCCATTCAAAAGGCAAGGAACTTGTATTAGCTAAGTATGTCAAGAGACATCATTCAGTAGATCAGATCATTGGAGATAAATCTGAAGGAACCATGACAAGAAATAAGCTGAAAGGTACTTGTTTACTTGCTGATTTTGAACCTAGGAATATCAAAGATGCATTGGAAAATGATAGCTGGATTGAAGCTATGAATGAAGAAATAAAGAAAATAGAGAAAAACAAGACATGGACTCTTGTACCCAGACCTAAAGACAAAAATGTGATTGAAACTAAGTGGGTATTCAGAAACAAGTTGGATGAAGATGGTAAGGTATCAAGAAACAAAGCTAGACTAGTATGCAAAGGATATGCTCAAGAAGAAGGAATAGACTATGGAGAAACTTTTTCTCCTGTTGCAAGATTGGAAGGAGTCATAACCTTACTAGCATATGCTGCTCACAAGGGATTCAAAGTTTATCAAATGGATGTCAAATCAGCATTCCTCAATGGTATACTGGATGAAAAGGTTTACATTGAACAACCTGAAAGTTTTGTTAATCCAGATAAGAAGAACATGGTCTGCAAATTACACAAGGCATTGTATGGTCTGAAACAAGCCCCTAGAGCATGGTATGAATGATTGCATAAATATCTTATTCAGATTGGTTTTCAAAGAACGAATGATAACAACAGCTTGTCTCTTAAAGAAGGACCAAATAATAGGATTGTCTTGGCAAAAATATTTGTAGATGATACTGTTTTCACAGGGAATGATGATCTGTGCAAAGAATTCTCAGAAAAAATGAACAAGGAATTTGAAATGTCTATGTTTGGTGAGATCAAATTCTTTGTTGGTCTTCAAATTCAACAAAATAAAAATGGTATCTACATTACTCAATCAAATTACATCAAGGAGATATTAAAAAAATTTGGAATGAAAGATTGTAAACTAGTTGGGACTCCTATGTGTACTGGATTAAAAATTACCAGGGAAGATGAATCAAAAGAAGTAGATCAAACATTGTATAGATCTATGATTGAAAAGTTGCAGTATGTAGTTCATACTAGACCAGATATTGCCCTTGCAGTTGGTATTGTAGCAAGATTTTCAGCAAAACCAAGAGAAAACCACTTGATGGCAATCAAAAAAATAATGAGATATTTGAAAGGAACTAAAGAGTATGGTTTATGGTATAAGTTTGGAGAAAATTTGGATTTGAAAGTATTTACTGATGCTGATTGGGCAGGAAACCTTGATGACAAAAAAAGTACAAGTGGAGGTGCATTCTTTCTTGGAAAAAGGTTGGTTTCTTGGACAAGCAAAAAACAGAATTGTACATCTCAATCAACAACAGAGGCAGAGTATGTTGCTGCAGCAGTAAACTGTTCTAACATTGTTTGGTTTAAACAGTTGTTGGAAGGCATGAAGATGGATATCAAAGAACCAGTTGTTATGTTTAGTGATAATACAAGTGCAATCAACATATCTAAGAATTCAGTGATGCATTCCAAAACCAAGCATATTGCAAAAAAATATCATTTTGTCAGAGAATTGGTGCAAGATAAGAAGATTAGATTGGAATATATTCATATAAAGGACCAAATTGCTGACATATTCACAAAACTATTACCTAAGGATGCATTCTTGTATCTAAGAGGTAAGTTAGGGGTCACTCCCCTATCTGAAGTTCACTAAAATAAAGTTTTAGTGATGCATCAACTCATACCAGATTGAAGATCTATGAGTTGATGCAACATAATCAGGAAATATTGCATATGAATCAGTACTAAAGGTACACTGAAATTCATTTGAGTTTGAGTTGTCTTTGGCATGTGTTGTCAAAGAGGGAGAGTTTATTACTGTCATATTTCTCCGAAATTTGTTCAAAAGAGTTTTCTATGCAATTTCTTTATAGAAGGAGATTACTGTAAGAGGGAAAGTTTTCTATCTTAGAGGGAAAATTGTTATATTGACATGTGTTTCCATATAAGTGAAAGACTTGTTTTCAAATTTCATTTCTGCTATGACATGTTGTGTTGCCATCAATGCCAAAGAGGGAGATTGTTGGATACAATTGTTAATTTTGTATTGTCTTTGATGTTACACAAATGTCATATTAGCTATCAGACAGAGTCTACCAAGCTCAAATGGTTAGCAAAGCAATTTATAGTGACTACTGAGGATTCCTGAACATTACACAATAAGTTAGCTTTTACCGAGCTCACTCGGTAAGCGAAAAAAAGTTAGCTTTTACCGAGCTCACTCAGTAAGCAAAGGAAAGTTAGCTTTTACTGAGGTCACTCGGTAAGCAAAAGAAAGTTAGCTTTTACCGAGCTCACTCAGTAAGAAAAGAAAAATTAGCTTTTATCAAGATCACTCCGTAAACAAAGGAAGGTTAGTATTTACCGAGTTAACTCGATCTCCGAAGGAAGTTGCAAGGTTTGCATTATTTACCAAGCTCCATTTGGTTAACACTGGGGAAACCATTCTGAGCAGTGGTCACCGAGCTGGGTTGGGTAGTGAAGAATTTTATTGTTCTAAAGAATTAAGTTTAATTGTTTTATGCAGCCGATTGATTTATGTTTTTCAGTTGATTGAGCCGACTTGACAATCTGTAAGGTATATATGAAAGGTCAAGTTGTGAATTCAAAATATAGAAGTGTGTGGATGCATAAAAGTGTGAATGTATGAATAAGAAAATATATGAGTGAATGTTGAGGAAGAATTAGATATCCCTATGAAGCTGCAAAGCTGCATTTGATCAATGAGGATCTAGTGAAGCAAAACAGAGATCTGTATTCAGCAAAGATAAGTTGCATATATTTCAGATAACTTTATTGTTGCTTTCTAATCATTGTAACAGTGATTCAAAATCTCTTAATAGAGTTCTTTTGATAGCCATTTTGTAAATCCTCTAACAAGGTGACAATTCAGTTGAATTGTTTTAAAGACCTTTGACAATGCCACTTCTAACAAGGTGATCAAATCCTCTAACAGGGTCACACCTAACAATGTGTTTTGTAACCTTTAACAGGGTTGGCTCCTAACAGGGCTCACTTTAGAAGAGTGAAAATTGGTAACTAGTTACTTGGTGGTTTTTTCCAAATTGGGTTTCCACGTTAAATCTGGTGTCTCTTGTGTTCATGTTATTTCTTTATGCATGCATGTTATCACTTTAAATGCTAAATAAGTTATCAGAACATCTATCAAGTTTCAGATTTATTTGTGAGATTGTCAGCAGCTATATTTTAAGACATCTAAAGATCTGTGGATTTATTTTTGGAGTAACTAATTCACCCCTCCCCTCTCAGTTACTCCATCTCTATTTCCAATAGTAACTCCTTAAGTAGGTGATTTGGATCTCTTGCCACTTAAACACCATTGTAGATTTTAGGGTTTACTATTAGATTCAACACATACAATGAATCTATCTACCTTTTGTTCATCCTCTTCTTTTCTAGAAGCTTCTCTTATAAATTAATCCATTGATCACTTACCTAACCCTTTCCTAGCATTAAATAATCCAACTCATCAATCCTTTGTAGTGCCTGCCCCTAAGTCGCATTTCAGTCATCCTTGCCAAGCTCTTTTAGGCCAATTTTATGTTTGATGATTAGTATTATTATTTTAGAGATATCAAATGTTGTTTTACACTCAGTTTATTATATGATGAGATTACTTGGTACTCTATATTTCATGCATGTATGATGATTATTCAATATTTTCAGTTATCGATGATGATTAGTTAGATGGTTTGTTATCACATGTGTTTTCTTATGGATTCTTACCTCATACTGCATGTGTATGGTGTGCGTGTTTGTTTTCTTTATGTATGGTGTTTCTGATGTGGTTAAGGAAGGTTTTTGTAGTCACCTGCTAGTCAGGATCTACACGATGCACCACTTCCTGCCATTGTCTGTTTAACATAGAATATTGTGTTTGTACATGCGTGGATTTTATGTAGGTTGCAGGTACCGAGTATCGACTTCCCTGAATCGCCAGGATGAGCGTACCCTATCGTATTATCTCAATGGTAAGAGAGGGGAGATAAACTCTTAAGTCCAAATCCTAAACCCTTTAGCCAATTGTCCTAATTGATAATTAGGACAAGTATCTGAGTTAAGTACCCTCTGAATGCATCAAATGATGTAATTTCATGATTATAACCCTTTTGTTTGATTTAGTATGTGTTTTTCTATGATGGGTTTTCGTATGTTGCCTTATGAGTCATTGATGTGTTTTCTATTAATTAAGTCTAATTAAAAAGATTAATTAATTATTTAATTTAATGGAAGATTATTATGACATTTTCATATTTAATTAATTGAGAAATTAATTAAATAAAAGAATAAAATTTGGAGATAAAAGTTTTAAGTATAAATTTAGAACATGATAATATTTATTTAATTTAATAATAATATATTTAGAGTTCATTTTTAAATAAATGCTAAATATTATTATTAATTGAATTAATAAATATTTCATCAATTAAAGTTTCTAAAATAAATTGAAAGTGGAAAAGATATTAAATTTTTAAAGGTTTCTAGATCGCATGATCTAAGCATGAGTTTAAATATGAGAAATTAATTAAAAGATAAAATAATAGAAAATAATAATGTTATTTTAATTTCATAAAGTGCACATAAGATTAAAGTAATTAATTAATTTAAAATAGAAGTCAAGTGGAATATTAAATAAAGTTATTTAATAATTCAACTTTATGTGCATTAAAAAGATAAAGCAAAGATCAATACAAGTTATTTTAGAGTTAACTCAGTGGAGCAAGGAGTCCTCTCGGGTGAACGCACAATTAGTGCCCCGATTTGAGGAAAAAACTCCTTATCACAACTTTGGGGTTCATTTTTGAAGGATAGCGAATTTGGGAAAGATTTTTTTTTGGGGGAGAGGAATTTTGGAGACATCTTTTGGCAGCGAATTTCAGAAGGAGAATTCTAGGAAAGTTTTCAAAAGAAAGTTATTGAGAGGAGCGAATTCTCTCACAGTTTTTCAGAGTTTTTGAATTAGCATCAAGATCAGGTAGGGACTTGTGATCACTGATTAAATTACGCAATTTTCCTACTTCCTGTCTTCTTCGTGACTGTAGATTCTCTGTGATGAAAGTTTATACATTCCAATATTGAAAATTAATAGATGCTTGTCAATTAATCTTCTGTACACATAGGGATTAGAAAAGAAAAAATGGAGAGACCCTCGTTTTTGGATTAAGGAATTATTGTATTTATTTGGGTGGGGCTTGAAATTAAAAAGAAAATTCGTAGGGTTGGAATTATTTTCTCTATCAGATTAAAGAAAGAAAAAATTTCTAATAATAATAATAATAATAATAATAATTTTTTTAATAAATTTGTTTATTTATAAATTTTATAACTTAAATAAATCAATCTCAAAAAAGAAATTAATTAATATTTGCACAAAGCTTTTATATATTAAAAAAAAAAAAAAAAAAATATATATATATATATATATATATATATATATATATATATATATATATATAATTTGGTGGGGGGTATACCCCCACCCGTGCCCTTTAATTAAGGCAGGCCGACTGCTGTGCAGTCATACTTGCTGACGCAGGCCGACTGCGACAACAGTCGTGCGCAGCGGTATTTTGTGCAGGCAGCGATTATGTAAATCGCTTGTGATTTGTTTTTTTTTATAATAAAAACAAAACTTTATTTCATGCCATTACCATATTTATTGGAATTCGATTTTGTTTATTTGCAATAATTTATATTAAATTTTAATTATTATTATTTAATATATAGTTTTTTATTATTATTATTTATAATGTTAATATATTAATTTTATTTAATAGTTTTAATTAACATTTAATACTTTTTAAATATAGTTTTGTGAATATTAATTTATTAATAGTTTTTAAAATATTAATAAATTATTAATTAATGAAGATATTAATAGGAGTGTTTAGACTTATAAATATTAATTTATTTGATTTAAAAAAATTAAATTAAAGTTAATTAATGATGAATACTATTTGGTAAAATTATAGAATTATTGTTTTAAAATATGATGGGAGGGTAATCGTATTTTCATTCGAATAAGTAAATGGGTCAACCTGTAGGATTATTTTAAAATCTTTTGAGCTTGAAATGTACCTTGAAACAAAATGGAAACCTCATTGATTAACATGTTTTCAAATCGAACCAAAACTTGATACCTACGTTTTGTTTTATATATGATGTTTGTGTTTTGGGGTTTTTTGGGGATTGATTAGATGTTGACCAGTTTAGGTTGTTACTAGAGGCCTGGGGGTTTATGTGATTGAGATGATATGTTGTTTTGGTCTCGATCTTTCTAAAACCCAACCACAGTGATGTGTTGATATGCTCTATGACATGTTTGTATTTACTGAATGATATTGCTTTCCAGTTTCCTTGTGTGAAGCTGAGGTGTTTTAAGTGATTATTTTTGATGATGTCATGTTGTGACATGTTTTGACTTGACCATTTTGGAGTCTTCAATCAGTATTGTGATCTATTATTGGGATACTTGTTGGTTGCTCGTTAGAGAGCCATTGGGTATTGTGACTTATCATCGATGCCTTCAGTTGCTGATAGAGAACTGTTGTGATCATTATGATATTATTTGATGCTTTCCAGTTTCTCGTGGAGAACTGATATGACTATTGTGGGTTATCTTTTGGATACTTTCCAGTCTCTTGTATAGGACTGAGGTGATTTTGTATTTTGTGATTTCATGAACCTAGGGTAGGTTATCTATGTGTAGTGTTGAGAAGTGGCTTGCAATGAGGGACGAGAGACCCGAAGTGGCTCTTAGGATGACTCATTGTAAGTTGTTTGTTTTAATAAGTGAAAATATCTCACCTAAATACTGACTTAAATGAACCTAATAAGATAAATTGTATGTTCTCTCCCATGCCTTGAGTGCTAGTACAGACTAGGATGGGGTAGAGAGAATGCTTGGTTGTGACCTTGCATTCCATAGTATGCCTCGTCAGTACGAGAGGATACTAGTGGCCGTAGGATTACTAGGGACCCGAGATTCCTGAGGGATTGCTCAGGTAACTTCTAATGTGATTCATGTGATGACACTTTCCCGCTTGCATAGTAGGTTTCCTACGTGTTTCTTTGTGTGCCTTTGGGTCTAGATGTCTATCTATGTTGGAACCTTTGAGTTAGTATACTTTTAGGATTTCCCAGACTTAGAGAGTACTTGTGTTTTGTGTTTTGATACCTTGTTTGGGACTTGAGACTATCTCCTCAGCGCAGTGGGAGTGGACCATTTAGGTTCCACGTGGTCAGGTGGTAGTGCTTTTACTCTTACCATTGAGATCCGTCCGTAGTCGCCATGGCTAGAGCTTTCTTGGTTGGCATTTACCTTCACTATGTTCTTGGATTATTATGATGGATGGTTAGATTTTATGATAGATGTTTTATCATTATGGATGTATGGATGTATCATGTATGGTGAATGGTTTCATATATTTTTACTGTACTTTGTATCATGGATTCGTGGAGGTTGATGCATTTCTATTTTTACATATGTATATTCTTTTAAGCCTTTCATACCCTGTGACATGTACAGTGGATGATTGAGCATTCCGAATTAATTTGCCAAGAGGCATTCAAAGCAAATGTATATTATATGGACATTGGACTTTCTGATTATTCTTTCATGTGGATGTGGTAGTTTTTTGACTTAGAATTAATTAAATTTAAATGTGACTCAACGCCTTGGGATCCTTAAGGAATGTAACCTGTTATGTATGGTTGTTGATGATTACATGTTATTGCTTCTACTACTTTGTGTTTGATGTGTATGTTATACATTCTTACTTTAAAAAAAAAAAATGTTAGTAAACTTAGTAAAACTTTAGGTTAATTCTTTTTGATCCCTTGGCGGGGCGTTACATCCTTATCTTCAACACACTTTCCATATTCCAAGAAATCAACTTAGTCGGCTAAAAATTAGGATTTTTCATAAACTATCAAAATATTGTGCCTCGACCAACAGTATGTTTCAACACTTGGTCATCATTGGGTTACTTGCACTACTAGATTTCTTGCTCAACACATATAATATCACTTGGTCAATACTAATGCTCGGTCAAACTAGTTCTTCTCTGCACTTATTGTGGCTCAGTTGACACTAGCATTACTTAGCTTAGACTTCAAGTTCCTTAATCATATTTTGTGTTTCTTAGTCAATCCTATGCATTTGGTTTGTCTTTGATCTCTTCTTTAAGGCTTTAATATTACTATCTTCTCCACTTGCAAAATGATTTAAACAATCACTTTATCTTGTGAAAATCCAACTAATCAAGTGTTAATTTTTAGTTTCGTCTTCATAACTGAACCTATCCTCTAGATGCTTTTGTTATGAACAACTTCTCAAATCCTCTTCATAAATCAAATAGATATGACACTCAAATCAGATAGCAAACTATCTCACCAATAAGGTTTGACATCAATGACAACATAATAATTGTTCCAATTGTAGTTTCCAACAAATCTATCTCTATGGATAAAGCTTCTTTCCCTCATTGAAGGACAACAAAAATAATCTACCGTCAATGAAGAAGATCATCAAACATTGATCTATGTTCAATTTGTTGAGTCTCTCTATTAAGCATTGTGGCAAACTACAAAATCCATTACAAAAGGTTTTTCATTTCATAATTTTTTTTTGTTCTTTTGTATGTTTGAGTGAAGTCAAAGCTATTGCCTTAAAATACTTAATCACATTTAACATACAATCTTTTATAAGAAAGCATACAATATTCTAGAGAAATCTACTATTAGCCGAGAAGACGAAACATCTACAAACTTCTGAAAAAATATTACAGCCGACTCTTTGGAAAAACCCTAAACCTAAATCTAACAATCTAGAAGCATAGTTTAAAATGAGAGATCTAGAACTCTCGATGAGAAGAAGCAATAAATGAAGTAGTTGGAGTAGGTAAGTGCAGGGAAGATTAAACGGACCGCTGGAAGCCAACATCACCAACACATTTTAGAGGTAAAATGGGAATACAAAAATCGTATTCCAAAATTTTCCATTCCTATTCCATCAACCATACAGAAAATAAAAAACGTATACCAATTTTTCTATTCCTATTCCATCAACCAAACGAACCATTAGAAATAGCCCCGTGAAAATTAGAAGCCACAAATTGTTCTGTGAGTGGACGAACTTCTCATCATAATAAATCTTGATTTGACAGTCGTGGACGCACATGAAATCATATGTAGCTCTCTCTCAACTCCAAATTTAATAAAAATAATAAGGAACTACGTCCAAAAAGATTCATTCCAAATAGCCTAAAATGATGCCACAACAGTGAGTTATTAAATGCATTTGAAACGCTGTACCCACTTTTGTCAAAATAAAATTCAAATAGTTCAAAGTTTCAACCAATGCCAAATAGTGGTGATGATGAGGATTATCATTAAATTGTGGGCAAATATTTCAAATTTTCAAAGACTCCATTATGCAATCAGCTGAAAGCCCGTGTTGAAATGATCGGCCCCTAGTTTCGTTGGTCTTTTTCACACCGCCATAAAAACAAATGACTTTTCTCCACTTTTCTGCAACATTTCACTTTTGGCCCCAGTTCTTATCCATCAATCTTTTCTTTGCTTTTCTTCTGCATCAATCTTTCTCTCTTCTTCCGTGGGTTTTTCAAGTTTAGAAAACCAAATTATTACGTGCCCATTTCAAATAGACATGTGTAAAATGTTTTGAATGTGAAGTATGATTCATATCCACCTCTTTGAAGATTACAAACTGTGACTAGAACTTTGTAAAGTCACACACTTGGATCAGGAATGCTTACAAATTTCCAAACTTTCCGATTTGGTGAGGTATTATTGTTTTAGGAAGGTTGGTGATTTCAAACTCTGATATAATGTGTAGAAGAATTGGATAAAGTATTATTACCTAATTTGAATAGAGGAGCACAAATTTGTTGACCATTTTTGCAGATAGAAATGTTTATACTGCCAACTTTAGCTGTTCTTCCACTGTATTGATTTATTTAAACAAGACATTCTTTTAAGTTATGACTTGTCTAGAAGTGTATTTGAGATAAAACATTCTTCTCAACAACATCTAAACTTATAATTATAATTTCTGATGAATTATTTAAGTATATTAAATGTTAGAATGCGTTGTTTGGTCTAAACAGTTCGTAAGCACTTGATTCCTAAGATGTGATTGTAGATATCTTGGAAGATGTTGCAGTGAAACTTAGAATCAATGGATCTTAAATAACATGTTCATTCTTATTACTCCAAACAAACATCTTCTATTGTGTGTTTGGCTTAGAACGAGTTCATAAATAAGAGGTAAAAGATTGAGTCGCTACAATTTGTTAGAATGTCTATTTTGTGAAGTCTCATATTTATCCTTTGCTAAAATGATTATAGAACGTTTTGCTGCACAAATTTCACAACTCCTAATTACAACAACGATACACTTCTCAAACGAGAAAAGTAAATAACAATGCATAAAATGAAGTAATTAGATCAAAGAAATACCTCCCCAACTATGAAAATATGTAAATAATCTTGCAAGATGCATATAACAAAAATTAAATAACAAATACCTAGAATAGGATTTAGAAAAAATTAAATAACAAATACCTAGAATAGAATTTAGAAATTGTGTATGGACGGTTATGAAGAGCTCCTCAATACCATATTAAAGTGAATACAAACGTTTGAATGCGCCCAAGATCTCTCAAAACCTAAAACAACTTCTTCAAGAAAGAAAATAGGAAGAATAGTTTACTTGGTTATTGATGTAATAATGGATTCATTGATTATGAAATATACAATATAACTTTCTTTCCTATAAATATAATGTTGAGAAAATATTCAAACAATTTTATGACATTTGTCTTAATCCTATGTTATAAGACAACTAAAATATTTAACAACCTAGGTAACTAAAATTAAATAAATGGTATTATAAAGAGAAGATATGACATGCCTTATATAGACAAGTGAGACTTTGGAATGAAATCAAATGGCATTATAAAGAGAAGATATGACATACCTTATATAGATGAGTGAGACTTTAGAATGAAATCTTTACTATCTTGGTAAACTTAAGTCAAGTGAATAAGTCTTCTACTAGAAAATGGCTCTTTATAACACCTTTATTAGCTACAAGATCTCTCACACTAATGCAAATTATTTCTTAATGGTTATCCACTATGTTTTGATTGATGTGAAATTATTTTCTAGTTGTTTCATGACTATTCTCATAGATATATAATTACTCTTGTTTTCAATTATGTATCCAACATTTCGTTGATATTTTTCTTGTGAAAATCCTCAATTCATTTCTATCAAAATGAATTAGGTATTTCTAACGATGTTTCACAAGGTGACATACAAAAAGCTTTATTTCAAACTAATTATTTTGGTAAATAGAATATTTTCACTCAATTAAAGATCTTGTATAAAATACCCCAATGTGAAGATGAATAATAGCTAGGGTGTAATTATTCATTATTACTTCTCCAATCATTGCAATGAATAAATATGTGGATTTAAAGATGTAGCTATCTAGGTAGTGTTCTAGGATTACTTAGATTTTTTTTAAAAATAGTTACATGAAAATATAATTAATGACACAAATGAATAAAGAACACATAAATGGAATAAAATCTACATAAAGATTTAACATTGTTCACCCAATCTTGGGCTACACCCACCAAAAAAAGAGTCCAATAACTTCAATCTACCACAATCTGTAATCTCCCTTACATCTCTATACTGATGCAAGATGTTATATATTCTCTTTAGAAATTCTTAACACTAAGCCAATATTACATGACTTATCTGAGTTTAACAAGTTAACCCTAAACAGACTTGAGGAGTCAACCAAGGGAAATGCTTGACAAGTCAAACAAAAAATACTTGACAAGTCAATCCCTAAATAAAATTTAGCATAGAACCTCAAACCCCATACCTTATGAAAAGTGTAAAGCACGTGTCTGGGCAGTCATCGCAAATCAACAAATAGACATCAAAAGAATGTCAAATATGAAAAAAAAAAAATCTATTTAATAACTATATTTAAATTAAAATATAACTACCTTCTATTTTTAATATAAATATTAAATAAAAAATGATGATATATAGAAAAAAAAGGGGCTCACATAAAATAGATATGTTGATGAGAAAATAAAATGATGAAAAAATGAAAACTAAGTGTAGCTCAAGCTCTAATATCTATTAGAGTAGTGGACAACAAGAAGATATATAAGCCATGCAAAATCATACATAATAAAAATGACTATTATTTTAAATATTTGAAGTCTTAGTTCATAGGGATATTTCAAAAAGATCACAAAACAAAACTATAATTTCAAGAATGAGAGAAATCAATGATCAAAATCAAGACTTATTTAATACACCCAGTGTCAAGGATGGTTATAATTGTTGTGATCCTTCAACAATTGATTTACACCAATTAAATACAATATTTATTAAATTTTACCTTGTTGGTAGTACTAGAGTAAATTATACAACTTTTCAAATCTTTACAATCTCATCCTCAAAAATTATCTATACTAACATGATTATGTTAGAAATAGGAAATACTAAGAGAGGGGGTGGAGGGGGAGGGCAAGGGAGGTTAATCAATATTGCAACACTTTTACTCAACCTATATATTTTAAAACTTAACCATATGCATCCACAAATAACTAAATTAAAAATTAAAGCACACAATAATAAGAAACTTGTAGAACCATGATTTATTTTTGAGGAAACCCTAGCCAAGGGAATACCCTAATGGGGATGGTACCCAAAATAATATATTAATTTAAAAATTCTTTTTTGGGAGTTTTGACCTGAGTCATAATTTAGTACATCCTTATGAAAGGACTAGACCTTTTTAGAGGTCTCAACCTTTTAGGAGTTTTATTACAATGGGAGATCATTTCTCTACAAGGATATTAGATCTATACAATCAGTAATACATACAATACCAAAATGATTGTACATATATCTACAATATTTGATTAGTCCTTTGAATATCTTGCATTTTAATTATGTCCATACAACAATAGTTTGCATCTAACCATAAAAAAACATCACAAAATCATCCACAAAGTGAACATGTAATGTTCATATCAATTCTACACTTCAGATGAGTAAAATTCCCTCTTTATATACCCTTTTATTTATATTATCTAGTTGGCCTTAAGGATGAAACATCTAGTACAATTTCAAAAATAGAATATCAAGACTTATTTATTTGAGGGTTAACTTCTAGGATGTCATCCCTACTTTTGCAAGTAATTGAATTAATAAGAAAAATCAATTCCATAGGCAAAAATGTCCTATCTTTGTCTCTTATCATGTACTTTGTGATATATGCCCACCTTCACATTCTTCAAACAAAACACATGTTAAATAAAATATCAACTTATGAAAATATATTGACATCATATATAGACTCCATTCTACCAATATCTAAAATTGTGGCCAATAAAGCATATCCACCCAAGCAGGTTGATCAAAACAATAAGGTCGATGAATTTTTTTTTGAATTGTACTTATGAAATTTTCACACAAAACCAAAACCAAAATTGAATATATTTCCAAGTGACCTTACCATCAGATTGTGTTTCCATTAATGACAAAATCCATTCCTTCATATCTAATTACTTTCCAACAATCTCACCCTTTATTATTGTTGGCAACACTTAGCAAAAATTTGACTAAGTGTCAATGTCAATAGATCCTTATCAAAATATTATCCAAAATTCATTCAAAAACCATCTATACAATTATAGATGTTATACTCCCCCTTACTTCTATTTTAAATTCTCATATTTTTCACTTACACTGTTATAATCCTCCTTTGACATCGATAGAAAAGGGGAGATCACAACATACTTTGTACAAGTAAAAACTTTGTTCTTTCACAAAAAAAATTATAAAAACATCACAATATTTGAAAATTTTCTTTTTTCATTTGCAAAAATTAGTATCATATTACTTCTTCATGTTTAATGCTACCTAAATTACACTACATATTGTATAAGCTGCAATTTCTTCTCAATAAAGGTCTGATGGTTTAAAAATTTCATTGGTCTTCTTTAAGGACTCAAATAATTCTAATTGTTTTTGCATTAGCTCCAACTTTGGTGGTAATAGACTTTGCAATATAGAAAACCTACTCAAAACTTTGCCTTTTACTTTTTGAAGAACATTTATTTCATATAAAAAAAATTCTCACATATTTATCCATATCTACAACACTATATTATGACTTAGCAAAGTCTTATGCAAGATTTTCAAATTTCTCTTCCTCTTCTTTAATACCTTTCCTAACATCTTCAACATATTTTGAAGAATTTATACAAACCATATACAAATATTTCTCTTTAATTGCACATTCTTCAATTTCCTTAATGCTTTTATCATTGAATTTTAGTTCATTTTCAATATTGACATGCACCTTATGAAATTGTTCTACAAAATGAGCATGGACTACCTTGGCCTTAACAGATACCACAAGTGACGTAAAATGTGCATCAAATTCATAAATTACACTTGTAAAAACCTCTACCACATTATTTCCTTTAAAATTATTCTATGGAGATAATTTTTCCTACAATTTATCTAGTACTTGTCCCAAAATCCTTGGATATTTCTTTGATTTCTTCTTAGATCTTTCTTTAGCTTTGAGAAAACTCATCAACGACATTTTCATTAATGCATCTTCATCCTAATATTCTTTATACATACTTGTAATATCATGACTTAAATTACTTTACAACAAAGATTATGAATCAGAAGAAGTAATGATTGATGTACTCTCTATTACCTTTTCTTTAACCTTAGATGATACCAAGATGTTTCCTTGAGTAATAGTTACTTGGTCTAAAGGAATGACTAATTGAATTTTACCTTGGGTATCAATATAAATCATAATAAATGAAGGTTGTCCTTAATTAATCATGGTTCTTACCTCTTCATTTTTTTATAAAATCTTCTTTTTCTTTTTGTTCATTTTTCTTATCTTTATCTTCTTCTTTTTGTATCTCTTCATGTTCTATTGTGGCCTCTATAATTATATCATGAATCTCATTATTTCTCACAAAAAATCACAAATGTATCTTGTTATTTCTCTTTCTCATCTGGAATAGTGTCAAGTGTGATTGGAACACCCAAAAAAAATTAATTATGTTGTCTAACTATAGTCTAAATTGGTTTACATATTTTTCTTTCTTTTGTAGTTGTATTGATTATTCTCTAATGGAAACATCAATTGGCTAGTGAGAAGGTTTAATTATAGGATCAGTTCTTTGCTCAGGCATATCTAGTTCCTTTATTATAACCTTCTCAGTCTCTTCTATAATTTATGTTGGTCCAATAAAAGGTTGGTATACTAAGAGGGGGGTGAATTAGTATACTCTAGTAGTTTCAACTTTTCCTTGTTACACTTCACACCAGTCTATAGATTAGTGCTAGCTACAACTTAATTGGTTAGGATTAAGTTAAAAAAATAAAGACAAACATAAAAACTCATAACACAATATTTATCTTGTGGAAAACTAACTAGGGTGAAAACCATGGTGTGTGAATTGATCATAAGAAAGCTTGCACTCTCTTAAAGTGTGTATGGTCATGAGTTTATCTCTATTAAAATATTATAGTGACATCGTTAAGTGTCACCTAGTTAAGGAATTTGAATAAGACCTATTAAAGTATTTCCTTATTAGTACAAATCTGGTTAAAGGACTTTAGATTACAATTTAATATGTTGAACCCTATTAGGGGATTCAGTACAAAGAATTTGTTAGGCCTCACCCTCAACAAGATTTGATATTGTAGAGATTAATAAAAAATAGAGGAATGATCTAATGAAATGGCTAAAAGGCTATTGACAATGAGAAGTTAGATTTGGAATTGGCTATTGGACAACTCAAGAAAGAAAAAGAGCAACTCTCTCAATCCATAAAAAGAAGAAAAGATCTTGCAATCTAGATGAAAGATCATTGAAGACATCCATTCAAGCAATTCAGATGAAGCTGATGAAGCAATCAAATAATTATATGAAGAGAATAGTACTCTTCAAGAAGAAGTAAGAAAGCTAAGAAGAGAGCAAGAAATTTAGTCAATAAGATTGCGTGAAGTCATGGAAGAGAAAAACAAGATAAAAGAAGAGATAGAAGGAAAGAAAAATGGAATTCAACACCTATCCCTTCTACAAGTAGACTTCATTGATCAACTCACCAATGCAAATGAAGAAATTATTAATCTTAGATCATAGAATGAAAGAGTGCAAAATGATATAAATACTAAAAGGAAAACCAATGAAAGGATAATGGAATCTCAAGCAGACATGAATCAGTTGAATGAGAAAAGTCATTACAGACAAAAAGGAAAAGCAAAAATTGGATATACAGAAGAAGGTGAATCATCAAAGAAAGGATCTCAAAAGAATCAAAGACCTACTTGCAGTCATTGTAGCAAGATAGGTTGTACATCAAACAAATGTTGGAGCAATGGGAAAGAAAAATTCAATGGAAAATGCTACAATTATAATCAGCATAGTCATAGAGCAAATGAACGCAAAGAAAAATAAAAATTTGAAGGAAAATGTCACAAATGTAAGAAGCATGAGCAGAAGTCATCAGAATGAAAAACTAAGATATTGAATCCAATAGAATATATTGTAAAAGCTATATTTGGTTGGGACTATAAAACTTGGTGCAGATGTCATTACTGTGGAGAATTTGGACATATTGGAATAAATTGTGAAAAACATCACATGAAGAAAAGAGATACTACCAGAATATGTTTCATTTGTACACAACTTGGTCTTCTTGCCAAGAACTATATGAATATTGGAAGAATTGAAGATGAAAAGAGGGCAAAAGTTGATAACATTAGAAAATAGATAAGATAGCAATGGGTTCCAAAATCTTCTAAAAATGTAAGACTGAGCAATGATGATCAAGTCACTAAAGAATTGGGTGACTCTAGCATTTCCACTTGATTTCTCAAAGAAGAACTAGAACTAGGATACTGAAGAAGACATCTAATATCAGTTCTAATTGATAGGACAAAAGATCCATATCAGCATTCAAGATGCAAAGGGATCACCAAGTAAGATATGGGAGTCACTACCAAGTTACTCGTCTTACCAAGCAAGGTTGGGAGTAACTAAGTTTTTTATGGTTACTGAGCCATGGAAGACTCTATTGAGTATTCAATGTAAGTGAAGTGGATGATAGTTTGTCACTTGAGTGAACAATTGTACCAGGCATTTATGGCAACCAAAAGAAGAAAATTGATAAAAGGGTGAAATTGAAGTCATTTCTCATTGCAAATTTTCAAGAGCTATCTATGCAGAGCAATCTTCAAAGTGTTCAAGTGAATTGTTACTAAATTTTTTTGTATGCTCTCAAGACCTACTGAGTGAAGATGGCTGTCATGAGCCATGACTAATGTATTATTTCTTTATAAAAGACATATGCTTATATTTTTATTATTATTTAAGGTAATATCTTAAAGACATTATTGTGATAACATTATTGTTACTTTATTCATTTAATATATTTATATAATACAATAAATGAATCTAAACAATACATTTTTATTGGTTTAAATAAACAAACAATATGTTATTACTATAATAATACTTATGATATTAATATCATTAATTATAATATTTAATAATAATAATAATAATAATATCATATTGTTATCAATCACCTCTTCATGCTTAATAAATATCTGTCATCAATATAATGAAATCATATATTATACTATCGATATATAATGTTAAACTAATAACATAAAAGTTAAATTAATATTATATTAATATATTATTAAACAAATATAAATTAAATGGGCATATTTAGCGATTGAACGATAGCATTAATTTGAATAGGCATACCGTTTGGCATATCCTTTTGGTACTTATAAGTACTGATGGGTACCCATCGAAAGGAGGTAAGAAGTAAAAAAGTAAAAAAAGAAACACCAATTGTAAGGCAAGATATGTAAGCATATAGGCTTAGTACACAGTACGCTAGACCTCATCGCATAGCAGAGTACCAAAGTGCTAATAGGTACAAGGTCTATCGACTCATTGAAGTATATTGAAATTTTCATTAATAGTAAATATATGGTACAAGTCATATGTGTGTGTGTGTGTGTGTGTGTGTGTGTGTGTGTAAAGATACATTCATAAGGATCATAATGACATTAGGAACATATTCTAATTATAGTACATAAGAGTCTATTTCTCACCCACATTATGATATCTTAAGGTAGGGAGTTTGTGAAGGGAGAGGCAGAGCAATTTCAGGCACATGATGGATATCCTCTAGGGAACTGCTTGTAGTATGTTTCATGTGCCCTTTGGCACTATAAGTCTTCCAACTTATGATGATTGTAATAAGGGGAGAGAAAGATTCTTGTGCCCTATATGAAGAAGTCTTACAAATGATTATGTTCACTAATTTAACACTCATCCCTTCAACACCTTAATAATAATGATGGTTATATAATGCTAAATATTGGATGATTCTCTTTGGATCTTAGGTCAAGGGGTTAAAAAGGGATCATCACAAGTGGTATCAAAGCATGATCCTACCATCCTATAAAAATAGTAAATGAGAAAGAGAGCAAAAATGAGTGAACAATTATCTAATGAACTTAGGAATATTATGGAACAAACAAACCAAACTCTTGTAGAGCAAATAGAGAGATCAAACCAAGAACTTCTCCAAGCATTGCAAAACATGGGAAATTCGATAAACAATCTACAAAATAGTAATTCTAGTGGAAGAAACATAAGTACAAACCACTCAGAAAATAATGGAGCTTCATCATCTTGGGTGCCTAAACCTTCCTTTTTACCTAGGGAGGAACCCTCAATGGAAGGGGTAGGACAAACAACCAATAATGCTATTAAGAATGTAAGAGCTTATGCCAGCCTTGAACCAGAAATTAGAGAGCTAGTAACATTTAGAGAATTCTGTGAAGCCAACAGACAAGAAACTCTTAGGAGAGAAAGAAGACATCAAAATCAAATTTTAAATGCAAAGTAAATAAAGTAACAGTTCCAAATTTTGATGGATCAGGAAAGTCCACTACACACGCTTGGCTAAAAAAATTGAACATTTATCTCACCCTTATCCCTATGATGGAAGAGATGCACTTTAATTCATAATTCTTCACTTGGAAGGAATGGCACATGATTGGTGGCACCATGGCCTTATTAGTCAAGGGCACCAAAATATCACTTCTTATGAAGAATTCTCTCAAAAAATCATTAAGAGATTTGATAGAAGGCATCCCAAAGAGAATTTTAAGAAATTAACTCAAATAAGGTAGCAAGGAATAGTGGAAGATTATATAAAAGAGTTCCAAAAGATTTCAATCCAAGTCACGGGAGTAGATGACGACCGCTACACCTACGTGTTCATATAGGGAGTAAACGACTCATTAAAGGGTTTAGTAAGTGCCCTAAAGCCTTCATCCTTAGATGACACTTTTGAAATAGCACTAAGACTAGAGGTCTCAACCACGAATAATAAGTCATGGAATAAGCCCAACACAAAATCTCACAAAAAAGATAAGTTATATAGAAAGTTCATACCTACAAAAGAACGAGAGGAGCTAAAGAAAAAGAATTTATGCTTCAAATGCCAAGAACCATGGGGGCCAGGCCATAGTTGCAATCAGAAGAGAAACCCTTGTTGCAAATCAAGACATAAATGTAAAAAGAGGGGTTGCCTCCAAAGAATGGAAGAAGATCCCGAGGAAGAAAATACCAAAAAAAGGGCAAAATTTGAAGAAAGCAATGAAATAGAAGAAGAAGGATAAGAATATGGAGTGATAGCCACTATTACTCAATCCTCTAAACATCGAGTCTTAAGAATTAGGAGCACTCTCAATGTACAAAAAAGTCATTGCACTAGTTGATAGTGGAGCAGCCCATAACTACATTGATGAAAAACTAGTTAATAAAATGAAGTTAAAAGCTGAAAAGATCAAGGGATTTACTATTGCTCAAGCCACTGGATCATTGGTACGATGTACAAGGGTGATTCCACAACAAGAAATCACATTAGGGAGAAAGCACACCATTAGAGAGGACTTGCATGTGGTTCCACTACATTTAGATATAATTTTGGGGGCTCCATGGATATTTTCTTTGGGATGTTTTAAGTTTGACCTTCCAAACTTGAAGATCCAATTTGAGCATGAAGGGGAAGAAATAACATTGGAAGAAATACTTTATAGTCCTATGAAATTAGTCTCATGCAAAAGAATAGAGAGAATATTACAACATGGTCAAGGAGAGTGGGTTGCACAATGCTTAGTACTAAACAAATCTACTCCACAAGTCTCAACCATTCATATAGATATTAAGCCCATTATTAAGAAACATCAAAAGGTGTTTGAAGAAATTCCACCAAGATTACCACCCAAAAGAGGATTTGAACACATTATAGAATTGGAAAAAGATGCTAAGCTAGTGATCACCACCCCTTACCGGCATCCTCAAAAATATAAAGATGAAATTGAAAAATCCATTCAATAACTCCAACTAATGGGAAATATTGAACCTAGGTCAAGTCCTTTTGCATCACTAGTGGTACTTGTGAAAAAGAAGGATGGGACAATGAGGATGTGCATAGATTATCATGGTGGATGAACTCATAGAAAAACTTCATGGAGTAGTGTATTTTTCTAAGATTGATTTACGATCAGGATACCACCAAATCAAAATGAGGAAAGAGGATGTTCCCAAGATGGAATTTAGATGTCATTATGGACATTTTGAATTTCTAGTTCTATCCTTTGGCCTCACTAATGCCCCAACCACCTTCCAATCATGCATGAATCATATCTTCTGAAAACAACTTAGGAAATTTCTACTAGTACTTATATTCTTTGATGACCTTCTTATCTATAGTAGGTCATGGGCGGAGCACCTCTAACACATTGAAGAAGTCCTAAACATATTGGAATCTAAATCCTTATTTGCAAAAGCATCAAAGTGTGAATTTGGGTTAGAAGAAATTCTCTATCTGGGTCATAAAATCAATGCCAAGGGTGTAAGAATGGATGAAAAAAAAAGTTAACACAATAAGGGAATGGCCAAAATCCAAAACCCTAACTCAACTTAGGGGATTTTTGGGCTTATGCAGCTACTATAGACAATTTGTGAAGAATTTTTCCAAGATAGCATCCCCTCTGACAGATTTAACAAAAAAAGGAAGTTTTGGATGGAATGAGGTAGCACAGGATTCTTTTGAAGAGTTAAAGGAAAAAATTAGCTCTTGCCCAGTCTTAGCTATTCCATCTTTTGCACTACCCTTTGAATTACAGTGTGATGCTTTTGGTGAAGGAATTGGGGTAGTACTCATGCAAAAAAAAACACCCTATTGCTTTCGAGATCTGGAAAATTTCAAAGATAGAAAGGTACTACTCAATCTATGATAAGGAAATGTTGGCTATCATGCATGCATTGGCAAAATTTGGACAATACCTAGTATGTGGAAGGTTCAATATTAAGATAGAACATAACAACTTAAGGTTCTTCGTGAATCAGAAAGACTTTAATGATCGCTAGCAAAAATGGGTAAGCAAGATCCAAGCCTATAATTTTGATAGTGAGTATGTCAAAGGAACCAATAATGTGGTAGCAGATACTTTATCTCGGTAAGGCCATTTGAACACTCTTACTAGTATCACAGGCGATTGGAAAAATGATATTGTGTCAGAATATGCTAAGGACCCAAGAACTAATGAGATCATGGAGGGAAATCTACCCAATGATGAATTCAAAATAATTGAAGAACTCATTCTATACAAGGGAAGAATACTGCTTGCAACAAATTCTAAGGTTAAAGGGAAAATTATGAAGGAATTCCATGACAACCCTCTATCTAGACACATAGGGTTCTACAAGACTTACAAGAAGATAAGAGAGAGGTAAAAGAAGGAAATTATGAAATATGTCCAAGAATGCATCACATGCCAGAAGAATAAGTCCGAATAGAACCACCCAATTGGTTTATTACAACCATTACCCATTCCAAATCAAAAGTTGGAAAGCATTTCCATGGATTTCATTACCGAGTTACCAAAAGTGCGAGAAGGAGATTCCATCTTTGTAGTGGTGGATAGGTTGACCAAATATGCACATTTCTTTCCAATATCCATACATTATAAGGCACCATAGATAGCAGAGATATTCTTCAAAGAAATTTTTAGGCTACATGGGTTACTAAAGAATATTATTAGTGACATGGATAGCAAGTTTCTCAGCCTATTTTGTAAAGAACTTTTCTAGTTAGTAGGAACTAAGTTGACTCCTAGCACCAGTTACCACCCCCAGACGGATGGACAAATCGAGATTGTTAATAAATGGATAGAAGGATATCTCAGAAACTATGTGATAGGATAGCAAAATGCATGGACCAAATGGTTATACTTAGGAGAATACTGCTATAGCAACACCCATCACATGTCTATTGGGATGAGTCCATTTAAAGCATTATATGGGTATGAGGCCCCCACATTCAGATATTTGATTATTCAAGAAAGAAATGTACCAGGAGACAAGGATTTCATCCAACAAAACATTGATATTATGAAAACTCTAAAAGATAATCTTCACCATGCTCAAAACCAACAAAAGATCTATGTTGATTGAAAGTGAGTGGAAAGGACATTCAAAGTTGGAGATTTGGTATTCTTAAGACTACAACCCTATGAACAATCTTCACTTAAGGTTAGTGGAGCAGAGAAACTAAAGCCACATTTCTATGGACCATATCGGATCTTAAGAAGGGTGGGTGAAGTAGCCTACAAGATAGAATTACCTGAGAACAATAGGATTCACAATATCTTTCATGTATCCAGACTAAAGAAAGTACTTGGGAAACATATAAGCCCTTGTGTTGACTTGCTGCCACTAGACAATGAAGGGAAACTCATCTTGGAACCTAAGGATATTATTGATAGGTGGAATAGGAAACTGAGGAACATGACTATTCCTAAATACTTAGTGAAGTGGAAAAATCTGCCCATGGAAGATGCTACTTGGGTAGGGAAGGAAGTCATTTCTCACTCAACATTGCTTGAGGACAAGCAAATTCAGGAAGGGTGGACTATCATGAGCCATGATTAATGTATTATTTCTTTATAAAAGACATATGCTTATATTTGTTTTATTATCTAAGTTAATATCTTAACAACATTATTGTGATAACATTATTGTTACTTTATTCATTTAATATATCTATATAATACAATAAATGAATCTAAACAATACATTTTTATTGGTTTACGTAAAAAAACAATATGTTATTACTATAATAATATTTATGATATTAATATCACTCATTATAATATTTAATAATAATAATATTATTAATAATATTGTGCTGTTATCAATCACCTCTTCATGCTTAATAAATATCTATCATTGATATAATAAAATCATATATTATGCTATCGATATAATGCTAAACTAATAACATAAAAGTCAAATTAATATTATATTAATATATTACTAAACAAATATAAATTAAATGAGTGTATTCAGTGATTGAACGATAGCATTAATTTGAACAGGCATACCGTTTGGCATGTTCTTTCGATACTTATAAGTAGCAATGGGTACCTGCCGAAAGGAGGTAAGCAAGAAAAAAGTAAAAAAAGAAACATCAATCGCAAGGCAAGATATGTAAGCATAAGGCTGAGTACACAGTACACCGGACCCCGTCACTCAATAGAGTACCAAAGTGCTAATAGGTACAAGTCATTTATATACATATATATACATATATATATATATGTATATATATACATATATATACATATATTTATGTATATATATATACATATATATGCATATGTATATACATATATATGCATATGTATATATATGTATATGTATATATATGTATATATATACATATATATACATATACATATATATACATATATATATGTATATATATGTAGATATATGTACATATATATACATACATATATATATATGTATATATATGTATATATATGTACATATATATACATATATATATGTATACATACATACATATGTATACATATATATACATATATATATATATATATATATATATACATATATATATGTATATATACATATATATACATATATATACATATATATACATATATATACATATATATACATATATATACATATATATATATATATGTATATATATGTATACATATATATGTATATCTATATATATACATACATACATATGTATATATATATACATATATATGTATACATATATATACATATATATATATATGTATAGATATGTATATGTGTGTGTGTGTGTGTACATATACACAAGTACAGATGTGAATAAAAAAAATGAAAATTAGATAAATATTGAATTAAGTGATACATGTATTATATATATATATATATATATAAAGATACATTCATAAGGATCATAATGAGATTAGGAACATATTCTAATTATAGTACATAAGGGTCTATTTCTCATCCACATTATGATATCTTAAGGTAGGGATTTTGTGGAGGGAGAGGCAAAGTAATTTCGGGCACATGACATATATCCTCTAGGGAACTGCTCGTAGTTTGTTTCATGTTCCCTTTGGCACTGTAAGTCTTCCATCTTATGATGATCGTAATAAGGCGAGAGAAATATTCTTGTGCCCTATATGAAGAAGTCTTACAAATGATTATGTTCATTAATTTCACATGCATCCCTTCAACACCTTAATAATAATGATGGTTATATATTGCTAACTATTGGATGATTCCCTAACTTATGCCTAAAATTTGGATCTTAGGTCAAGGGGTTAAAAAGGGATCATCACAATGGCATCCACCAATAGCAAAACAAAAAGAGGTCCAAACATGTTGGTTCGAGGTGTGAAATGGAAGGCACCAGATTTTAAGTTGACTCCTGCCATTGTAGAAACCCTAGATCCAAGTGGAGCACAATCAAAAATTCCACCAAAGGTACTATTAACTAATGATATTCATTTATATTTCAAATGTACTATTCAAGATATTAGAACACTAGAGATGGATGAATCATTGAAGGAATTATGTGTTGATGGTACATTGAAACCTGAGCATCAACATATTGAAACAAAAGGTTTAACCCACATTCCACATATGCCATGAGATTTCCAAGTAAAATGGATAAGATATATTCTTATTCATGTACACAATGGTCAGATATTGTTGGAACAACCAATATTGATAACTAAGAAGATGATCCATAGGATCACTAGTCTTCCCATGTTGACAAAGGAAAAATGACTAAAATCCTAGGTTGGGTTGAATTAGAGAAGAAAACCCTTGCTAAGTGGGATGGAAGGGGAATGAAGATAAGCTATGTTATTGACATGGAATTGAAGTTTGGGATACATGTCATCGCTCACAAAATCTATAGTTTGAGTAGGTTGAATAGTGTATCTTGTGAAGTAGTTGATTTAGCATACAAGATGGTCAAGAATAACCTGTCACTTGACCTTGATGAGTTACTATTGAACCAGTTCAACAAGAACATGGAGAGCATCAAAACTCCCAAGAAAAATCCATGTAAGTTCAGTTCACTCTTGATTAGTTTATTTTTCTATGTTCAAAAGTTCTTCCCATCAAAAGGTACAATAGTTTGGAGAAAAGATGTACATATTCTTTATCAGATTAATGAATATATTGTTGAAATGAGAGAGAATTATGCAAGTATTATGAACAACTACTTTGATGCATTCAAAGAAAAGATGAATAAAAAATTCAAGATTCCAAAGAAGTTACTTGAAGATTACAAAGATGATTTTTGTTTCATGGTTGATAGTGACAAAGTATACATTCAAGTAGTTAGGCCAAGAATAGCATGGGTAAAACCTCTAGGATATGAGGTAAACATTGATGAAAAAAAAAGAAATAATTAAGGCATTGATAAATGAATTTGGTAATCCTAAATGTGTTTACTTTAGGACTTATGCTAAGGCAGAAGCAAGAATAGAACTAGAAATCAAACTTCCTCAGGTAGTCAACAATGGCAAGAAGAGAATTGCTAAAGTGAAAACTAGTTCCACTCTTCTGTTAACTGAAGGAAAAGGAGAGGATGAAGAAGCAAAAGATAAGAAAAGTCAGAGGAAGAAGAACCACTAAAGAAGAAAGGTAAGGTAATTATTACCAAGCCTGCCAAAACATCTACTACTATGTTCACTAGAAGATCATCTAGGAAGAAAGCAAATAAAGAAGGAGGAGATATAATCTTCAAGAGGTCTCCACCCACTTTTGAGGAAAGGATGAAAGAATTAGAATCATGATCTAGGATAACAAACTTCAAGGCACTAAAGTATTAGACCAGGACTGTAGGTGAGAAAAATCAAATAGAAGAAGTGTACATAACTAAAATGGGTAAGTATAAATACTCCCCAAACTAGCTTGCTCAGGAGATTCCTAATTTTTTAATGGAGAAAGTCAAGCCAAGATGGGAACATGGCATGAAAACTATAAAAGATATATATGAACAGACCTTGAGGCAACTCATGCAAAATTTGGATGACAAGGAGGTAAAAGAATCCTTGAAGAAAAATGAAGAAAAGCTAACTTTAAGACTCAACACTTGTCTTATATTATTGAAAGACATTGAGCATGTTCTGAAGAATGCTACAAACACATGGAAGAATGTTTATCTTCTTCACAAGCTGAGTAATTTTGTAATTAGTGTACATGATATGGATGATTATGATGATGATCAAGAGAAAGATGAAGATATTGATAATGAAGAAGTCACTTATTTTGATAATGCAGATGATGAAGAAGAACAGGGGCAAGAAGCTACCAAGGAAGACTTACTAGATGTGCAAGATACTGAGGAGACTAACCTAGTAAATATTGCTACAATAGTCGTAGCCTCACTTCCTCATTCTCCAAGAAAAAAATTGATAGTACCAAGCCTAAAGAAAGCTTTAGTAGGATTGACCAACACTAAAAGCATGAGCACTCAATCAATCTTTGCACCTATCCAACTTAGTACTTCATTGATAAAAGTGCCAAGAACTCCATCTACCAAGTAGCATGCACTTCCCTCTACATCAATTTTGGCTACATCAGGTATTTCTACTACTGGTATTTCAATGAGTGCAGTATCCACTTTTTCACTGAGTTCTAACATTTCAACAATTGTTTCCATTCCTACCATGCAAGTAATAAGTGCAAGGACAGTTGAGACCAAGCCTCAACTAAGCACAAATTTTTTGGGAAAAGGCAAAGAGAAGGAAGAAGATATAGATCTTGATGAGGAGATTGTCATTCCTAATTTGGGACATTTCTAATCTGAATCTTGATTAGATGTATGTTTTTAGAGAACTTCTTCAAAAGAAAGCTAAGCAACAAAGGCTTAAAGAGGAAAGAAACAAGGAATTTAAGATAATTGAGGATGCTAAGAATATCCTAGCAAAGACTCTAGGCATAGAGGTTGATACTTCTCAACCAATTTTGTATCAGTTAGTAGAGGCAATCCAAAAATATAATAAAGATTTGGATGGATAGGAGAAATTGTTGCAGAAAGCTAAAAAAAAGTTTTAGAATAAAGTTTTAGAACTTATTTCTCAAAAAATTGCTATTCATCATCTAGAATGATCTACTATTCTAGGCTCACCAAAGACCTCCTACATCAATGCATCTTTACTTTTTGGTAAAGTTTGTGATATATCAATCTTCACCAAGGAAATAAGAGATAAATTGTCAAAGATTAATGAGGATCTAAAGGAAAGTGCACAAAAGTTGCAATGTGACTCGAGTTCAAGCTTTGATCACTTCAACAAGATCATATTTTTGACATATATGTAGGGCTAAGAGAAGAGGCCAGTATGAGATCTACTTGGATAAACATTTAGAACATGATTATCCAAAACATGGATGCACTATAGAAACACATTGCACAAGAAAAAATTCTCATCCATGACAACTTGTCCATTGTAGACCATATGATAGAATTGTCAGCAAAAGTGTAGATTGCATTACACACATGCAAGGTGTTGCAAGAGAATTGGGACAAGACTTTGGCACTTATCCTGAAGGTACATTCAAATTTCTTGTCACATTTTGGAATTATTGTATAAATATATATAGCATAAATCTTTGGCATTAATGTAAAAAATGGGGAGAAGATCTAAGGAAAAAGGGAGAGAAGATTAAATGAAGGAGAAAGAAGATTGTAGAAGATTTAACAATTGTATAGAAAATGTATAGTAAAGGAGAAAAAATGTATATATTAGATATATATTATACTGTATATTATATATGGAGAACATATATTAGATGCATATTATACTATATATATGATGTTCTTGAACATTCTTGAATGTAGTTTTGGCTGATAAGTGTTTTTGTCACTAATGCCAAAGGGGGAGATTGTTGACATTCCAATCATGTTTGTTATTAGTGACATACACTTATTTAGATTGTAAGTATCTACTGAGTTCTAGTTTACCAGTGCAAACTTATTTGTGCAATGCTTACCAAGTTCATATTTGATGTGATAAACTAAGCTACTTAGTGTTAACCAAGTGACTCATTTTATACTAAGCTCGTAGTGATAGCATTGACTAAGCTATGTAGTGTGAATCAAGTGATTCAATTTATATGCTGAGTTTCAAGGTATTTTTTGAGTCCCCAATGAAAATCAAGTTCAAGACTACTTGGAAGTGATCAGTATGGACTAAACTTCTATGTCTACCAAGTGCATGATGATGCCAAGCATTGAAAGTGGATGTTGAGTATCCTAACCTCATTGAGTCAGTCTTTAGAACCTTAGTTTCTACACTTTGGATGACTTTGTGATTTTTTTGTAAACTTGTATTGTGGCTGACTTTGTAATTTGTAATTGAATTGGTATATATATAATGTATTGTGTCATATCCAATGCAAAATATGGCATGGAAATAATGTAATCACCAGAGAAGAGAAGTAGAATGAATTACAAATGGTACAATAGTATAAGGAGAATCAAATATTTATCTATCATAGCAAGGTGATTTGTACACTCAGAGGAATTTTATTTAGAAAACCAAGTTGTAAATCAAATATTAGCCATTGCTTCATCTTAACAGGTAGATCAGTCAAATCCTTTAACAAGGTAGACCTAATAGTCTTGTGTAAATCTCTTTACCAAGTGCATTCTTCATTGTATGTTTGTAAATCTTTTTGTGAGGTGGACCTAGTAGTCCTTCTTGCTCCTAATAGGGCAGATCATTAGAAGTGATCATTATAAGCCTCAATAGGCCAAATTTATACTATAGTACTAAAGCTTGTGGGTATCATCCCCACCCTAGTTTTACTTTCTATTTGGAAGGTTTTTGGGTCACCAAATTGTGAGTCAAAAGTGTTATGTATGCTTTAATGTTTTTAGCTTCTCATACATGCAATTAGATCAAAATATACATGAAGGATTAATTGCTAATTAAGGATTAAATTTTATAAGTTACTAATTCACCCCTCCCCTCTTAGTAACTTAGCCTATCATAATATTTCCAACAAATATTTATCCTTATGAACATATAAAACTACTAAGAAAATGCTAGAATCCACCTATTGAGAAATGAAACTTGATACATAGAGACAAAATATGTGAAGTCTTGATCAATGTGGTAGATTAAAAGGAAATAAATATTTAGAAGTAGATAAGTTAAACTAATTAGTAGGTATTACAAGGGCAACAAAAGAAGTTTTGAAACATCACAACTCAACTAGTTGTGAAAAAGATGCCCCAAAGTAGCATTGTGAGTCACAATACAAAGTAGAAGAGACATGGTGAGATCTTCTCTTCAAAAGCATCCTCATTGCAATGATCATCAAATGGGTTCTAGTTTTCTTAATGATAGCACCCTAAATCTTACTTCACTACAATAAAATACCATGGATCCTACATCATAGTACACTAAAAAGCCAAAAAAAAGAGTTTCTTTTTTTCATAAAGGTTCTTCCTCAAAATTACAAAATAATATAGATATGGCCTTGATATAATCTCGTCCTTGGATTTGATGTTGGAAACCTTTATATATGATTGCATAATCCCTATGGGAGATGTGTCATAATTTTTTAGTTAACAAGGAAATCAATGCTAGATATCTTTCACAACTATTTGCATCAATTAAAATGATGCCAATTACTATTTGTTAGAAACTTACAATCGGAAATTTTTTGTTTTTTCATTGATGTCAAATCTATAGATAAGACATATTTCTACCTAATCTAATGTCCTATCTATTTTATTGATGAAGAGAATTTGAGAAGTTGCTGATAACAATAGCACCTAGAGCAAAGGTTGAGTTATGAAAATGGAGTTACAATGGGCATTTGATTAGATAGACTTTGATAAAGCAAAGTGATTATTTATGTCAAGAAGGATCATCCAAGCTAAGAAATAGAATAAAAGGCTAAGGAGTTTTGAATAATACTAGTGTCAAATGAGCTATAGTTACTGCCAATAAAATATAGTGTTCACTGAGCATTAACATTGACTAAGAAAGATAGTTGATGTCAAGCTAGAAAGCTTTGTAGTGCTTAAGTAATTCAACGATGACCAAGTGTTAGAATTTAGAAATAGTCAAGTGAAAGTATGAGAATGAATTTAAGGAAATCATGAGATCAAGTTGACACAGCTGATTTCTTGGGAGATGTAAATTTCATTGAAGATAAGATTGATGAGTTGGATCACTAAATTCAAAGCAAGGATTAGGTAAATACCTAACATATAGATTCCAAAGAAGTTTCTACAAGAAGATGAAGAAGATGGATAGATAGAATGAATTAAGTTGAACCTCATCATAAACCCTAAGATCTACAGTGGTGGTAGAAAATGGTAAAGCAAGAATTGCCTATTTATAGAGGTACAAATTCAAACCAGATGTATGTGCAAGTGCATAGATGAAGAGAGGCATACATAGAAAGGTAGATAAAAAATGCATAAGTGTGAGTTAATGTGAAGCTAAAGGAGAAAGCTTGAAAATATTATGTTGATGTTGATGTTGATAAGTGAATCTAAGCATAGGCTTAAGTGTTGTTCATAAGAGTGAATTGATTGCTTGAACAGTTTCCAAATGAATCAAGATTAGAGATGAAAATGGAAGGCTTATTGGTGAGTCAACACAAGAACTAAAAAAAAATCTAAAATTGCAGAAGTGATTTTTAATCACAAAGATCAAAACCTATTGGTTTAACTTCTTATCATTGTAAACAATTTGTATTAAAATCATTTTAACAAAGCTTGACCTAATAGTCATTTGGAAGACTTAATAGCCTATGTAAATACTTTAACTATGTGACATTCTAAATGGAATAATCAAAGTCCTTTGACAAGGTAATTTCTAATAGGGTGATTAAATATTTTAACAAGGTCACATTTAATAATGTATTTTGTAACCTTTAATAGGGTTGGCTCCTAACATAGCTCACTTGGAAAGTGTACAAAATGATGACATCTTGCTAGTGGGTATTCCCAAATTAGGTTTCCACATAAAAATCATTAAATCAAATATGTGTTGAATACTTTGTATGTTTTTCATTTGATCATATTTTTACTATGCAAAAAAAATTATACTTAAGATGTTATTTTCAGTAGAGACCAAGCAACAACATGATTAGTATAATAGTGAGTGTTTGTTTTATTATTGAAATGGTACATAAGGACCTTGAGTAACTCATTCACTTCCCCCCTCTCAATTATTCTAAAAATTCATAATAATTGGTATTAGAGCTCAATACTTATAGAGAAAATTTTGAAGGTACTTAAAGCTAAAGATTATGCCTCATAAGAGAGATGTACCCAACCTAAACAAGGAGAACTTTCCTACATGGTAGACCTTGATGAGGTTGAACATATCCAATATCAATGATGTTGCTATCAATTTTATGTACAATGAATATTTAAAAGTGACCACTACTCCTTTGACAACTACTCAACTAAAGTAGAAACAAGAACATAACCAAGCAATCTTGGAGATTGTCTTAGCCCTGAGCTATGGAAAGTTTGATGAGTTAATAGATTGTGATAGAGAAAAGAAAATGTGGGAAAAAATAAAGACCATATATGGAGGTGATGAAAATTTTCTAAGAGCCAAACTAGAAATCTTGAGAGGAAAATTTGATGACATGAGAATGATGGAAGGTGAGAATATAGTTCAATAATACACAAGAGTTAAAGAGGTTGTCAATGTTATTCATGGTGAAAATGGAGAAATCAAAGATAAAACAATGGCAAGTAAGGTATTGAGGACTCTACTTCCTATCTATGACATTAGAGTCTCTACAATCTAAGAATTGAGATGCACACTAGGTAACACTTTGACCTTAGAAGGTGTAATTGGTATAGTTACTAGTTTTGAGATGTCTAACTTTGACAACTACACACTTTCCACTATTGAATGTAATTACAAGTCACAACTAGTTCTTAGCAAAAGAAAAAGTAAACATGTGAAGAGTGATAGTTATCATTCTGATGATGACATTTATGAACTTAAAGCCCTTATTGCAAAAATATTTGGAAGAGGAAGAGGTAAATGAAAAGGTAAATTACCCATCATTTATTTTTCATGCAAAAAAGTTCATCTTATTGCCACTAGGTGTCCAGACATAGGACAAGTATGAAAGGAAGGAAAACAAGTATAGAGAAAGAAAAGATGACAAAGACAACAAGAGAAGCAAGGATGAAAAAGGTAAGAGATCTTGTTATATTGTTGAAGAAGAAACTGAAAATGAATTTGAGAGTAATGACAATGAAGTTTTTTATGTTGCTATGAAAGAAGATTCTGATGAAGATGAGAAAATTTCATTAATTTCATATATAAAAAAGTGATAGATGGATAATTGATAGCGGATTCTCCAATCATATGACTGGTGATAAAGATAAATTTGAAGATATTGGTCCATACAAAGGTGGATGTGTTAAATTTGGCAATGATGTTTCATGTATTGTGAAAGGTAAAAGAACTATTCAATCAACTCACAAGATAACATATGAAAATGTTTATTGGGTGGAAGGACTTAACTATAGTTTTTTGAGTGTTTCATAGATGAAAAATTAGGTTACAGAGTTGAACTTCACAATAGGAAGAAAAGATACATGATGGTGATGGTAAGCTAGTTGGAAGTGGTCATCAAACAAGAGTTATTTTGTTCTATCTAAATATATCAAGTGAGACATGTTTGTTTTTACAACAAGAAGATGTTTGGTTATGGCACAAGAGACCATGTCATGTGAACATTGACAATTTGGTAAATATTAGCAAGATGAAGAGAGTAAGAGGGTTGCCTAAACTAAAGAAGCTCAAAAATACTATGTGTAAACAATATCAATTGGGAAAGATGACCAAGTCTAGTTTCAAGAGAAAAACATACACTTCTAGTAACATTTTGGAATAGGTTCATATTGACTTAGGTGGACCCATTGATGTTCAAAGCTACTATGGAGATAAGTATTTCATTATATTTGTTGATTACTACTCTAGGATGATGATTGCAATATTTCTTAAAGCTCAATCTGATTCTTTTCAATTATTCATGTGGTATTTGTCTAGAGTTGAGAAAGAAATAGGGAAGAGTTTAAAATTCTTGAGATCTAATAGAGGCAGTGAATTCATTTCAAATTAGTTAAATATATTATGCAATGATAAATAAATTAAAAGAAAAATGTTAGCACTAAGGACCCTTCCTTAGAATGGGATAGCTGAAAGGAGAAATAGATCAATAATGGACTATGTAAGAACATTAATGATGGAGAAGAGTATGTCAAAGAAACATATGAGAGAAGTTGCTAGTATTGTTGTTTATACCCTGAATAGATTACAAGTCAAGACAAGTACAAATACTACACCTTTTGAACTATGGTATGGATACACTCGTCATGAAGTGTTTCAAAATCTTTGGAATTAGATGCTATATAATTAAAGATAATATGAATGGAAAACTTGATGCAAAAAGTAATGAAGTTATATTACTAGGTTATTCCACCAATAGCAAAGCTTATAAGTGTTTAAATTCTAACACTAACAAAATTGTGGAAAGTACAAATGTGAAAAATGATGAGTTTGCATAAAGAAGTAACATTGCATGTAAAGAAGAACCTAAAAACTATAGTACATTTATCTATGTGGATTATGATTCTCCAAGAACTAATAATCAAGAAAATCAAGTTGCAGTCTCTTAGTAGACGGGAAATGATGAATCACAAATACAAATTGTCAAGCAGTAAAGAGTGGGTGTTGAGCAACAGACTAAAGATGCTGAGTCATAGACAAGGAATGTTGACCATTAGATAGAAAATGCCAAGCATGTAAAACATGAACCAAAACCTAAACAAGAAAGGGAAAATGAACCTGAGATCATTTTCCAAGATAACCTATAGAAGAATAGAGAAGAAAACTAGCTCTGTTAGAAAAATAGGTAAGAAAACATCATAAAACTAAACAAATCATTGGTGATGTTAAATCAAGTCTTATGACCAAAAAAAGGCTCCAAGATGAGACATGCTTACTTTGTGAGTTTGAGTCCAAAACAATAAAGGATGCTTTAGATAGAAGATTGGATTCAAGTAATGAATGAGGAAATCAACCAGATTGAGAAGGACAATACTTGAATTTTAGTGCTAAAATCCAAAAGACAAATTTTATTGTGAGAAAATGGGTTTTTCAAAATGAACTCAAAGAGAATGGAGAAGTAACAAGAGATAAGGAAAGACTAGTATGCAAGGTTTATGCTCAAGAAGAAGGAGTTGATTATAGATAAACATTTTCTTCTGTGGTAAGACTTGAAGGAGTTAGAACTCTGCTTGCATATTCAGCCTACAAGAATTTCAAGGTATATTAAATAAGTGTCAAATCTACATTTTTAAATGGTATACTAGAGGAAGAAGTATACATTGAACAAGCTAAAGGATTTGTAGATTAAAACAAGAAGAACATGATATGTAAACTAAACAAATCCCTTTATGGATTGAAGCAAGCCCAAAGAGCATGGTATGAAAGACTACATAACTATTTGGTGAAGATTAGTTTTAAAATGACAAATGATAATGGTAACCTATATTTGAAGAATGGTAAGAATAATAAAGTACTTTTATCTTAAATATTTTTTGATGATATCATATTTGGAGGAAGAGAAGCATTATGCAAATCATTTGCTAATGAAATGAAGAAGGAATTTGAAATGTCTATGTTTGGTTAAATCAAATTATTTTTTGGATTACAATTATGTAAAACGAAGTTTGGTATTTTCATTCCACAATCTAAATACATCAAAGAGATACTAAAGATTTTTGGTATGGAAGATTCTAGGCCAATAAGTATACCTATGTCTACAAGACATAAGCTATCTAAGGCTTTTGATTCTATTGATGTGAACTAGACCCTATACATATCCATGATTGGAAAACTATAGTATGTTGTTCACAATAGACTAGATATTTCTTTAGCAGCTTGGATAGTTGCTAGATTTTTAAAAAATACTAAAGAGAATCACATGATGGAAATGAAAAGGATCATGAGATACCTGAAAAGTACATAAGACCATGGATTTTATTACAAAAGAAATGATAAGTTTGAATTGAAAGTGTTCACTGGCTCAAATTGGGTAGGAAATATTGATGATAGAAAAACCACTAGTGGAGATGTATTATTTCTAGGAAAGAGATTAGTGTCATGGAGAAATAAGAACCATGTATTTCCTAATCAACAACAAAAGTTGAGTATGTGGAAGCTGTAGTAAATTGTTCAAACATTATGTGGATCAAGTAATTACTAAAATGTTGGAATTACAATAGGAAAGGTATACTCTGAGAGGGGGGTTGGGGAGTGGAATAGTGTAATCCATAAAAATATTCACCACACATCAATCTCACAATTCAATAAGTAAATTGAAATACCATGTAAAGCATATACATCTAAAGTATGTAAACAAGTAACTATTCACACATATATGACACGAGATATGATTACCTAGAATCCCTCCAATGAGAAGGTAAAACTAGGGTGGGGATGACACCAAGAAATCTTCACTACTATATTAATAAAGTGTATCCAATGAAGGTTACAATGTTTGATCATGAAACATAATCTACCCTGTGAAAGTTCTACCCTGTTAAAGGCTTACAAAGACTATTAGGTCTTACCCTATTAAAGGATTTTAACACCTTATTAGAATTGTGTCTGGTTAAAGGACTTCAACTCATAATTAAGCACCTTGTTAGAGGATTTCAATATAGCCTATTAGGACTACTCTATTAAGATATTTAACTGATTCACCTGTTAGAATGTATCAACAATGATCCTAAGATTAGCACTCTATTGGTTAATGTTAGATCACATCTATATTGATGTGTACTTGATCCTTCTTGATCAGATGTCTCTCTATTGTTCACTATTTCCTTCCTCTATTCTCCTTTAACTAATTTTGTAATGCAATTCAGATCATAATACCTCGGTCACCATGAATGTCCTATTTGTGCATGAAAAATTTCCTTATTCCTCATTGATCATTCATCCATTCCTACATAAAAATTTAAGGTTTTTCCTACTTAAGCAAACCTAGGTGACTTATGTTTAGGTATGAATCAATGATTATGACTCATCCATATTATTTCTTAAACCTTCTCTTTATTTGATTGGATGTATGTAATACATAGGGATTCCTAGTTAAGGTTCATCCTTATCAACAAAATATTGTAATTTAATCCTTAAGTCAGCCCAAAAATGATTTACACAATAGTTTGTGCCAATACAAACAACTATGACAAAACTATATTACTCAACATCTAAAGTCCCTGGTGCTTGGCGCTAACTATGACTTCAATACTATCATTCAACATTTGAATGATTCATTATGTAATACTTGCTCAACTCCTGTATCACTCAGCACATACTATCTACTCAACACTTGAGTGACTTAGCATATGAGTGACTTGACACTCATTGTTTACTCAACATGTTCTAACTTATATGTTGTGCTTGGCATATGTTACCTATTCGAAAAGAACTAAGTAAATAACTTAAGTGTATAGGCACTTACTTATCAAAACCAATCTAAAATTAACCATCCCTCCTTTGACATGAGTGTCAAAGACACTTGATCATACATTAATAATCATATTCTTATGAGCATAGCATAGATGTATATTTAGCTTTTATACAAAATTTCAAAATGTCAAAATTTTGCAACATGACTTATACCTCAAAATCTTATAACTCCCCTTGAGTTGTTTAATCTATTGTATACTATACTCTATATCAAAATCTTTCTCCTCCTGAGTAGATTTGCATCAACTAATACTCTTTCTCTATTTTTTGTTTCAACTAATTTTTTCATTTTATTGGTCTCTTTATTTTTCTTACTTGTTTTCTTGCTTTCCCACTTGCTCTTACTCCCCAATTCTTTTACTCCCCCTTTTTGACACTGATGCCAATGGGTTATACACCTATAGTGTATTTGACCAAAAACATTTATGGACCTCAAGTATAATCTTAAGAATTGCATCCCAATTATCACAAGCTACCTCCAAAGACTTAATTTGGATGGCGAGCTCGATAGCAAGGTGTACTAAGCCATCTAATGTAGAAATATTAGGGTCTTTCTTTATGAGTGTTTCTACATAGCCTAGATCCTTGTGTAAAAGCTCCATGTGAGGAGTCAATGTAGACTAGATGCTGATAAATTTAGCTCTTATATTGGCTTCATCTACTTGTAATATTTCTAACTAACTTTGGGATTACAAAAGGGTCCTAAAGCAAGACATGGGCAGTTTTTCACTTGATGATTACATTTGACTCTCCAAACTCAAGAGGTGCTTCCTTATCTCTTGTGTGAAGAGTGTAGGATTACATAGTTTGGTGTACAAAGAGAAAATGTTCTCTAGTACCTTCTTTACACTATATATCCTAGTTGTTGATGCAACCTGTGTTAGTGCAATATCACTAGATATCTTCTCATTCACTTTGTTTTGAAACCTCTTTTTAGACCATTCTAATAGTTTGACATTAGTATCTAGGTTTGTGTCACTTACTCTTTCCACTATATTGGTCAATTATTCAATTATTGGCTTTGTTTCATCTAAATTAGGCAAACTAAATACATCTAAGAAAATTTCTTTGATATCAATCAAAGCTTGCTTCTGCCTATGCTCCCTTTTGAGTAGTTCTTGATGTTTCTTCCTTGCTAGGGATTCTTGTATTAGTGGTTGGGTTTTTTGAGGGGAGACTTTGGTTTGGATTAGGAAAGTCTTAAACTTGTTTAAGGAATGTGACAACATTAGGGGGTGGATTAGGCTTGGGTTTAGGATTAGATTAGAGATGTTAGAGATGTGCAAGTGGATGGCATTAATGAGGGTGGGTGAGTTAGTGGCTAAGCTTGGTTAGTATGGGTGGATGGGGTGGATTAGGCTAAGTGGAGGATTAGAGATAGGTTAGGGGTTTTTGAATTTGAGGATTTCATTTATCAAATAGATTTATTTAATAAATGGGGATTTTTGGAATTAGATAGGAGAAAAGGATTTAATTGATAAATAATAGATTATTTGATTTATCAATTAGGACTATAGATGATTAATTAAATTAATCAACTAGGGATGGCAAAGGATTAATTAAATAAGAATTTAATTAATGATGCCTTTAGAGATGGCTAAATTAGATTACCAAAGCAGTGTAATCAAATTTAGGTGTCTACACTAAGTGCCTCTCCTAAATAAATAATAAAATAATATATTAACTTAAGTAAACTTAAGTAAGTGTAAATAGTAAATACTTATTTATACCAACAAAATCACATCAAATGACATGGAAGAATACAAGAAGAGAAGAGAAAAGAGTGAAGTAAAAAGGATGCAATGGTATAAGGAGCATCAAAGATTTATCTATCACAACAAGGTGATCATTACACTCAAAGGAATCTCATTCAACAAATCAAGTTGCAGATCAGAGATCAGCCAATGGTTCATCCTAATAGGTGAATAGTTGAATCCTTTCACAAGGTATACTTAATAGTCTTTTGTAAATCTTTTTACTAAGTGCATACTTCATTGTATGTGTGTAAATCCTTTTACAAGGTGAACCTAGTAGTCCTTATTGCTCCTAATGGGGTAGATCATCATAAGTGATTATTGTAAGCCTTAACAAACCAACTTTATACTTTAGTACTAAAGCTTGTGGGTGTCATCCCCACCTCAGTTTTACTTTCTATTTGGAAGGTTTCCTTGTCACCATATTGTGTGTCAAATTATCATGAATATTTTAATGCTTTTATTTTTTCACGCATGCAATTAGATCAGAATACACATGAAGGATTAATTGGTAAACAAAAATTAAGTTTTATTAGTTACTGATTCACCCCTCCTCTATCAGTAACTTAGCCTATTATATATATTTCCACCAATTGGTATTAGAGCTTTGTGGTTCTTAGAATAAGTTTAACAGCTTGAGAAAAGATTAGAGGCAATAAAGGTATTTAGACTTGATAAGGCTATTAACAATGAAAATCTAGATTTGGAATTGGCTATTGGGAAACTCAAGAAAGAAAAGGAACAACTCTCTCAATCCTTGAAAAGAAGAAAAGATCTTGCAATTCAGATGAATGACAAGCTCTACATTGAAGAAATAATTGGAGACATCCATTCAAAAATAAATTAGATGAAGCAAATGAAACAATAAGAGAACTATTAGAAAAGAATGGAACACTTCAAGAAGAAGTAAGAAAGTTGAAAAGAGAGTAAGAAATCTAGTCAATAAGATTTTGTGAAGTTGTGAAAGAGGAAAACATTACAGGAGAAGAGTTAGAAGGTAATAATAATGAAATTCAACATCCATCCCTTCAACAAGAAGACTTCATCGATCATCTTATCAATGCAAATGAGGAAATCATGAATCTAAGATGAGAGAATGAAAGATTGTGAAGTGATCTAAACATTGAAAAAGAAAACCAATGAGAGGATGATGAAATCTCAAGCAGACATGAATCAATTGAATAAGCAAAGCCAATATAGACAAAAGGGTAAAGTAGGAATCACATATACAAAAGACGGTGAATCATCCAGGCAAGGAGCTCAAAAAAATCAAAGACCTACTTGCAATCACTATGGTAAGATAGATCATACCTATAAAAAATGTTGGAGCAATGGAAAATGCTATAATTGTAATCAACATGGTCATAGAGCTAATGAATGCAAAGAGAAACCTAAATTTGAAGGCAGATGTCACAAATGCAAGAAGCATGGGCACAAATCCACTAAATGAAAAACTAAGATATTAAATCTAGTAGAATAGATTGTGAAAGCTATATTTGGTTGGGACTACAACACTTGGTGCAGATGTCACTATTGTAGAGAATTTGGACACAATAAAATGAGTTGTGTAAAACATCACATGAGGACAAGAGAAACCACTAGGAGATGTTTTATTTGTAGAGAACATGGTCATCTTGCCAAGAACTATATGAATACTAGAAGAATTGAAGATGGAAAGAAAGCTCAGGTTGACAACATTAGAAAGAAGATGAGATAGCAATGGATTCCAAAATCTTTTGAGAATGCAAGTCTGAGAAATGAAGAACATGTCACTCAAGAATTTTCACTTGATCTCTCACAAGGAGAACTAGAACTAGTATTCCAAAGCATACATCTTACATCAGTTCCAATCAACTAGAAGGAAATATCCATATCAATGTTCAAGATGCAAAGCGATCACTAAGCATTTAAAGAAATTCTAGGCATTGTCGAGTGAGGTCAGGTTGCAAGACCTTGTCGAGCAAAGTGAGGAGTTACTAAACTATTGTGTGGACATTGAATCATGGATGACTCTATCAAGCAATCAATACAAGCTGAGTGGAAGATAAACTATCATCAGCCAAATGATCATGCTAGGTATTTATAGTGATTGAAAGCCAAAATTTGATAAAAAGGGAAAACTTGAATTCATTTGTCACTATGAATTTTCAAGAGCTATTTGTACAAAGCAATTTAATGCATCTGAGGGATTTGTGTGACTTATTATTGAAGTTTAGTTCTCCACATTTTCTCAAACCACACCAAGCGATGACATCCTCTACCAGAAAGACAAAGGGTTAGAAATGATGGTTTGAGGTGTTGAATGGAAGGCATCTAATTTCAATCTTAGTCCTATTGTTGCGGAAACCTTAGATCCCACTAGAGCTCAGTCTCAAATTCCATCAAAGGTACTTTTGATAACTAATATTCACTCACATTTTTGATGTTCTATCCAAGGAATAGGAACTTTGGAAATGGATGAAACATTGGAGAAATTTTGTGTGAATGACATGTTAAAATTAGAGCATCAACACCTAGAAGTGAAGGGTATGACTCACATTCCACACATGCCCTGAGATTTTCAGATTAAATAGATAAGATTTATCCTAAGCCTTGTGCACAATGGGAAATTATTGGAGGAGCAATCTATTCCCATAATAAAGAAAATGATCCATCAGATCATAGGGCTTCCAATGTTGGCAAAGGCTAAAATGACTAAAACCCTAAGTCAGGTTGAACTAGAGAAGAAAACCCTTATCGAATGGGATGGAAGGGGTATGAAGATTAGTTGTGTAACTGATCTAGAGATAAAGTTTGGTATACATGTCATTGCACATAATATATATAGATATAGTAAACTAAATAGTGTATCTTGTGAAGCAGTGAATCTCACGTTCAAAGTGGCCAACGATAACATGTCATTTGACCTTGCCAAATTGATGTTGAACTAGCTTAACAAGAATATGGAAAACATAAGAACTTCAAAGAATAACCCTTGTAAGTATGGTTCACTCTTAAACTATTTATTTTTCTTTGTACAAAAGCTCTTCCCATCCAAAGGTATAGTAGTATGGAGAAAAGATGTACCTATTTTTTACCAAATAAACGTGTATATAATAGAAATGGGAGAAAACTATGTTAGTATCATGGACAACTATTTTGATGCATTTAAGGACAAGATGAATAATAGATTCAAGATACCTAAGAAACTTGTAGAAGACTACAAAGATCATATTTGTTTCATGGTTGATTGTGATAAATTGTATGTACAAGAAGTAAGACCAAGAATTGTATGGGTCAAGCCTCTAGGTTATGAGGTTAATATTGATGAACTAAGGACATCATTGAAGCATTGTTAAATGAGCCAGTTGATCCAAAAGCTACATATTTTGGCACATATGAGAAAGCCAAAGTGAGAATTGAACTTGAGATAAAACTCCCTTAGGTAGTCAAAAAAGGGAAAAAGAGGATAGCAAAGTTGAAACAAACCAACTCCACTCTCTTATTGATAGAAGGAAAAGGAGGTGACATAGAACAAGATGATGTAGAAGACGAAGAGAAGTCCGAAGAAGAAGATCTTGTAAAGAAGAAAGGTAAGGTTATTATAACCAAACCTATGAAGACATCTACTATAGTATTTACAAGGAGGACATCTAGGAAGAAACTAAAGTTGGGTGAAGAAGAAGAAGCTATAATTTTCGAAAAGCCTCCACCCACATTTTAGGAAATATTGAAAGAAATTGATTCTAGAGCCAGCATAAAAAATTTGAAAGCATTAAGGTATGAAATTAGAACTATAGAGGAGAAGAAGAAAGTTGAAGACATGGTCATGTCTAAGCTAGGAATATGGAAATACTCTCAAGACCAACTTGCACAGTAGATTCCCAATGAGTTAATGGAGAAAATTAAGCCAAGATCGAAGCATGCAAGGAAAACTACTAAAGATATTTATGAGCAGACTCTAAGGAAACTCATGAAAAGTCTAAGTGTTAAAGAGGTGAAAGAATATATAAAGAAGAATGAAGAAAAACTTACTTTGAGGTTTAAAACTAATCTAATATTAATGAATGACATTGAAAATGTGGTAAGGAATGCCACCAACACATAGAAGAACATTTATAATATTCATAAGAAGAGTGATTTTATTGTTAATGTCAGTGACAAGGAAGATAATGGTGAATATGACAAGGAAGAGGAAATTAATGTTGAAAAGGTAACACATTATAATAATATAGATGATGAGGAATAGGGATAGGAAGCTATTGAGGAAGTTATCCCCAAGGTTTAGAACATTGAGGAGACAAACCCTGAAAAGATTGTAGCAATAGTCATAGCCTCACTTCCTCACTCTCTGAGTGAAACATTGAAGACATCAATCTCAAAGAAAGCTATTGTAGAATTGGTTGTGTCAAACATTACAAGTTAGAAGTGACAAGCACTTCATTTACTAAGTAGTTAGTACTTCCTCCACCATTAGTTTTAATCACACATGGTATTTCTTTAATAAATGCAGCATCTACTTTTTTTGCTAGTCCTACTATTTCTACCATTGTTTCCATTCCAAGCATGCAAATAATAATTACAAAAGTAGTTGAGACCAAGCCTCGACTAAGTACAATACTGTCTAGTAAAGGCAAGAATAAGAAAGAAAAAATTGATCTTGATGAAGATATAGTTATCCCAAATTGGGATATCTCCAATCTAAGCCCTAATCAGATGCATATAATTGGAAAACTACTACAAAAGGAAGCTAAGAAGCAAAGGCTTAGAGAAGAAATGAATAAAGAATTTCAAGTGCTTGAAGATGTAAAGAACATTCTTGCAAAGGCACTCAACACTAAGGTTGACACTTCTCAACCAAATTTGGCTCAGTTACTAGAAGTAGTCTAGAAATTAAATAAAGATTTGAATGGAAAAGAGAAATTGTTGTAGAGAGTAGAGAAGAAATTTGAAAATAAAGTATTGGAGCTAGTAGTACAAAATATTTCCATACGTCAAGTAGACTTGTCTACTATTCTAGGCTCCTTGGAAACCTCTTGAAACAATGTAACTTTTTTATTTGGTAAACTCTATGATGCATCAATTTTCACTCAAGAAACTAAAGATAAACTCTCCAAGATTGATGAAGATTTGAAGGCAAGTGCATCTCAGTTGCAACTTGATCTGAGCTACAGTACTACTCACTATTCAAAAATCAAATTTCTAATTGATATGCAAGCAAAATTGCTAAGGGAAGAAGCTAGGATAAGGGCTATACTTGTAGATATACAAGTCATGATTCTCCCAAACATGGATGCATTGTAGGAACATATTGTACATGCTAAAACCCTCATCCATGACAACAACTTCTCTATTACTGACCACATGATAGAACTATCAACAAAATTACAAATTGCATTGCACATAAGAAAGGTGTTGCAAGAAAATTAGGACAAGACAATGACATTGATTCTAAAGGTACTTTCTAATTTCTTGTCACATTTTGGCCTTGTTGTATAAAATACATCTTTGGAATTTATGTCAAAAAGGGGGAGAAGATGTAATATGTAAAAAGATGAAAAGATGTATATAACATGAAAAGTATATTGTAAAGGGGAGAAGATGACACACACACACACACACACACATACACACACACACACATATATATTATATATACATATAGATATATATCATGTATATACATATATATATACATATATATGTATAGACATATATATACATATATGTATATACATATATATACATATATGTATATACATATATATACATATATATATACATATATGTATATATACATATACATATATGTATATATATGTATGTACATATATGTATATATATGTCTATACATATATACGTATATATATACATATATATGCATATATACATACATATATATACATATATATACATGTATATGCATATACATGCATATACATACATATGCATATATATGCATATACATGCATATGCATATACATATATATATGCATATATGTATATGCATATACATGCATATACATGCATATGCATGTATATGGATATACATCTATATGCATATATATGTATATGCATATATATGCACATACGTATATATCCATATATATGCATATATATATACATACATATGTATATATATGTATATATATATTCATATATATATGCATATATATATATATATATATATATATATATATATATATATATATATATATATATATATATATATATATATATATATATATATATATATATATATATGCATATATATATATATATATGCATATATATATGAATATATATTATATACATATATATACATATGTATGTAGATATATATGCATATATATATATATATATATGCATATATATATGAATATATATATACATATATATACATATGTATGTATGTATATATATATACATACATATGTATGTATATATATATACATACATATGTATGTATGTATATATATATACATACATATGTATGTATATATATATACATACATATGTATGTATATATATATACATACATATGTATGTATATATATATACATACATATGTATGTATATATATATATACATATGTATGTATATATATATACATACATATGTATGTATATATATATACATACATACATATGTATATATATATATATATATATATATATATATATATATATATATATATATATATATATATATATATATATATATATATATATAATTAATGCAATAAAGTATAGTAATAAAGATCAAATAAAAACAACTTATATCATTAAACCAATGTCATTACATAATCTATAAATTGATCATATTAAGGGACACATCCACTTAGGCAAGTTAAGTGATATTAAAGTGGAGTCAAAGGAGGACAATAGGGATATGTAGTTGGCTCACCATTTTTGAAGGTGTGGAATGAGTATCATCAAGGATGAGAGAATAACATTGACCAACTCACAGGGAGGAAGCCACATAATATATCAAAACCTGCAAGCATTTGAGGAGTGCAGATTTTAGGTATAGCAGACACACCATCCCATTGGCATATAGGAAGAACCGAGGTGATTAAGGAAGGTATGAGCACTTAGTTTCCACATTGGCCTTAATAGGAAGGAACCATAAGATTACATTAAAAAAGCATCAAGAGAAGGATCAACACATTAACATGTAGGAGGATCCCAATTGAGTTTATGCTAGTACAGCAAGGTACTGTTGATGGTACATGGATGACATCAGATGTCAGCAATTATATGAATAAGGGTTGATACATATGTTATATAATACCTTCATTAAGTTTATATATATATATATATATATATATATAAAGGATTAGTACATATCCCTTACGTAGATGTCCAAGGAATAAATAAAGATAGGAAGGATCAAGATTATCAATAGGGAAGGAATATTAGAGTTAATAAATTATTATTAATAGGAGACAAGCTATTTTTAGAAGGGTAGATTGTCATGACCCCTCCTAAAAGGGAATCCTATAATTATAATTGAATAAAATATAATAATAGTCCATATACTATTATTGATTATTCACAAAAGAAATAATATTGATATACTATATAGATAAAAAATTATGGTCTATTTATTCTACTTAATTATTTATATTATTCATATTAATATAAATTAATATTATCAATAATAATAATAATAGTATATGAACATTAATAATAATATAAATTAATAAATAAATAAATTATATAATATACATACATTAATAACTAGATCTAACCGATGGCATTTACATTATAGACATTTAAATATAAATTTAATAAATAAAATACAAAATATACTATCCTAAAAACTAACCAATATATATATCTAATAAATACAATAAATTATAGTAATAAAGATCAAATAAACACAACTTATATCATTAAATTGATGTCATTACATAATCTATTAATTGATCATATTAAGCAACATGTCAACTTAGGCAAGTTAAGTGATATTAAAGTGGAGTCAAAAGGAGGACAATAGGGATATGTAGCCAGCTCACCATTTTTGAAGGCGTGGAATGAGTATCATCGAGGACAAGAGAATAGCATTGACCAACTCACAGGGAGGAAGCCACATAATATATCAAAACCCACAAGCATTTGAGGAGTGCAGATTTCAAGTATAGTAGACGCACCATCTCATCGACATATAGGACAAATCAAGTTGATTAAGGAAGGTACGAGCACTTAGTTTCCACATTGGCATTAATAGGAAGGAACCATTATATTAAATTAAAAAAGTGTGGAGTGAAGGATCAGCACATTAATGTGCAGGAGGATCCCCATTGAGTTTACACTAGTACAACAAGGTACCGCCCATGGTGCATGGATGACATCAAATGTTAGCAATTATATGCATAAGGGTTGAAACACATGTTATATAATACCTTCATTAATTTTATATATATATCCACATTGAAAGGATTGGTACATATTCCTTACATATATGTACAAGGAATAAGTAAAAATAGGAAGGATCAAGATTATCAATAGGGAAGGAATATTAGAGTTAATAAATTATTATTAATAGGAGAGGAGTATAAAGTTGATATATAATTAGGATAGATTCCTAATTATAAATATATTTTTTATCTTACATACAAGTTATCAACATATCTATATTTCAAGAGTTTGGAAACCTTTAAAGATAAAAACACAAATTCAATATATTTCCAACTATAGAACAATAATTGAGGTTATTCATAAGGTCTTAATTGAAACTAAGAAAAATTGGAGGTATAGCCCTAAATGGGACATTGCATTATGCTTTAGTCTTTCAACCCAATAATCATTGTCACATACAAGTTCTTTAGTCAACAAGATACATCCTTTATCTTTTATGTTACAAGGTTTATTGTTTCCAAATCTTACACTACCTCCATCATAATATTCCATATGCTCAAATTTTGTTTTGTTACTAGTAATATGATGTGAGCCACCATTGTCAATAATCCATATATCATTTTTTCTAACATGAGAGATAAGTGCCATCTTATCTTCTTCATCATCAAATTCATCTTTCACAACTATATATACCATTTCATCTTCATTGTTATTAGACTATAAAACAAAATTTCTTACCTTTATCCTAGAAGCTCTTGTAGTTCTTGGAGTACTTCTTGCCTTTATGCTTGTTACTTTTTTTCTCATCTTTGATTTTCTTGTTTGTGTACACACCTAAATTTGATTACACCACTTCGGTAATCCTATTTAGCTATCTCTAAAGGCATTATTAATTAAATTTTTATTTAATTAATCCCTTTGCCATCCCCTAGCTAATTAATTTAATTAATCATCTATAGTCCTAATTGATAAATCAAATAACCCATCATTTATCAATTAAATCCTATTCTCCTATCTAATTCCAAAACCCTCATTTATTAAATAAATCTATTTGATAAATAAAGCCCTAAAATCTAATAGCCCCTAAGCTATCCTTAATCCTCCATTTAGCCTAATCCACCCCATCCACCCATACTAACTAAGCTTAGCCACTAACTCACCCACCCTCATCAATACCATCCACTTGCACATCTCTAACATCCATAATCTAATCCTAACCCATCCCCTAATCATTTTCACAATCCTAAATGAGCTTAAGACTTTCCTAATCCAAACCAAAGTCTCTCCTCAAAATATCCCAACCACCAAGCCATAAAAGCTCTTACAAAGCCATAAATGACTCTTACAAGCCCATTCATTGCTCTTACAAGCCATTATGAGGGTCTTTATGAGCTTTGAGCCTCCTTTGTTGACCCCTCAACCCCTCTTGCCTTAAACCAATGACCCTGTGACATGTGTCACTCCTTGATTGGCTGTAAGGAAGCACAATCCATGTGTTCTTCTCTCATTCAATTTGAGCCCTCCATAAGCTTTTTTCTTTCCTTCCATCTTAGCCCTCCATCCCTCAAGCCCTTTTCCTATTTAAGGAATCACCTCCCAAGCCATTTTAATCACCATCTTTAAGCTAAAGTTACCATGTCAGTTTGAGAAGCCAAATCCATACTTTTACATATATCCACACCAAAAATCCTAAATCCATCTCCATTGAAGCATTTTGAAGCTTGAGCATACATCCCAAATCCATATCAAAGGACACCTATACAAATCAAGTGATCATCCTCATTGAGAGAGCCTATCCATGGCTCATATTCTCATTTGAGGACCTCACTTTGTCTCATCTAAAGTTTATATTAATTTTGTTAGTTAATGCTTTGGTTTTTAAATAGATTAGTGTTTCTTGCTAACATATTAGTGTATATAGTTTGGACATCTAGAATCAATGTGACCAACTTCTTCACAAGAAAAGTAGATTAGAGGAAATTTACCTTTGTACTTTCCTCTTCCTTTGGATTCATCTTTTACAGCTATATTTACCATTTCATCATCATTGTTATCAAAATCTTTAGCTATAAAACAAGATTTCTCACCTTTTTCCTTGAAGCTCTTGTAGTTCTTGGAGTCCTTCTTGCCTTTATGCTTATTAGTTTTCTTCTCATCTTTGATTTCCTTGTTTGGAAACCTAGCAACAATATGACCAATTTCTTCACAAGAAAAGTAGATCAGAGGAACTTTACCTTTGTACTTTCCTCTTTCTTTGGAATACTTCCTAGCAAGTAGGGCTTCAACAACTTCAAGATCACTATCTGGACTTTCTTCTGATGATCCATATTCTTCGCTTCTAGATTGACTTGACTTTGAATTTTTACCCTTTTTTTTGAGTGAGAATTTAGCTTTAAATGTAGATTCAATATTCTTTGAAGTAGGAACATAGTTATCATAATTGTCTAATTCAAAAGCTATCAATCTTCCAACTAGAGCATCCAACCCTATTTTATTATTTGGATCACATCTCATTTCTTGAATAGTAGATATTCTAATTACATAAATAGGAAGAATAGTTCTAATCACTTTACTTACAACCATTTCCTCCTTAATGTCTCCTCCAGATGCTTTGATTGCACTTACACTGGCCTTGATCCCTTTCACATATTTTTCAATTTTTTCATCTTCTCTCATTCTCATTTGATCAAATTGACCTCTAAGGCTTTCTGCTTTGGCTCTTCTTACATTGTCATTTCCTCCTTAGATATATTTTAGTTTGTTTGACATTTCAAAAGTAGTTTTGCAATTTTTTACCCCATCAAATGTAGCATAACTGAGAGCAAATGCAATATCTATCATTATGATATTATGATTCTTCTTTTCAATAATGTCTTCAACTAATAATGTTCTAGTGGGAGTCTTATATTCAACATCAAGATACTTGCAACCTAAATCACTAATGGTAGCTAGATGTAATCTCATAAGTCCTTTCTATGATGCAAAATTGTCTCTGTTTAGCTTGGGAATCTCTCTTTTGTAAGACATCTTGATCTTTAGCTTAGGTCCTTAAAACCTTTTTGTAAGCACCAAAATATTTGATACCAATTGTTGGAAATATAAGAGTAACTGAGAGGTGAGGGGTGAATTAATCACTACAAAAAAAAATATCCCAGATCCTTTAGATGTCAGTGCAAAATTCAAACGGATAACTAAATACTATTTAAGTTTAGTAAACACACAGGATGTTGTAATTTAGTAATAGCTAGATTAGCTTGGTAAACAATTAACACATAAACCATCAAATGTTAACTATGATTACCATTACTTTAACTTAGTTTCCTACACATAAAGGAAATAGCATGAACACATTTGACATCAGGATTTAACGTGGAAACCCAATTTGTGAAAAACCATCAATAGCAACTAGTTACTGATTTTCACTCTTCTAAAGTGAGCCCTATTAGGAGCCAACCCTGTTAAAAGATTTAATCACCCTGTTAAGAATGGCCTTGTTAGAGGTCTTGAGAAAAATTCAATGGAATTGTCACCTTGTTAGAGGATTTGCAAATAGCTATTAAGCCAACTCTGTTAGGAGATTTAGATCATTGCTACAATGGTTAGAGAGTAACAATGAGATGAGCTGATTTGAATGCAACTAAATTTGCTGATTTCAAATCTCTATTTTAGCTTACACTTGATCCTTCTTGATTGAATATAGATTTGCTTCTTCACAAGGATATTCTACTTATCCTTCAAATTCTCTTCCTTTTCTTATAATTAGATCTTCAATAACATCATTTCATACACTCTCACACTTGTGCACTTTGAAATCACAACTTGACCTTATACTTATATCTTCCACTTTGTCAAGTCAACTCAAATATAGCTTATAATAATCAATATTCATCACCTTAGTCAGTTGGAATCAATAGATAGATCAATTAAACTTAATACAAAAAAATAAGAAATTCCTTTGTTAGTCAACCTAGCTCGATAGAAACTAAGTCAGATACAATTTTCTTTGTTAACCAATAGAAGCTTGGTTAACATTGCAAACTTACAAAAATCCTTTAGCAACCGAGTGAGTTTGATTAGCATTGGTTCCATCCAACTTTCCTTCATCACCTGAGTGAGCTCAATTAAGACTCACTTTTTGCAACTTTCCTTTGATGCTAAAGTGAACTCGGTAGACACTGCCTTCTGAACTAGGCAAACATAGGAATGCTCAGTAGACACTAATAACTATCTTCACTACCCGAGTGAGCTTGACATATATTAACTTCTAATGATATGAAATTTGTGTAATATCAAAGACAATACAAAATTAACCAATTGTATCCAACAGATACACCCTTAGCTTGCTAACAGATAGTGCAACTTTCCATAAATTTATTGATGTCATTAGACTTTTAGGCTAATATAAACTCCTCTTAATCTATTTAGATGATTAATAAATTTCAAAGTGGCCTCCCATACCACCACAATTCTTCTCCTTAATGATGTTCAATCTCATAAAAAACTTTGGAATACAGAGTTGAGAACCTTTGAACAAAATATCAATTTGAATGATGTATTCAGAGATATCAGTGTGATATTTCCCTATAAGTTCAGACCAAACCTTAAATGATTGTCCAAAATTTGGATCTCCTATATAGATATTTTAAAGTACATCAATCCCAATGCTCTGTATTTGGGCTTCTTGAACTAGGAAAACCCTTCTACTAAGGAAATCAACCACTTTATTTGCTTGACCCTTCTTGTGCTTCAATGTGAAGGTGTATACTGGTAGTTGCTCCATCCATTTGATATGTTTGACACTTAAGTTTTCCTAAGAATTTAGAAAAGTTAAAGCATGCTTGTTAGTGTAAACGACAAATTCCTTTGGCAAAAGGTAATGTCTCCACTTTTTAAGAGTGTGCATTGGTGCATATAATTCAAGGTCATAAGTTGAATATCTTTTCTTAGCATCATTTAACATTTCAAAGAAGAAAGCAATAGGTTTTCCCTCTTGACTTATGAAAAAACCAATAGCTAAGTTACCAGCATCAATTTCAATAGTAAACACCTTCCTAAAATTAGGCAAGGTTAGAATAGGGTATTGAGCCACTCTATTCTTCAAATACTCAAAAGTATTGTTAGCCTCATTAGTCATAAAGAATTTAGTTTTCTTACCTCCTTTGATTGTATCAAGCATAGGAATGCATATATGACTAAAATTCTTTATGAATTCTCTATAAAATGTGACCAAACCATGAAAACTCCTCACATCACCTTAGTTTAGGAGGTGGCTAATTGATGATTTCTTCCAATTTTTTTGGATTTATCTTTAGAGTTCCTTGAGATTTAACAAATCCAAAAATTTGAGGTCCTTTTGCATGAATGTGCACTTCTCCAAATTGATGATCAACTTATGCTCATGAAGTCTTCTAAAGACCTGTTCCAAGTGGTTTATATGTTCTTCCTTGTTCCTACTAAAGATGAGAATTTCATCAAGATACACAACAAAAAAATTAACAATAAAGTCAATAAAGATTTCATTTATGAGTCTCATGAATGTACTTGGAGCATTGCTTAGTCCAAATGGAATTACAAGCCACTCAAATAGTCCTTCAATTTTTTTAAAGGTTGTCTTCCACTCATCTCTAGGCCTAATCCTTATTTGGTGATATCCTAATTTCAAATCTATTTTAGAGAAATAGAAAGCATTTGCAAGTTGATCAAGTAGGTCTTCAACCCTAGGCATAGGAAACCTATACCTAATAATGATTTTTTTATATCTCTACTGTTAGTGCATAGCCTCCAAGTTCCATCTGTCCTAGGATAGAGGGTACTCCACAAGGGCTTAAATTTTTTTGAATTAGACCTTTGGCAAGCATTTCCTTGATTTTTTTTCAATCTTTGCATTCTAATTTGGAGTCATTTTGTATGGTTCCTTGTTTGGAAATGAGGATCTAGGTATGAGATCAATTTGATGAGTGATATCTTTGAGGGGAGGGAGGGAAGAGGGCATGTCACTTACCATGACATCATTATATTTTTCTAGTATTCCTTAGAATTCTATTGGTATATGTGATTTCTTATCAGATTTATCACTACCTTTAGGCTTCATAATCAATATGGAACATTATCTATGGTTTTTTGTTGATTTTAGATTAGTTTTGATAGGTGAGTGTTAACACACTTAAGCCATTTACTTAGTTCATTCCAAACTAGTAATACATGCTGAGTTGCAATGAGTGTTGAGTCACTCATGTACTGAATCACTCAAGTGCAAAGAATATAGACCATGCTAAGTGATTTAGAAGCCAAGTAAATAGTGGATGCTGAGTAATGTAGGTGCCAAGGCATAATATACAGATTAGTGCATGCCCAAAATTAGAGACTTCATATGTCGAGTGACATAGTTTTGACATTTTTTTTGTAATGGCACAAACCACTATGTAAACCATTTTTGAGCCAACTTAAGATTATATTTTGATATTTTAGAGATAAGGATGAATCTCTATTTGGATTCCCTATATAATTACATGCAACTAGTTAGAATTTGGGAAGGATTAAGTAGCAAAATGGATGAATCTCAGTAGTAGATTCATACCTAACCCTAAGCCACCTAAGTCTTCTTAAGGAGGACAAAGCCCTAAACTCTTAATAGAATGAAATGGAATGTTTAAGGAATTTAAGGAGCAATTTTAAAAAATCTCAAAAATAGAGTACTCTACCAAGTTGAAGATAAGGGTGAAGAATAAAGATTGTTTTTGGAATTTTGTGAGAATTCAATTTTGATTGATAAGTGTTTTTGTCACTAATTCCAAAGAGGGAGATTGTTGACATTGCAATCAATTTTTTTATTAGTGACACACACTTATTCAGATAGTAAGTATCTACCAAGATTATTATATAGTTAACAATGTTAACCAAGTAATGTAGACTCTACCAAGTTATATAGTTGCTACCAAGTTCAAGGAATAGTATTCTGTTTGTGATGACCAATTTCTACTAGGTTGGTGATTATCGGTGTAAACTGAGCTTCTTAGTGTTTACCGAGTTTCTGAGTGCAAACCAAGTTCTATAGTGGTTACCGAGTTCACAATTTTAGTGATGTGAATCCAGTGTTGACTGAGCCACATAGTGTCAACCAAATGATTTAGTTTATAATGAGCTCATAGTGATAGCATTGACTAAGCTATGGAGTGTGTATCAAATGATTTAGTTTATAAGTTGAGTTTCACAGTATTCACTAAGTCACCAATGCAGACCAAGTTCAGACTACTTGGAAGTGATAAGTATGGACTGAGTTTCTATGTCTACCAAAAGCATGAAAATGATGAGCATTGATAGTGGATGATGAGTATCAAAACCTCATTGAGCTAGTATTCAAAACCTAAATTCCTATAGTTGGGCTAAATGTGTGTATTTTGTGTAAACTTGTATTGTAGTGGACTTTGTTGAATTATAAATTGGATTGGTATATATGTAATATATTGTATCACATCAAATGACATGGAAGAATATATGTAACAAGAAGAGAAGAGTAGAAGAGCGAAGTAAAAAGGCTACAACAGTATAAGGAGTAGCAAAGATTTATCTATCATAGCAAGGTGATCATTACACTCAAAGGAATCTTATTCAACAAATCAAGTTGTAGATCAAAGATCAACCAATGGTTCATCCTAACAAATGGAATAGTTAAATCCTTTCACAAGGTAGACTTAACAATCTTTTCTAAATTTCTTTATCAAGTGCATACTTCATTATATGTTTATAAATCCTTCTACAAAGTGGACCTAGCAGTCCTTATTGCTCCTAATAGGGAAGATCATTATAAGTGATCATTATAAGCCTTAACAAGGAAACATTATACTGTAGTACTAAAGCTTGTGGGTATCATCCTCACCCTAGTTTTACTTTCTATTTGCAAGGTTTTTGGGTCATCATATTGTGTGTTTTTGGGTCACGATATTGTGTATCAAAGTGTTATGAATGTTTTAATGCTTTCATTTTCTCATGCATACAATTAGATCAGAATACACATGAAGGATTAATTGGTAAAAAAAGATTAAATTTTATTGGTTAGTAATTTACCCCTCCCCTCTTAGTAACTTAGCCTATCATATATATTTCCAACACAACACCCCTAGCTTATCTCTTAGATATTCATGTGCATCCTTAGGTAAACCCTTATGAATATATCAACTATCTATTCCTTTGTATTCACATTTTCCATTCTCACTTCTTTATCCTAAACCAATTCTCTCAAATAATGATATTTTATTATAATGTACTTTGTCTTTATGTACATCACCTAATTTTTAGATATGTTTATAGCACTTGTTTTGTCATAGTAGATTACCATAGGTTTAGTGTTTTCTTCCTTCATTCCTTTGAGTAACTATTTAATCCATACCACATTTGTACAATTCACTACAATAGCCACACATTTAACTTTAGCAATAGATTGTGAAATACAATTCTATTTCTTACTAGTCCATGTGACTAATCTTTTTTCTAAGAAAAATGCTCCACCACTTGTACTTTTTTTGTCATCAATATTTTTGGCCTAAACAAAATTTGTATAGGATCTCAATTTAAACTTGTCATTCTTCTTGTAGTATAGACCATAGTCTTCTATCCCTTTTAAATATCTCATATTCCTTTTGATAGCCATTAAGTGATTCTCTTAAGGATTTGAGAAAATCTTGCAACAATCCCAACAATTAGTATAATATCAGGTTTGTTATGAACTACATATTTTAATTTCTCAGTCATAGACCTATACAATGTTTGATTTACCTTAGTAGAATCATCAATTTTGGATAATTTATCATGTCAACATAGGAGTGCTAACTAGTCTTGAATCTTCCATACCAAAAAATTTCAAAATTTCCTTTACATACTTGGATTGAGTGATGTAAATACCATATTTAATATGATACACTTATAATCTCATAAATAACTTTATTTCTAGAAACAAAAACATCCCAAATTCGTTCATCATTTCATTTGCAAATGTCTTACATAATTTATTTTGTCTTTAAAATATGATATCATCAAAAAATATTTCAGCTAGTAAAATTCCTTACCTCCTTCTATGTTCAAGCACAGATTGGCATTGTCATCAGTCTTCTCAAAAGCAATCCTCACAAGATAGTTGTGTAGTCTTTCATACCATGCTCTAGGAGCTTGCTTTAAACCATATAAATTTTTATACAATCTACATACTATTGGGTGGTCATTTTACATGAGGTCAATGACATGAATCCATTGTGCAACTCCTTTCTTGAAAAGCTAATCTTTTTGGGATCAACTCCAAGGTTCAGTATTTGTCTTGTGATGTACCAAAATCTTCTCAATTGAAGCTAAATGTGATTTTTCATGAGGAGGCCTTTTCTAGTTCTATTATGATCTCAAAATGAAGTAAATTTGTTCATTGTCTCAAAGTAATACACAAAAGAACAACATTTTTGTATTTTCTAGTTTTTTAATGAATGCAATCTAATAGTGCAACTAAAATGAGTTCCTATTCTAACAAGAGGTTAGCAAAGAAAATAATGAAACTAAAAGCAAATAACATGAAATTGAAATAACTTGAAATTGAAATCCTAAATGGACATAACCTACAAAAAACAACACATTGCATGCTAAATTTTTGAAGAAATTAGTAGGAAACCAATGAAAATAGGAGTAGCGCTTCCTAGAATCCACTAATGCAATCGTCGGTGAGAAAATTTAACAATCGTATGATATTTCACTCTTTATCAAATTGCAAGGCCATGAAAAGTTTGCTCATGCGAGACAAAAAACTATGCAGGCACAATTTGATGATCTCTTCTCAAGCTTGTTACGTCAGCAGAATTCATAAATTTGTAGCAAACACCAAAACTAAAAGATCACACAACCAGAAACAACACAATAAACCTTTGGCTCAATCACAATTTCATGAATAAAATTCACAAAAATATGACACATTCTAGAAAGAGTCACTACACTCCAAATACGAGCACCAAAAGCATAATTTTATTGCATAATAATGTTGGCCTTTGTTACATTTTACAATGGAGTATTTATAAGAAATCATCTCATCAATTTGTGTTGACAATGAGAGATATCTTCATGCAATAAAATGCTTTTAAAACATTAAAACAAACTAAATATATACAAACTAACAATTAATCTGGTGCTTAGAGGGACTCCATCCATATTTTATTCATTAATTGGATACATGAGTCATTTACATGTTAAAAATAGAGAAAGCATGAGAGAGAAAGTAGGAGGAAGTGTTCAGTCAAAGTAAGCATCTAGATTTGTCAAAAATAGAAATAGGTCCTTCACTAGGCGTATGTCACAATTAAACTGTTGTTAGAATGCATTCCTATTGCATGGAAAGCACTATTTTTGGAACCAACAGTTAAGTCTCAGCACACCTTTGAATTGTGGAGTTATAGACCTGTGTACCTATGGACATATGCACCTAGGGAGCTGCACAACTGTGAAGTTGTGGACCTCGATGGAGTCCAAATCTCAAAAATTTTGCTAAGTGTCAAAATTGAAATTCTGGCATCTGGGTTTTGTTCTTCTTCATCCAAAAGCTATGTTTGGATGTTTGCCCTTGAATTTCTCTATCATCTTAGTTATCTTAGCTACATCTAGAAGATCTAAAGCCTCATATTTATTCTTGACCTTTTGTTGGCAGTTGTCCACCTCAATTTGAGTCTCTGCAAAATCTCTGAGTTTAGTGTCCAAATCTAGCAGGGCTTCTTCTATCCTGAAGGCTTGTTAGATGTCCTCATCATCAACAACCTCCACAAAAATCTTCCTAAAATTTTCCACTATTATCTCTACAGGTAACAATTTCTCTCCTTCCTCATCTTCAAAAATATCCAAGCATGCATCACTGTAGTGTCTTTCTAATTCCAAAATTTGCTCTCGGGCTTGGTCCTTGAGTCAATGGATCTCCTCGTGTAATGTTTCCATTACTTTATTGCTATCTTCTATTTTCTCTATCCAATCATCAATCGTATCCAAGTCTTCTCTAGTATATACATCAATCAAACCCTAGTATCTTTGGCCCTTTATGGCTTGTAGAGTCTAAAAATCCTTACTCCAAGCACGTACCTCATCCATGATATTGAATTCCTACTTCAAAATTGCTACAATCTTATTCACATTCTCCTGCATAACATGCAGTAACTTCAAATTCCCTATGATGATTGTAACACCTTTCTCCTCAAAAATTTCTCGCCACTCTTGACAAGCTTTCAAAACTAGGTCCAGTTGCACACCTCCCCCTTCTCTAAGTACAATGTTCAAAGTATGCTCCGAATGTTCAAGATCAAGAGGACCAAAAACTTTGGCTAGATATCCTTTTAAGATCTCAACTTGCTATCAAAGTGCTTGGAGTTTAATTTCCTCTTGTTCTATGTACTTGAGGACCTCTTTAACTCTCATAGTCATCATTTTTTAGGCTAAATCCCATGTAGGCCTTCCCAACATAACATCCTTCAATTCATAATCTTTGAGGCTAAGGCCTTCTGCATCTATGCCTTTAGGAGGGAGAGCCACATGTGCAAATAAATCCTAGTTCTATATGGTGATGACAAATGCAAATGGTGCTACCTCATGTGATGGAGACTTGATTTTGTTCAAGATCTCTGCAATGTCACAAATGTCTTCCTTTGAAACATAGAATTGAGGCTTAGTACTCCTCATTATTTCCTTTTAGATTCATCTAGGGATGCATCCTGATGAGGACCTGGCTCTTGATGATGAAGGGGTGTGTTCAACTACCTCCTTCCCTTTATCATTATTGCTCGGAGTTGTCTCCTATTGGGAAAGCTCTCCTTGGGTAGTTTTAGTCTTTGTGGATCATGTAGCCTATACCTTAGTGTCTTGGGAAAGTGGTTGAGAATATTCCATCATTTTTCCTTCTAACACTTCATCAATCACCATTTTTTCTAGTCTCTCCTCTGATAAGGACTTCTTCTGAATATGCTCTTCCTCTATACTCTGTGGTGGAGGGGTCACTGAGCCTCGTTCTACCATTGTAACTCATAGTGGAGATGGAGGAGTAAGATCAGGACCCTATGTATCTGGTAGCATTTGTGTCCAGTCTTCTTGTTGAGGTTCACCTATAGGGGTGTCCCTGATCTTATCCCCAATCAACTCTATAGCTATGGCCATGAAATAAAAATATAACATTGAGAAAACATCTTTGCTCTCCTCACCCTGCTCATCTACCCACTACTATACCTCATCTTCCAAAGAAGAGAGCTCTAATGGTTCTACTTGAGTGGATGGTGGGGTACCTGTGGCACTCTTTCTTCTTTGAAACTTTGTGGCTCTAGCTAGCTGAGTTCTTCCCTATAGGGGCACTTATTGTTCCTCTTCTTCCTCTATTTCTATTTATTCTTCTTATTCATCTCCCTCCAAAATGCTTTCAAGAATAGAGGGATTAGGCACTAATCTTCTACTAATTCTTTGCCTTTTCTTCATCCAAATCTTAATTCTCTTCTTCTATTCCTTAGAGGTTAGAAGGAGAAGCTAGTTCATCTTGCATAGGAGGAATGGAGACTTATGGAATATCTCCCTCTTTTGGTTGGCTAGACACAATGGGAGGCAATTTTAGTTCATCCTACACTTGGGTAGCTCTAGTATCTTGAGACCCTTGTGGAATCTGTTCTTGCTACTCAGGAGGCACCTGTTCTATCTAAATCCTCTAAGGAGAGGTCCTCTTTCTTTTATTCTTTCCCTTCCTTTTTGGAGGGTGATAATATCCCACTGGGTGATCAAGCTAGTAGACTGTCTCTGGCCTGATAGGAGACTAGAGCACAAAGGTAGGAATTGTGGCTTTCCTTCCTTTACCCCTTTCTAGGTGAGCATGTGCATGGAAGATCACTATATCTAGAATCAGATCAAGTGGAAAAGGTTTCTTAATCTAATTCTTTGTCATTTAGATGACATGCCTTACTCTATGATTAATATCCTCTCCTTCCTCCCTGTCAACCTCTACATTCAGAATAGGTCTTTCACCAATTTTATCTGTGTTGAACAGGGGATCTAGTAATTCCTTAGAATCTTGTTTCCTTATCTCCTCTAGGATATTCAACTAGAGAGCCTTCTCTACTAGACAGAAAGCCATCCTACAATTGTCCCTTATGCCAACATTGTAGTCATTTGTGGCATTCATCTAGTGATCTTCAACAACATCCTCATCATGGAAGTGTTTTCCTGCCAGACACTCCACTTTCCCAACATTGTCAAAGTATGGTCGAGGAGAGTTGTATTCTTCAAGAGGATAATTCTCCCACTTCCACTCAAAATATGGAATGTCTTGCTTCTTCTTCACTTGATATGGTCCAGTGAGTAAAGGCCATGCCCAACAAGGTCTCTGTTGTCTCTTGATTTTCTCACATGCTAACTCAATCTATCAGGAAATCTCCAGTAGTACCAACTTGTCACTAGGATATCTCGAGAGCTTCTTAGGATTGATGGATGCATTAGCTACCCATAGATATGTGAATGTTTTGAACTGGATAAAGTAGGCTCTAAGAGCTATGACTTCTGCTTTGGCTTCATTCAATAACCTCTTTCCATAATCACCCTTAATGAATTGAATGATCACAAAGATGAATGCATCATTCACAATTATGTACTCTTTTCTCTATCCTAAGAGCTTCTTCTTCACTAGTTGAGGGTAGACTATATAGGGCTAGACATTGGGGTCCTGCATACTACCTCTCCTATACAAACTAGGATATTTTTTAGCCCTTGCTACAAGTAGGTACACTATGTAAGAAGTCATGTAAAACTTCTTCTTGTCCTTCACCATCCTCAATTGTTCACACAAGTTCTCACTTAGTGTGGTGGCCCAGACCAATGGTATCTTTTCCTGTTTGATGGTCTTAATGAAGTTGACCATAAATGTACTAAGGTGGCCCACTACAAGTAAGCCCATGATGCTACTTAGGAGAATGATAGAGTATCCAATGTCTTCCTTCATGTATCATCGAGTCATATCCACTTTTTTGGTTATCCTTCCCTGAGGAGGCTTCTCAATCAGGTACGAGGATTGTATAATGTCAATGGCCTCTTGTTGATACTCCCTATACCATCTTTCAGCTGCTTCATAGGAGATTTAGATGAATTGGTCTACTCTAGGAAGATGAAAGACCCTCTCAATGTTGTCAAGTTTCAGATCCAACGCCACTTCTCTGGTGACACTCTTAACTACCCTTTCGTTAGGAACAAAATGCTAGGACATGGTCATGATTAATTTAGCTAATTGCATAGACATGGAATGTGATGTTGCATTCACCAATCCTAAATGGATCAGAATGGACATCATGGTTGATCTCTTTGTTGGCCTATTGCAAATCCTTAGGAACTCTCCTAGATCTATGTGTTTGAGGTCAGTATCTCTAATCTCAACATAATCATCATGGAATCTTGACTTTGAAGGTACACATTGGAATTTGAAGACTATAGGTTTGGGTGTTGCTCTAGATGTGGATGTCATTTGATCACCTACATGTTGTGAGAAGGAATGTTATTAGTCCAAAGACAACATAAAAGTTATGAATTAAAATGAGCAAAAAAGAAATGTCCCCTTTGGGTAATTTTTTTTTTTTTTAAATTTTCTCATTTTAAAATTTTTTTCTTTTCTTTTTCGTTTTTTAAAAAATTTTGATTTTTTTGTATTTTTCAAAATTTAAATGTTTTTTGTGTTTTGTTAAATTTAATATTTTTTTTTTGTGTTGTTTCAATTTTGATGATTCTAAAACTCTAATTCTAATAAAATTTTCTTCTCCCGACTCTCGAACTATGAGTCTAGGAGTTGAAAAAAGTAGGGGGTCCCCATTGCTAGTGAGGAATGGGGTGTGCGTTGTGCACACCACAACAAATAGCCCTAAAAAAAGGAAGAAATGACCAAGGTATTTCTTCATCAGCAAAAATTCCTCCAATGTGTGTCAAACACCAACCAAAGTTTGAACATCTTGAGCATTTATTGGATGACTTAGCAACCAAAATCTCAGAAGTCGAAACCTCCAAACTTAGTGTGTGCATTTTCTACTCATTCCCTTTGATGCTTCAAGATGTAGTCTATCAAAGTTTTCTGATAACTCAAAAAAAATGCTCCACTCCTCCCAGTTCATTCATTTGGAATCTCCACAAAGGCTTTTTATCAATCAATTGCTTGACCAGATGAGAGAATTAGTTTGAGGGCTCTTAGCGGGATGCCATGTTTTTTTAAATTTTTGGTTATTTGAATAATTGCTCCATGTCATTCAAAATGTTACTTTTGATGAAACAATACTTTGAATACAAGATACTTTATTTTGAGAACGTATGTTTTGCCATTTTAGATCTTTAGAATCCTTCAAACTTAACACCATATTTTCTCTCTCTCTTTTTTTCTATATCCTGACTATGCTTAGACTGTGTAGCTAGGACATGGGTGTCATTTCTTGGATTTGATGTCTTGTGAACACCCCTCACATTCCTCTTTTAAAAATTTTAGAAACTCTCATGCCACTCAATGATCTTAGCAACCTCTTGAAGAGACCCCTCCTATTTGAACTAGTTGAAGTTTGGATCGTCTGTCATCATCTTTGACTTCAATTCAACAACACCCAAAACAATCAAATTTTTAAGTTTGTAAAGTGTTGAGAACTTGTTGGTCTAGGCTTCTGATTTTCAGACTAAAAATCCTCTATTTCCATAAGAAATGTTTGTTTCTTGGTTGGTATAAGATGCAAAATCATCCCAATGTTTTAACAAAGAAATAGCTCTTCCTAAAATTAGAACCAAGGAGTGGTCAGTAAAATTTTGAGAGAAAATCTCAAGTACACCTTACCCCCAGACTAACACAACTTTGAAAGGAAACACATGACTAAAAGCAAACACACAACCTGAAAACAAAACATACGTGTAGAAATAAACACACTTGCAAGAATGCAGATGCAAAAGTAGAGCCATTATTGCACACAAGGGTGAATGGAATTCCAAATATAGTAACAATGTGTTCTTCCAAAAAGTTTGTCACCACCTTAGCAATACAATTTCTTAATGTTTTTGCTTCTATCCATCATGTGCAATAATTCATAGCTATGAGAATAAATGCATGTCCAGTTGATGATGGTGGATTGACTGGATTCCTTTTTTTGTTGGCACTAGTTTGACAAATATTACAAGAATGCACATGTTTGAAAGTGTCTTTGAATATTGAGGGCCAAAAATAACCTAATCTTAAAATCATTTGAGTTGTTTCTTCAGTTGAGCCATTTCTCATACCATACTTGTCATGGAAATGCTCCAAGACTTCTTTAGCTTCTTCATGGCCTAAACACTTCAGATAAATCCCTTCATAGTTTCTCTTGTACAACTTGTTGTCATACAGCATATAAGATTCACACTTCATTTTAAGTTCCTTGCATTGTGAATTGTTCATCCACTTTGGCCATTGGTCTGATAGGAGATAATAAACAATGTCTTGATACAAAAAATCCATGACTACTCCCTAATTAATGTCAACTTGTGATACAACCATCTTCTTCTAATCATCCTTATCAATTTCATCATCAAACTTAAATTCCTTTTCATTTCCATCTTGGTTATCAACTATCATTTTTGACAACTCTTGACCTCTAACTAATCTCATAGGTTGAATTTTGATATCAAATTCCTAAAGTATGGCTATCAACGTTCCTCTCCTTTCACCAAGTTCATTCTACATTAAAAGTGTCTTTACTACTGGATCAAGTACAATTGCATACACCTTACTTCTTAGTATGTAATGAAAAAATTTCTTTACCACCTTGAGCAATGCAAAGGATTGTTTATCAATATTTGACTAATTCAACTCTACATTCTTCAAAGGAAAACTCATGAAAGTAGTTGGTCTTTCATCTTCCTTCTCACTTTTCTATGTTAGGATCCCTACACAAGAGTGTTCAGAAGCAAAGGAATAGATCTTGAAAGGTAACTCGTAATTGGGACTCACCAAAACTGGGGCCATTGAAATGGAAACTTTGATATCTTCAAATTATTTCTTTAGCTCTAGAAACCATTCCATATTAGCCCCCTTTTTGAGTAAATCATTAAGGGGATGAACTATCTCTTCAAATCCACTTATGAATTTTTGCACAAAGTTTATCTTTCTGAAGAAAGACTTCAGTTCTTTCTGACTATGTTGAGGTAATAATTTTAGAATAGATTCAAATCTATCTAGATCAATAGAGATTTTGGCTTCAAAAATAACATGTCCTAGGAGTTTCCCTTTAGTAACACTAAATAAACATTTCTTGGGATTGAGAGATATGTCATATTTATGACATCTGTTGAATACTTGTCTTAGATCAATGATGTGGATACTTTGATCTTTTGAAAAGATAGTAAAGTCATCCATGTAGATGACTATAAATCTATCAATCAATCCTTTGAAAACATCATCCATCACTCATTGAAATGTAGCTCCTGCATTAATCAGTCCAAAGGGCATTCTTCTATAGCCAAAAGTTCCCCACTTGGTTGTGAAAGTTGTCTTTAGCCTATCTTCTTCATCAACCATCACCTGATTGTACCCTAAGTATCCATCTAGGAAAGACATCATTTTTGAACCATTTACAATTTGTAGGACCTTATCAAGTGAGGGTAGAGGATAGTTGTCTTTCTAAGATGCTAGGTTCAAGTTATGAAAATCAACACAAAGATGAATCTCTCCAGTCTTCTTCCATATGGGAACCAAATTTTCCACCTATGTGGAATGGTGAATAGGAAATATGATCTTAGTATCTAGTAACTTCTTTGCTTCTTTCAAGATCAATGGTTCAATGAGAGGATTTACTAGTCTTTTTCTTTGTCAAAATGGTTTGGCATCAGGCTTCAACATGATATCACGTGTGATAATCTTAGGATCATAAGTCTTTAATTCTTCATAGATCCAAGCAATGACATCCTTATACTCAGTGAGTAATTTGAGTATGTCTTCCTTCCCTACAAGTTGCACACTTTTCTTATCTATACCATTCTTGGTTTTTCATTAGTACCCAAATTGTATGAGTCACATTCTTTGATTTCCTTTTCTTGAGTTTCCCTTCTATTGAGTGTTGATTCATCACAATCAAAGATACATTCAAGTTCAACCATTCCCTTTGGAATAATGTTAGTTTTTAAATTTAGAATCCCATCTTGATCTTCAAGCCCATCATCCTTAGGTTTATCATCTAGTATATCATCAATTTCTTGTCCCTCAAAATGGTGACTACACATGATAAACTCAAGTATATGTTGATCATCTTGAAAGACCTAAAAGTTTGTGATATTATCTAAAACAGATGGAACAACAACCAATTCCACTAAAAATATTTTCAACTTGGTTCTTTCAGCTGGTTGTAAAGCACTTGCAAGATGGTGAGAGCATCTGCTACCATGTTCTTTCTTCTTGGAATGGATTTGATGTTTAAGGCTTTGAAGTCATCCAATATATCCCATACCTTTTTTCTGTAAGCAAGTAGTCTTTAATCATTGCAAGAGTATATGGATTTTACTTGCCGTATAACCAATTGAGAGTCTCCTTCAATTTTTGGAGCTGTAACTCCTTTCTCTAGTGCAAAGAGAAGTCCTCAAATTAACGCCTCATATTCTACAGCATTGTTAGTACATCTAAACTATAATTGATATGCGGGATAGAAACACCTACCTTTCGGGTTGAGCAATTTGATACCTACACTAACTCCCATTTTTCACCTAGAACCATCATAGTGGAGTGTCAAAATTGCATTATCCTTGGGTTTTCTAACTTTATGCTTATTCATCCTTAATTTCTCCTTCATGTGGGCCTTGAATGATTGTTTCTTAGGAACACATTGTAACATTCCTTGTGTAGGACTTGATGAGTCCCCTTAATAATCTATAAATAGAGTAAATGTATGTTTTTCATGTTTATCTTGAATTTTCCCTATTATCTCTTTGATTTCCTCAAATTTAGGTTCAGGATGAATGACTACTAAAGTCCATCCTTTACCTTTCACATATTGTCTTCTTCTTTGGTCTTTGATCATCCCTGGAGGAGGAGAAGACAAACCTCTCCCATCTGAAGAGGTATCACTGTATGACAAATTTAGATCTTCACTTTCCTCTTCAATCTATTCAACAAGGTTGGATGAGTTCACAAAATTTTTTCCTTCTATGAGTTCATCTGTTGAGATGTTTTTATCCTTGTTTTCCATTATGTGTGTTAGTACCTTTGCTACTACCTCTTGACATGATGAGCATTCAAATTTATAGTGACTAACCTTGTGTAATTGACAAAAACCTAGAAGGAGGAGGATGTTGGGATTAGCTTCCTCTCCTAAACATTGTAAATTAGTCACCATATTATCTATGAACTATGTCATGGTTTCACTTTTGGGTACTGGCACCTTAGGTTCTTCTTTATGATCTTGAGCTGTATTGGTCGGAGCCACATCCAATACCATCACTTTGTATGAACCCAAATCCAATTGTAATAATGCTATCTCATTTAGGGCATTATAATCTATAATTTTTTTTTCAATTTGGGCTCAACATCTATCTTGATTTGATTGTTCAATCCTTTCCATGGTGACCATAATTGAGTGAAGTCTATAGAAAACCATCCTCTTAGACATTTTGTCCATTATCTACTTAGGAGTAACCCATATGTTTTTGGGATATCAACCACATATATGTCAATAACATCCTAAATCCTAGGGTCAATTGTCAACTATATCTGCACATCTTTTAGTACACCAATGACTTTTACCTCTATTTTATCCAACTATATCACCACTCAATTAGAGGGTTGAGGACTAACTCCTAGCCTTTGAGCTATTGATAATGGCATTGCATTATATGAATCCCATGAATCAATGAGGGAATTATGAATATTATTCCCATATATCTTGATGCCAAGAAAAAATGGGGGTACCTCAACTTTGTCTTTGAACATAGTGGGCATCACTTCTGCGGCATTCACTTGTTGAGATACTATCTTTTGAGGGACATCATTCATATTGTGGGAAACCTTTGTATTATCTAATGTATTCATAAGAGCTTCTTGTTCTTGTGGAAAATTCTATAACATGTCAAACATGGACATGTTAGCTTTAGTTCTTTTCAAATCCTCTACCACATTATACTTTTCAGTGGACCAAGTGGGATTCTTCAATATTGTTGGTACATTCACTTGATTCTAATTTTTTTGTCCTCCATACAATGTTCTTACTTGTGGAAAATTGTTACTTGCTTGTGGATCAAGTGGAGTTGGTTGTAAACCTGGAGGAATTCCATCTATCAAGGGGTCCTTTATATTTCTAAGATTGTATGTATTCCTATTGTCATTTTGAAAGGAAAACATCTCATCATGCTAAATTTTAGGTTCCTGAATAAAAGGGAATGAGAATTCCTCACTTGCTAGTTGTTCCACTTGTGTATTCTGTGCAAAATCATAGGATTCTAATATCATAGCATTGAATTGTACAAGAGTAGGATTGTTATTTACCTGTGAATTTTGATTCATCTCCTAATTACCATTATTGTTAAGTGCATTTTGGCTATCATCATACTAATTGATATTAGCATATTGAACGTTGCGATCTTTGTTATTAGCAGGAATGCTTCCATTATTCGGTTGAGTGTTCCATTGTTAGGTCTATCTTTGGAAGCCATTTTTGCGATCAGGAGGATTGAAGTTGTTTCCTCCATTGTTGTTTCCTGCATTGTTGTTGTTATTATTCCTGTTGAAGTTCTTGTTGTAATTCTGACCAAAATTGTTGTTGTAAGGGCCAATGTTGTTTCTTTGAAAGTTGTTATTTTTTCCTTGTGACAATCTAAGACATGTCCATTCATTATTCATTTGTGACATGGTCTTCTTCATTTGACCAACTTCTAAAATGAGGTTATTATCTGTTTCCACGGGAACTATGTAATCACCTAAAAATGGTCATCTAGACTATTAGCCCCCTTCTCAGCATTTTGGCTAAATTAATTTAATCATTTATCTAGACCAAATTGCTAATAATCAATTTATTTGATTATAACCTATAGTTTGACTATGCTATCCTAAGTTCATTATTTGATTAAAAGAACATGTCCCCTTTTAATTAAATAAAACACCCCATTCTTCTAACCCACTTAAAGTGCACACATAAAGTCCTTTTTCTATTTTACAATTAAAAGAAAAGGCTTGTGAGACTTTTGTCTTATATGACAAGTCAACTTATATTCTATTGGTTGACTTGTGTGTGCACATGGATCACACCTATTTTCAAATTCCACCGTTGATCATCCACCATCTTCATCTTGATCTCTACCATCCGTACAACTTTAAAAGGGAGACAACTTTTCCCCTCAAAGGATCCATCCATCTTTTGAATATTGTTATGCTTTAGGTTTTCTAATAGGTTTCTTTGGAGCTTTGCGGATAACTTCTCTTTCTTGTCTAAATTCTTTCATCCATGGCATTCTAGCTTAGCTTAGCTTTCATTTTTACATGTATCTTAAATCATATAGTCTAATAGTTGGATTGTAATACTCTCGTACATGTTTTAGCATAGCTACACTTTGCATCTCATTCTAGCTTAATCTTCATTTGCATTGCATTCTTGAGGAACTCCTTGGGACATTTGCATTCTCGCATCTTGTCTTTGGAACCTCCCATTGCATGGTTTACTAGCAAGAAGAGTATCTTTAAGGCTCCTCTAAGAGCCTTCTTATTCTTGAAATATACTCTCTTTCACTCCGTGGATAGGGAGCTCTAAGCCGGAATTCAAACATTCCAAACTCATGGAATCGTTTGGATAGAATGGTTTAGAGTGTGACACTTTCGAGTGTACATTTTTGTCACCCACCGTGGGGTAGGACTGTATGTTTCACCCTACATTTTTTTATTTTCACTTGCATTTCCCTTATTGCTCTGCATTTTTCTTTTTTTTATAGTCGCAGTGTTGGGTGACATTTTTTAGTATCGTGTGACAGTTCACAATACTGTCATGCGACACTTTTTTTGGAAATAGTGTCGCACTTGAAGCCTGCATACTGTCACCCTCTGTGCAAAACTCTGTCACACAACTAAAGAAAAAGTATCGCTTGGACATAAACTATCGCCCTTGTATACTGTGAAGTATCGCATGACATTTGTTCAGTAAGAAAAATATCACTTGGCATTTTTTTTGCTTGTTCCTTGAGGGATTTGATCAAATTTCTTCTTAGCTGGCTGACTGTGGTTTTTAAGCAAATTTCTAGGCTGTTTTACAGAGGTTTAATTCACAATTTTTGTGATTATTTCATGCTAACGAGTTGTGATTGCAGGTTGCCCTCTTTGTGAAGAAAAAATTGAAACCTTGCATACAAAAGAATGCATGTTAAAGCTTCAAATGCACAAGGGCTACTAAAATTGTTTGCAAGGCTGCCCAAAGCATAAAAACCCAAACTTTCTTGCTTTTTTGTTTTCATGTGCGACATTGAATAATTGTTCATTTTTATAGGCACATAAAACTTGTGATTAGAGTCTTTTGGTAATAGGAGAGTATGCTCTTCACCCTCGTGGTGAATCAAAAATCTTGACTTGCCATTTGGTTTCAAAAGCAAGGGGTAACTGAATCTTCTTGGCGTGTTTGGGTGAAAACGATTGGAATAGGAGAGTATGCACTTCACCCTTGTGGTGAACTAGAAATCTTGACTTCCAAAAGTTGATCCACTTTGTGTAGTTAGAATCCTTTAGAGGGCCTACTCTCGAAAAACCTGAGAGGAACGACCCAAGTGGGGACAAGCCGATTACCTGGCTCTTCCAACCCACTATAAACTCAAGGCTACCAAGGACACAAAACTTTGGTAGACATAGTGTTTGTCTTCGCCTAGTGTGATCGCTTATGGGATTTCAACCATAGGGAAATTACTAGGTAAGAATGCTTAAGGTACTCTTGTGATTGTGAGATTGGTTACTCATCGCAAGGTGAGGTGTCCCATAATTGGGAGCAAGAGGAACACTATGAACAGAAGCCCAATCTAAAAACCCTAAGTTAGTAACTACCCTTTTTAGCCGCTCAACTTCTTGGTGCAAGGATCAATCCTAGTGGACTACCCGGATCACCCCAAGATTTACACTCACCATATGTGTTCCTTTGGTTGTGCTTATGGAACTTCCATGAAAAAGCCAATATCTCTTGTGGGAAACCACTTGGTGTGAGGCAAAGGAGCATCAAGCGTGGGCCAAGTTGTTGAGTAATGAACCATGACTCTAAGGTAGATTGCTTGGCTATTGTTTTTGATGTTTTGACTAGTGTTAACGTTCTTGCAACATAAACATTCTGATAAAAATTTGTTAGGAAGGTTGTTCAGATATCCCAAATGCATATTGACAATGTTTTTTTTACCCTTGATCAATTGTTTTGGGACATGTTAAAACACTTGTTGTTTACTGATACGAACTGAAATGAAATGCTGTCTGATTGAAACAACTATCTGATTGACAAATTGAAATGAACGTCAAACCAAAAATTGACTTTTTTTTGCACAAAACTGGCACTCTATCACACGCTTTCATGAGAAATATCACGTGACATATTTTTACAGAAATTTTGTTGCATGTCAGTTCTAAATACTATCGCACTGCCAATAAAATTCTGTTGCATTCAGTACAATAATCTGTCGTTTGAACAAAAAGTGTCACACCATTCTTGAAATTCTATTGTGCGACACTATTTTCTGAACTTATGTCGCCCTTCTTTTGAGAAAGTATCACCTAGAGTCATTTTGGGTCAAAAATAGAGTTTGCAGTTGGATTTATTTGGTCTAAGGAGCGTCACGTTGGTCACCCTTGATCTTGGCTAAGTATCAGTGTGTGAAGAATTTTTCCTAGGTTGAAAAGATCAACTTAGTCTGTCGAATGTAAGTCTTGAAACATCTTGATGAATCACTTGTCAAAATTCAGCTATTATTTTATTCTAGCTATCCGCTATTGATCTTCTCGCTCGTCAGCTCAGCTTTAGTCACTCGTGTTGTAAGATCTTGAACACTATTTGACAAGCCATCTATCACATTTTGACAAGTGACTAGTCCTAATTGTAAAAGCTTCAAATTTGGCTCACTTTTCTTGTCCTACTAAACAAAGACAACTTTTTTACATGCTGATCAAAACTAGATATCAAGTTGGTAACGGTAGCCACACGCCTTTTTTTTTCAAGAAATTGGAAACACCACCCAAACATCCTCACAAACAACCTTGTGATAAAAATCTTGAATTTTCTCAAACACAAATGGCTAACATTTGGCACAACCCACTTTATAGTTTTGAAAATCCATTTGGTACACCCTTTGAGACACCCAAGGATATGAGTGGTATAGTCACTATGGTACACCCTGATGATATTAAACATTGCTTAGAAGAATAAGCATGTGAAACCCAAAAGACTTTGGAGGCTATATATGCTATGGAGAGAGAAAATCAACAAGTTGAAACTGAAAATCAGGCACGCTATGAAGGATATAAAGAAACTTGTCCTCGAAATCCTTTCGAGAACAATTATGGTAATCACACGCCTCCAAGGACTCCTAGAGCTACCTCTGGCACATGTCCTTCACCTAAACCATCTCATAATGATAGTGATGAAGAAGTAACTAGCGAAGACGTGATCAAATTTCAATAAGATGGCTTCGCCCAAAAACTAATGCTCAAAGCTTTAGAGGAAAATGGAGACCAATACTTCCGATACATGGAAGCTAGGGGATGGAAACTCCCTCAAGGTTTTAATGTTGAACATATTATTCCAAAATGAGAGCCCACTGAGGCTGAAATCTTAAGGGAAGAAATACAAGAACTAAGGAAACAATTTGCACAACTGCAAACTTCAAAAGAGCCACCTAAGACATCATTTGTTGAATCAATTTGCGCTCTTCCATTTGATAGGAGTCTATACATGCTACCATTTCCTAAGGATATAGAGGTTCCTAAGTATGACAAATACGATGGAAATGGTGACCCTCACGACCATGTGAGACATTTCTATGCTATTAGCATGGACTTTATGCATGAAGACATCTTTCTTATGCGTTTGTTTCCTAGAAGTCTAAGAGGAAAAGTTATGGAATGGTTCACAAAATTAAGTCCTCCTCTTAAAACATTTGACAAACTTGTGCAACACTTCATCTAGCAATATTCATACAACATTCAACAACCTGTGACTATGCTAGACTTATGCAACATCAAAAAAAACTAGGAGAATCTTTTGCAATATACCTTCAACGATGGAGATCTTTATACTCTCGGTATCCTCGGCAAGTGCCTGAGGCTAAAAAAATTGACATTTTTGTAAATATTCTTGTACCCAAATTATACTTTGATCTAAGAAAATAGTTATTCACATCCTTCAACGCCATGGTAGAAAGTGCATATTGCATTGAGGATGTTGCTATCAAAAGAGGTGACAGTGCCATAAACAAGGATAGAGTTAACAATGGAAATGGTAAAGATAAAGGCAAACCTTGGAACAAAAACAAGTATGTTGTCAATGATGGAGTAGTGGACACTCCTAAGACTAAGGAGCTTGCATTTAACCTTTCCAATGCCATCTATGCAGAAAAGCAACAAGAAGGTTCAAAACCACAACCCTTTGACAAAGGCTCTAAATTTGCAAAGAAGCGACATGTTTAGACACCTATGGTCGAACCTTATGAAGTGGTTTTAAAAATATTAATTGCAAACAAATTGGTTACCTTACCAGACAACTCACATCCTTACAATCCACCCGTTAGACCTCCATGGTGGAGAGAAGATCATACTTGCAGCTATCACTGAAGTAAAGGACATAACACAGAGAATTGCTTCAAACTCAAAGATGTAATTCAAGACCTCATCGAAGCTGGAAAAGTTGTTACAAATGGCCTTTTTAAGAATACTAATCATAAGGCTTTCTAAAAACCATTACCTGAATACATAAAGGGTGAGACCTCAAGGGTAGCTGCCAAAAAGAATCACGATGCCAAAATCAGTTATGCTTATGCTAACACTGATAATGTTATAGGCATGCTTGAGCCCGTTGAATACATATGTATGGAAAGCTCCAACAATGACAACTGGCCAAATTATGATGCTGAAGATGAACAACCAAGAGTGCTCTTAAGGACATGATCCACTCCTCAAGATCATACTAATACTAGACCCAAGGTGGTACTCCAAGTGGCTGAGTCTTCATCTTCTCAAGGTGAACCACTTAACGCTGTCACTAGGGGGCAATCTAAGGTTGTCCTAAAAGTTGCTAATGATCCTAAAAATGCTTCAACATCTAAGCAACCAATTACTTCCAAGATCTCCAACTATGATCTTGTTAGCCACCTACGATGCACACAAGCACAAATTTCCATTTTCAAATTGCTAGAGTTATCTCCTTTGCACAGGGATATCCTTGAGAAAGCTTTACATTTTGCCAATGTTCCCACAGATATTGATGTGGAACAATTCCAAGCTATGGTGAACCACATGTCCTCGCCTCACTATCTCACCTTTTCTAAAGAATATGAGCGAGCTCTTAGTCATCCCCATAACCTTGCTCTTCACGTTGAAGTTCAAATCTTTTGTACCCATGTCCACCGAGTCCTGATAGATAATGGTGTAGGGTTAAATATCATTTCATTCAATTTAATCCAATAGTTGGGCATGTCTGAATTTTCCATCGATCCTAAGTGCAAGATCACTATAAAAGCCTATGATGAGGTCGAAAGGCCTTCTAAAGGTCTAATTGTACTTCCAATCAGAGTTGGTCTAGTTGAGAAGAATGTCATTTTCCAAGTCTTAGACATACCACTTGCATACAACTTGTTTTTGGGATGACCATGGATTCACAATATGCAAGCAGTACCCTCCACATACCATCAATGCATTAAGTTCCCTTTTAATGGTACTAAAGTAGTTGTCCTTGGTGATAACTCCATGTCTATCAACACATTATCTGCTACTGAAATGCTAGTCCCACACAATCGCTCTTCTCATGAGCTAGCACCATCTTTCATAGAATGTGAACAAAAATTGAAAATGATGAGCCTTGGTATGGGTGAGTACACTTTGGACTCTATTTCTGCCTTACCAATTTCCCCTCAGTCTTATGGGAAACCAACTATTGCAAAGAAGTCTTCTGCTTCTGCTATGATACTTTTTGGGGTTTTTGTGCAATCTTCCATACCACTAGAAGCAAAGAAGGAAGAATAGGCCATTAGGGACTAGATCTACAGAGAAGAGGAAGACAAGGAGGTTATAGTGACTACTCCTATTTCTCCCAAAAAATATGGAAAAGGCTATAAATTTTTGACAAACATGGGCTACCAGGGCCACGGGTCCTTAACTGGTTGTAAGAACACTCTAGTTGAACCTTTAAGTCACACTCAAGGTCATGATGCTCGAGACACTGTTGGTCTAGGCTTTGGGCTAAACAATAATATACCAACCTATGATCGAAGATTGCTCATGTCTAGTGAATCAGAGGATGATGACTCTCCTGTAATTGCTACTACTTCACAAAACAAAGACTTTGTTCCTCTCAGTTCCCTCCTTTGGGGAGAAGAAATAGTGACTGCTAATAATGAAGAAGCTTCTACCTCCCAACAATAGGAACAAGGGTCTACTTCTAAGGACATAAATAGAGGACAAATTAGGCAGAATATTGCTCATCTCATAGCTAGGGGTCAAAGTACATATTCTCATGAGTATGAGTGGGAAATCCTCTCTGATGCATCTTGCGAGCTAGGGGTGGATGTCATTCATGCCTATGCAACCCAACCTGATGTAGTTGAATGGTCTAGTATGGGGTTGGATGAGTTTGACTCACAACATGTCTCAATGGATCATGCTAGTTCCTCCAGGATTATTCCTGAGCTAGACTCCTTTGTGACATTTTCTATAGGTTCAACTTCACAGGTCATTAGAGATGACTCCTTCCATGTCAATCACATTGAAACTTCTCCCTAACTCTCGCTAATTCACCCAGATCTCATACATTGGTCTATCCAAAATTAAAGACTTGAAATATGATCTTTCCAAAACGACTATGAGATCCCTTGTTATCTGAACGCAATTGAACCTATCATTTCTTCCACCAATGAACCCGCGGTTAACATGATGGAATCAGATATCAAGTACCTCAGTCAAAAAATTAAAAGGAAAAATAAGCAATTAGATGGCGAAAACTACATTGTGGTAGTGTCTGATCCTCAAAAAAGTAAAAATAAAGGCATATCTAATGGTGAAAACCTCTCTGAGGAACCTGTGGATGAGGTACTTGGTAGTCTGCCAAGCTATTTCCAAGATAGATCTTTGGTTCTCATTGAACCAACATAGCCTATCAACTTGGGTATAGAAGAATGTCCTCAGATTATCCATGTAGCTCAATCTTTGTCAGATGAAGAAAAGACACGGTTTGCTCAATTCTTTCAAGACAAGAAGGTCAACTTCGCATGGACATACTCTGATATGCGAGGGCTTGATACAGATCTCATCATGCATCACTTATCAATCTCACCAGATGTCAAGCCTGTCAAACAAAAGTTGAGAAAAATGCATCCACATGTGGCCCTACTAGTCAAGACAGAGTTAGAAAAACTATTGAATGAAAACTTCATTAGGGCCATTGATTATGCCAAGTGGATTTCCAACATTGTACCTATCTCCAAGCATGAAAAATCCATATGAGTTTGTATTGATTTTAGAGATCTCAATAAAGTGTGCCCCAAGGATGACTTTCCACTACCAAACATTGATATGATAGTGGACATGACTACGAGTTATGAAATGTACTCGCTCATGGATGGATTTTCTGGGTATAACCAAATAAAGATCGCTCCAACAAACCAAGAAAAGACAACTTTTACATGTGCATGGGGTACCTTTTGCTGGAATGTCATGCCTTTTGGGCTTAAAAATGCTGGTGCTACATATCAAAGAGCAATGACAACCATCTTTCATGATATGATGCATAAAAACACATGGAAGACTATGTTGATGACACATTGGCAAAATCAAGGAAATGAGGCACACATCTCAATGACCTTAGTTTGATATTGGACTGTATGGAACAATTCCAACTTAGGCTGAATCCAAAAAAATGTGCCTTTGGTGTCACTTTTGGAAAATTGCTAGGTTATATAATTTCAGCAAAAGGCATTGAGGTTGACCCTAAAAAGGTCCAAGCTATCATGGATATGCCTCCACCAAAGACTATCAGTCAGCTTAGAGGTCTGCAAGGATGTTTACAATCCATAAGAAGATTTATCTCTCAATTAGCTGACAAGGCTCAACCTTTCAATAAAAATCTACATAAAGGATCTACCCATATTTGGAATAATGACTGTCAACAAAGTTTAGATTAAATCAAAGGCTACTTGGAAAAACCTCAAATTTTGATGCCACCCATTCTTGGAAAACCTTTGATCCTGTACATTTCAGCTACGGATTCTTCTCTAGGAGCACTCTTAGCCCAAAGTGATGAGACGGGTAAAGAAAGAGCCATATACTATATCAGTCGAACTTTGGTGGCTTATGAACTAAATTATACAAGTATAGAGAAGGCATGCCTTGCTATAGTTTTTGCCTCCCAAAAACTCCAGCATTATATGTTGGCTCATATAGTTCACTTGATTGCCAAGATAGACCCTTTGAAATATTTATTAAGTAAAGCTGCACTTACTGGTCGTCTTGCTAAATGGATGATGATTCTTTCCAAATTTGACATTCAGTATGTTGAATGTAAGGCAATCAAAGGACATGCCATAGCTGACCAGTTGGCTGACTTCCCACTTGAAGATATAGCACCTATGCAAATTGAGTTTCTAGATTCCTCAATCATGTAAATTACTAACAAAACATGGAAGATGTTTTTTGATGGATCCCATACATAGAATGGAGTTGGAGTAGGGGTTTTGTTTGTTTCCCCTCATGGTTATACGATCCCAAAGTCCTACAAACTATTGTTCTTATGTACAAACAATATTGCAGAGCATGAAGCATTAACAAATGGGATCAAAATGGCCCTTGAATGGTGAATAACTGAGCTACACATCTATGGGGATTCTCAACTGGTTGTAAACCAAATGAATAATGAATATCAAACAAAGGATGACAAGTTGATCCCTTATAAAAAGTTTATAGATTCTCTAAGGAATTATTTTACCTTTGTAACATTCCAACAGATTCCTAGAGCAGAAAACAAGGCTAGTGATGCTATGGCCACCTTAGCATCTATCCTCCAATTGCAAGAACATGAATCACGATTTGAGTTCCTGGTGGAAGAATTGCGTCATCCAGCTATAATTCCTTAGATAACCAAGTGATCTACACTATTGTGGGTCATGATTCCTCCTGCTATGCAGCTATTTTTTCCTACCTACGTGATCAGGTTATTCTCGAAACCCTCACGTGCAACCAAAAATTCCAACTCCTTCGTAATGCCTCACACTACACATTAGTCTCTAGTGACTTGTATAGGAAGGGTCTAGATGGAACATTTCTTAGGTGTTTAGAGCTAGAAGAGTCTCAGAAGGCACTTGTCGAAGTCCATGATGGCATTTGTGGGGCACATTCTAATGGCCTTGCACTTGCCCAAAACCTGCTTAGGACGGGTTATTACTGGCCCACCATGCAAGCTGATGTTATGCGCTATGCAAAGTCCTATCAGAAATGTTAGCTCCATGGCAACTTGATACATGTTCTTGGGTGAGAGTTAATCCCTTCTGTGACATATTGGCCATTTCAGCAATGGGCCTTTGACTTGGTAGGAAAGATTCATCCAAGCTCATCCAATAGTCATAAATTCATCATCACAGCAACAAAGTATTTCACTAAATGGGTTGAAGTTGTACCATTATCTGCTGCTACAGGAAAACATGTTGCCCTATTTATACTGAATCACATCATTTGCTGATATGGTATCCCATCCTCTATTGTTACGGATAATGGAGGGCAATTCAAGAATAAGGACTTAAAACAGTTGTGCAAAAAGTTTTGAATTAAGCAACACTGGTCCTCTATTTACTATCCCCAAGGGAATGGCCAAGCTGAGCCCTCTAATAAAACATTGTTGAAAATCCTACACCGCATAGTTCACAAGTCTAGGAAAGATTGGCACTTGCAAATAAATTCGGCACTTTGGGCCTATAGAACTTCTATTCGTACTCCTACAGGGGCTACACCCTTTTCTCTAGTCTATGGCTTTGAGGTTGTTCTCCCATTAGAAGTTGAGATACCTTCCTTGCACGTCTCCTTACATGGGTTAATAACCAATGAAGACCATAGAGCTATGTGAGTACAAGAATTAGAGACTCTTGATGAATGTCGTAAGGCTGCTTTTGATCACATGAGGGCTTATCAAAAATGCATGTCTACACAATATAACAAGAAGGTTCACCCTCGTGAGTTCCAAGTTGGTGAACTCATGCTTAGAGAGAATTCGATGAATCAGCAACACTGGGAGCAGAAAGGGAAATTTGAACCTAACTGGTTGGGTCCTTACATTATCACAGCAGCATTTGGGTCTAGTGCTTACCAGTTGTCTACTTCAGAGGGTGAAGAGCTTGCAGAGCCTATCAACATCCTACACTTGAAGAAGTTCTATACTTAGAGGCTTGCTGCTCAGCAATCTTGTATATATCTATGATCCTAAAAAAAATCCAAAAAAAAAAATCTGTCAAGTGGTGAAAACTTGGAAACAGGCGCTACTTGAAACCCTTGCACCTATGTCTATCAGTCTCAATCATCCACTGCACTACACATTTCCTAGCTTGGAATTGTTTCTTGTCCTCATCTCAAGGGCATAGATACTTCACCTATTGAGGTATTCTTGTGCATTAGGGTTTCTTTGACAACTCACAAAATAGTGTTTCTCAACATTACCCCCACCCACTTTGACATCAAGTGTTTTTCAACACTTTACAGATAGTTTACCTACGATCTCCAATGTCACGATATTTCTCACTATCAGAATCAAGTCTTGAAGAAATGGCCAAGTGACTTACACACACGCACTTTAACACTTAAATGACTGAGCTATGCTGATCTTTATCTACTTTGTGTGTTGTCTATGATGATTTCTTTGCCATGTGTTCCCTCCCTAATAGTATTTCGAGGATGTCATTGACTAGAAGACTAGGGGCATGGGACATATTTTCTTGATTTCTGCCTGTGGGTATACTTTTGTTTTTCTATAGTGTTGTAAGCATTTATGCTGGTCCTATTCAACATGTTGACTTACAAATGTATCATCCTTGACTATTTTGCAAGATTGCACTGAGGGTTTATCCTAGCGCTTATGCCTTGATACAGTGTAATCTTGCTAAATTAAACTTAGGGAATCTAATCATGTAGTTATCTTGACTTACATGTCTCTGATGCTTAGATTGGATTTCCTCATACCTATCTAATATCGATCATATTCATATCCTCATAGTTATACTAGTGATGGTTGTATGATCTCATGATGTCCCTAATAAATGCTCAATGATGAAATTAAGAGTCTAAATGTTATGAGTTTCTTGCTGGTAAATCACTTTGCATAGTAGCTCGCATTTTAGGTTCATGTCATTTTTTTCTAGTTGCACATTCCTACATGTGGGAAGAGCTCTCTCTCTTCATCTTTTTCATGGACATATCAGCTAGCTGCTTTTATCTTTTGCTTCTACATGTCTTTTCACCTTCTTAATCTTTTGCTACATTTATTTGCTATCCTATCATCACAAGGGGTTAATCCAAAAATCATCACATACGATCTATCCAAGTGTCACATTTTCACAAAAACATTTAAGTCTATACCATCCATATGAGAGATCAAAATCAATACACATAAGCATATACACATACATGAGCTGAAAAAAAAAATTGAAACATCACATGAAAGCCGAAACATACATTTTGAGACAAGTACACAAGAATATCGATAAACCCAATATCCCATATATATATCAAATGTGTCATGGTACATATACAAATGTGAGATCTAAAATCTGGATATATGTCTCAAAAATACATGAGGTACAAATCAAAACACAATGTCATGTCTGACTGCCATCCTCTGCGGCTGGTGCTGGCCCTGGTGGAGGAGCCTATCTCCTATCTAGTGCCTACACTGCACCCTCTAATATGCCCACTCACTCCAAATAATTAGGAAGACCCTATCTTGGTGGTACCACACTCTTATAGGCGGCATAATAGTATGCAGCTCATGCACCATGATGCCCTACCTCTCGCCTTGCAATATCCCTCTCTCGATGCAGCTCATCTGCTCGTGCCCACTCATCCATTAGTTGTTGATCTCATACTGCAATGGTCACTCGAGTAGCTCTACCTCCAAGGCACGGATCCTCGCACCCTACTCCTCTCCTCCTACTAGCTGCTCTGTAGGTGTCTCTACCCTCACCGCTCACCACCTCCTCAGGGGCACCTCCTCCTCTCCACCATCATCACCATCAAACTCTGATGACTCCTCCCCCTCCTACATCACCTGCACTTGCATCCTCCTCCACCCTACTCGGGAACTCTCCCCCTCCATCTGCCTACCACCTCTCCCCCTCCCTCTCCCTCCACCTCCTCCTCCTCTACCACCACCTACACCTCCCACTCCTACAGGTGCTGCATCTGGGTGTGTAAATTGGAGGAACGGGTGTCTCTGCATCTCATAAAGATACCTCAGATCAGCCCCTACATCTGCCACATCTGGGCGATAATCCCAGGGAGTCGTCACTAGTGTTGCAATATCTCGAACTGCTATCTGATAGTCCAGCATTGGTAGCCATCCCAATCCCTCATCTATGTGCATTCGAGCATAGGTAGTGGTCTCCACTAACACCACCTGTCACTCTGCAAATAGCCACCATATGCAACTGATCACAAACCACTCCACAATGTCTACGCTCTGACCCACGAGCAGTCTGCTATACCACATGTAGTCTAACTCCCATGAATCTAACCATCGTTGACACTCCCGGTACGGTCGCCATGTGAATGCTGTCAGCTCATCAAACATGAATCGGTAATAGGTCACATCTCCACTATGCCTCTATGGGATGAAACCTCTATAGAAAAAAATATACAGCTAGCTATGCTCTCATGGCTGCACCTGTGGTTGGATCATAGCGATGTGCTCCCAAGCCCAGATTTGCGCTAACACTACTCCACATGCCCATGACCCACCCTCATGGTATACTATCTCATGAAGCTCATGGTACATCTCTACCAGTATAGTAGGCCCCCATGCCATCCTACATGGTCGGGAGATTAGATCATATACCAGTTGACCCCATCCTAGTGGAAAGCACTTCTGGCCTCGGTCTGTCACCAGGGCCTGGGCTACCAAAGAGCATAACAAGCTAGGAAAAGGATAATCATATCTGTACTCAGTCATTAATCTCTCCCAACTCAGGTGATGGTCTAGAATGGTCACATCTTGGAAAAGCTCTTGCACTTGCGCTCACCCCTCTGTTGGGGTCGTATCATAGTACTCCTGTGCCATCACCAAACTTAACATCAGTACACCTGACATCCAACATTGAAATGGCTAAATCAACAAACTACTAACCAAGTAACTTACTAGCTCACTGTGGCATGGCACTTGCAGAATGTGATATACGTCCTCCAAGGTAATCAATTCCTCGCCGGTCGATAAGTGAAATGTGTTATGCTCGCTATGCCACCTCTCTGCCAGCGCAGACAACAAACTGTGGTTTGCTTGAATATGGGGCATCTGTACAGCCCAACGCAAGCCCATAGCCACTAGCGCAGTCTACTCCTCATCGCTCAAATGCTCCACAACATGCAAACCAACCACCTTGGGAGCTCTAATCTGTAATGCCGAGAATACCTCCTGTTTAGGTAATAGTCACATGACGAAAACAAGCATTAAGAAAAACAACAAAACTAGTCGTACGACACTTTTTACATAAAGAGTGCCACACATTTTTTAAATAGTGTAGCATGACACTTTTTACATGAGTGTGACATTTTTATGTCATGCGACATTTTGTACTGCATCGTGCGACATTTGGGTATGGCTGGCGCTACACATTTTTCTGAACAGTGCAATACATTTTTTGAAAAAAAGTGTCACGAGATAGTTTTTCTGAGCCCATGCGATACTTTAAAAGTATATCGCGAATTTTTTTTAAAAAATTTAAAAACATGCAAAAAAGCTCACAAAAAGCTCGAAAAAGTGACAAAAAGGTAGTTACTTACTGACGCCCCATATCGCTCTGGCCGGTTGTGCAACCAGTTGTGCTCGAAATGGTGTTGATGAAGAGGAATGTTTGCCTGAGCCATGATGCTATGTGGACCACACAAAATCTCTCAAATCACAAAAAGACAAATGAATAGTGAAAATGACACTTGGACCCATTTTATAGCCTCCAACCTCATTTTGACCTAATTTTCAAACTCCTTGGAATTGCACAAAAATTGCAACCCTAGCTAATTTCGATGTCCTAGATCCATTTTCGGGATCAAAATCAAAATCTAAGTTCATCTTGATGGTCAAAATCGCATTTTAAAATTTTACCTTCTTCTAAGCAGTTAGCTGACTGTTTGAGGTCTAATCTTTGAATCATCACTGGGGCATCTTCATTTCTTCATGACTTCATCATTTATATGCTTCATATCTACTTCTATTCACCTTTTCACATCTAAATCCTCTTTCTACTCAATTTGACCTAATTTTTATGATTTATCTTTCGCAGTCAACTTTGGTCAAACTGGGGCATTTTATCAATTTCTTATAGTCATTCTTGGGTTCTAATCATTTATCTATCATATCAGACATTGCTATATCTTGATTTTCTCATGTCTAGCTACTTTCTGCATCCTCTTACCTCATTTCAATTTCGATCCCAAGGGGACAAAAATACTCTATTGCTAATTGTTACAGCTATCTATTTCTTAGGAGCATTTGTTTGACCTTATCACTTGCTCTCGATCTATTCACTTTGCTAGATGTTAGAATTATTTTTGGATCCTAACATCATCTTCCTAATGTTTAGTACTACCACTATCAGGCTGTGCATTCAGGACTTGCTATCTATTTCTGCATTTTAGTCTTTGGAATCAGATATCTATATCTATCATCACCTACTTGGCTTCGATTTTCTTTGACATAATGTGTTCCCAGATTGATCACACATTAGTCAAAGAGGGGCAAATGTGATCACCTAAAAATGGTCATCTAGACTATTAACCCCCTTCTCAGCATTTTGGCTAAATTAATTTAATCATTTATCTAGACCAAATTGCTAATAATCAATTTATTTGATTATAACCTATAGTTTGACTATGCTATCCTAAGTTCATTATTTGATTAAAAGAACATGTCCCCTTTTAATTAAATAAAACACCCCATTCTTCTAACCCACTTAAAGTGCACACATAAAGTCCTTTTTCTATTTTACAATTAAAAGAAAAGGCTTGTGAGACTTTTGTCTTATATGACAAGTCAACTTATATTCTATTGGTTGACTTGTGTGTGCACATGGATCACACCTATTTTTGAATTCCACCATTGATCATCCACCATCTTCATCTTGATCTCTACCATCCGTACGACTTTAAAAGGGAGAGAGATTTTCCCCTCAAAGGATCCATCCATCTTTTAAATATTGTTATGCTACAAGTTTTCTAACAGGTTTCTTTAGAGCTTTGTGGAGAACTTCTCTTTCTTGTCTACATTCTCTCATCCATGGCATTCTAGCTTAGCTTAGCTTTCATTTTTACATGTAGCTTAAATCATATAGTCTAATAGTTGGATTGTAACACTCTCATACATGTTTTAGCATAGCTACACTTTGCATCTCATTCTAGCTTAATCTTCATTTGCATTGCATTCTTGAGGAACTCCTTGGGACATTTGCATTCTCACATCTTGTCTTTGGAAACTCCCATTGCATGGTTTACTAGCAAGAAAAGTATCTTTAAGGCTCATCTGAGAGCCTTCTTATTCTTGAAATATACTCTCTTGCACTTCGTAGATAGGGAGCTCTAAGCCGACATTCGAACATTCCAAACTCATGGAATCGTTTGGATAGAATGGTTTAGAGTGTGACACTTTCGAGTGTACAAACTGTAGCCTTCTACTCAAAGAAAGTTATTTTTGGAGGCTCATACCCTGGATATGTTATCACTTGATTTTTTGGAGTGGGTGCTTGCTGTAATGGCTAGGCACAGTAGGTGCTCCCATGGGGTATGTTCATATTGTAGTGACTACTTGCATTGGAAGCATCATTCCTCCTCCATTAGGATTGGCTTGCTTCATGAACGTGGTCACTTCTGCAAAGACTTTATCCAATGTATCAATATTTTTTGTAAGAAGTCTTCTCAAAAAGATCATAGTAAGATGGTCCATAGCATTTAGATAAATCTAAATAGCAGCTTCAATCAATATGGTGTATGGCATTTCCAACTTGTGGTAGGCCATATGAAAGCGATGGTTGAAGTGTGAAGCTATCTCAACTGAGTCCCTTTTGATTGATATGAATTGTTGATGTATCATAGCTAGGTTGATGAATGTTTTGAATTGTTCCAAGAACAAATTTTTGAATGTATCCCAATCTCTAATGCATCAAAGTGGCAAATTGATGTACCAATTGAAGGAAATTTCTCCCAAAGAATAAGAAAATAAACGAAGAACCACATCCTCATTAGTGACTTGCTTGTGATTGCAAATTTCTTTGAATACCTTGACATGATCTTTAGCAATTTGAGTCTCACCATAAATAAATCTAGGGAAAAACTTCTCAAGATTCTTAGGGAGGTCATGGAATGCACCTCTCAAGTTTATTGGTGAGTATACAACATTTGTAAAAAAGGACATTAGAGGGTTTGGCAGACCTAATGGTGGTTATTGAGGAGTAGCTATCAGAATATGTGGTGGTCTACTAGGTGGTTGGAGTAGAGGTGGAGTTGAAGAAGATGATGAAAGTCTGAATATGGCTAAACTCAGGATGTTCCCTTGTCACTACATGGTTTTTGGAAGTGGGTAAGCTTGAGAAACTCATGTTCACTTGGAGTAGAGCTTAATGCTCATTGAAATGGGGATTTTGGATCAATATCCTCCAGCTTGCATCAATCTTAGAAAAACAAACCTTTGCAAAAGTACACTTTCTTAGCTCTCTAAATTTTGTGCACCATAGAGTTTTGTACACCTACACACCTACAAAGTTGCAGATCTATAGACTTGCGTAGCTACAGACCTGCAGACTTGCATACCTGCAGAGCTGCGGACCTAAATTTTGTTGAAAACTCAAGAAATTTTCTAAACTTTTGTGAAGTGTAGATTATTGTAGAAGTGCAAAATTTTGAAACTTAGACAAGTTTTCTTCCATTTTGGGAGTCTAAAGAAGCCCTCCTTCTAGTGCCACTTCTATTGGGCAATTTTTTTACATGAGGTCAATGGTAGGAATCCATTGTGCAATTCCTCTCTTGCAAAGCTAATCTTTTTGGGATTAACTCCAAGGTTCAGTATTTGTCTTGCAACATACCAAAATCCACGTAGTTGAAGATAAATGTGATTGTTCACGAGGAGGCCTTTTCTGGTTCTATTATGATCTCAGAATGAAGTAAATCTATTCATTGTCTCAAAATAATACACAAAAGAACAATATTTTTGTATTTTCTAATTTTTTAATGAATTCAATCTAACAGTGCAATGAAAATGAGTTCCTATTCTGACAAGGGGTTAACAAAGCAAATAAAAAAATTGAAAGAAAATAACATGAAATTGAAATAACTTGAAATTAAAATCTTAAACGGACATAAGCTACAGAAAATAACACACTATGAGTTAAACTTTTGAAGAAATTAGTAAGAAACCAATGAATATATGAATAACACTTCCTAGAATCCACTGATGCAATCATTGGTGAGAAAATTTAACAATCGTATGATATTTCACTCTTCATCAAATTGCAAGGCCATGGAAAGTGTGCTCATGTGAGACAAAAAGCTATGTAGGAACAATTTGATGATCTCTTCTCAAGCTTGTTATGTCAGCAAAATTCATAAATCTGTAGCAAACACCACAACTAAAAGATCGTACAACTAGAGGTGACACAATAAACATTTGGTTCAACCATAATTTCATGAATAAAATTCATGAAAATATGACACATTCAGGGAAGAATCACTACACTCCAAATGTGAGCACCAAAAGCATAATTTTATTACATAATAATGACAACCTTTGTTACATTTTACAATGGGGTATTTATAAGAAATCATCTCCTCAATTTGTGTTGAGAGTGAGAGATATCTTCATGCAATAAAATGCTTTTAAAACATTAAAACAAACTAAATATATACATACTAACAATTAATTTGGTGCTTAGAGGGACTCCATCCATATTTTATTCATTAATTGGATGCATGAGCCATTTAAATGTCAAAAATAGAGAAAGCATGAGAGAGAAAGTAGGAGGAAGCCTTCAGTCAAAGTAAGAGCATTTGGAGGTGTCAAAAATAGAAGTTGGTCCTTCACTAGGAATATGTCACAGTTAAACTGTTGTCAGAATGTGTTCCCATTACATGGAAAGCACTATTTTTTGGACTAGCAGTTAAGTATCAGAACACCTCTAAATTGTGGAGCTATGGACCTATGTACCTGTGGACTTATGCACCTACAGATCTGTACACCTGTTGGTGTTTGAAAATGTTACCCATTTCCAATTACCCTGATGAGAACAAAATGCATCTAAGGGGCAGCTAACTCCCATTATCAACATATCCATTCAGACACCAGGCCAACTATAAGGCTAGACCCTTCTTCTTCTTCAGGCTCTGCAAAACCTAGGCGGGTGAACTTATAGATTCCTTATATGGAACCAGTTGTCAAAGCATACACTGAATCTATTCAAAGCAAATAAAACCCTTATTTCTCCTAAGAACTCATGAAATAACACAAACCTATGATAGCTAGATGCAAATCTATGAATCTCATAAGCTGAGTGAGGGCATTCTATGATAACTCTTCAACATGAAAGGGGAAAAGCATTTGGATTTTGATGTTGATTTCAACAACCCTCAGATATGCAGCAGTGAGAAAGTAATGACCCTGTAGCTGATTAGTGCCTAGTCCATTGGGAAAATTCATGGATAACAAACATACATATGAATATCTGAGACATGTGTGTATTTTCAAATATAGATCTATCTATTTAACTTGTAAATAGACATCTATGTTTAGTTTCAAATCTCGTTCTTACCTGATATCCTCCTCAATAAGTCTGCAACCCTATTGATTTCTATGAAGCATTTACACAATTCCTTGAACTATCAGCAACAATGAAACAACATACAATCTTAGGAGACTACAACTACGACCTAAACTCTTTGTTTAGAGATCGTAAAACATTGAAATTCAATGAGAATGGAGACAAGATTCAACTAAAACTTAATCATCTGCTGCTCTTTGCATTATTTCCTTCAAAATATACAATCATATACATGAAATGAAAGACATGAAATAACCTAACAGATCTAAACTATCTATATTTATCTTTCTACTGCTATTCATACAAGAAGAATATTGCTGAAGGAAAATGGTGTCACAGTCCTGGAATCATGTCAAAATACTGGAACCAATGGTCTCACAGTGCAAAAAATGGAATCCCTAATGGTATCACAACAATGAACTTTTTCTTCCCAGAAATTGGAACCTACTGGTTTCTCAGTAACAAAAACTAGAACTAGAACCCTTACAAATGAAGAAAGAAAGAAAGATATAGCAAGAAATGAATTCCCAGATCTAATATGCAATTGCCAGGTGTCCACTTGAAATCCAATCTTCTGCAACTAAAAAAAAACCTCTTTCTTCTCTCTTCCTTGATCTGACTCATTTCATCATTTCCTGTTACTGATTTGAAAATATTCTCTAAGTAATGATGAAAACTGTTTGAGTCATTCACATATCTGATTTGCCCCATGAAAAGCTAGAGTGAAATCTCAATTTTTACCAAGTGAATGCAACCAAACTTGACCCAAACTGATTTTTTACTACCTTTTAACCATGTTTAGGTCACTACTTCGTTAGAAATTAGATCTAAATTCCCATTTCTGAGTTCAGTTACAATTTGGTTACTTGGAACAAATCCTCCTATAGCTCAAATAGGTGGCATTCTGTGCAAAATCTGATCCTAGAATTAGAAAATTTGGATTCCCACTATTCCGGAAATATATAATATTGATATGTTCGCCTTTAGGAATCGCCCAGAATCTTCAGTTGAAAAATAGTCCCCTTCTCGCAGAAAAACCAAGTCTGCACCTCTTTGATTTTAAATTTCAAAATTTAAAAATCTTCTAAAGTTAACATTTTATGACAAAAGCCCTTTTGATTAAAAAAAAGCACGACAACTCTTTGAAAATAATAAAAAATTATTATTTTCATCTCTTTTCACAATTTTCCTCTCTTTTGGATCCAAGGTCAACAAGCTTTGACCAGCGCCACGTGGTGCCCCCTGATTGGACAACTGATCCACATCATCCACCATGTCAGCGCTCTTTGTCCCGGGCCAGGCACCACATGTCATAATCTTGTGATCCCACTTTACTTAACCGAGGCGCATCTTGATCTTGGGGGAATACCCTTGCCATTGATCTTTGCCACGTGGCGACATCTGGTGAGTTCTTCTTGATCTGCACATTCTACGCCACCTTATCACCTCTCGAGACCCGCGTGCAACTTGTAGCTTACCTGCACTCCCTCAATTTTTAAAGTTCGTCCAACTATATTATTCGAGAATGCGCTCGTCATCCATCGCGCCACTTGTCGCAATCTTGGCCTTGGTCGTTATTTGCACGCCACATCAGCAAACAAGCAACTTTGTTCAAAACATATGGGTCAGCACCTCTGGCTAAAGTCATCCTTGTTTTGTGTGCTTGTTCAAAATTTTCACAATGTACCCGCTAAGCTAGCCGACCACGGGCCTATCTTACATGTTGGAGCGGCTTACAAAAGCCCTCATCTCAACTTCATATTAAACACTGTGTTGTGTTGTATTTAAAAATTTAGAACTTCTTCCCCACGACCCATGTGGGATATAATGTTTTCATGGTATTCCCACTTTAATGCATGTGACTGGTTCAAATTTTTTGACGTCCTACCTGCTTGCGCAGTGAGTCTTCTGCTTGTTTGGGCGCAGGCTTCTAACGTGAATATCCAATAAAAAACATTGGGGCTACCCTCCTTTCATGGCATGTTCAAATTGTTTGCAGAGGCTTTGTATTAATGTGAGCTCCCTGTCTAAGCAACGGTCTTTCTTTTTATTGGCTTTATCTTCATTTTGTGTGAGTGCCTTTATACTTTGTGTTTGCTTTTTTACAATTTTGCCCTTTGATTGGACTCTATCTCCTTAGCCGGTTCTTCTAATGCATGAATTCTGGTCTTTTTCTTTTTAATGGCATGGTCTTCCTTTTTAAACCATGAGTTTTACCTCCTCTACATCGGCAGTGAAAAGATCAAAAGTTATAACATTAATACTGTAGCTTCATTGTCTTTTAACTGGTCTTTGACAGTGGTTGTGAGCTTCTTGTTTAATGTTGTAGCTTATTGGCCACGACTTGGGCTCTTTTTGATTGTTGTGGCTCTGTTTTAAATTGGCACCCCAAACACAAATTTGGAGCTCCATCATTGAAAATGTGGGTGGTCTTCAGTTGGTGTGAGTTGCTTTGATCCATAGATGTCCGACTTGGATGTGATGACTACATGCTTCTTTTAATTTGTGTGCTCACTGTACATTGTTTCTCTTTAACTACAGCTACTTTTAAAATGCGTGGAAGCTTCCTTTGACTTACGTAAGCTTCTTATGTGAATGCACACTCCATTTTCTTCTATGCAGGGTCCTCTTTATTTTGGCACTGTGGTCCTTCTTAGCCGATTCCCTGCTTGGAGTGGCAATCTTCCCTTTTGTAGACGTCTTTATTCTTCAAAGCTAACTGTAAAAACAGAATCACTTATCCACTGAATCCAAAAGCAATTGACATATATTTCCTTTCTAATCACCATGAATCAATTGCAAAGACCACTCTTCCAGCAAAATTAGCACCTCCAGTTTGTCTTGAAACTTTGCTTTAATTGCCCTCACAGGAAAGTGGAAAAGCTTTATATTTTCCCTCCTACTGATGTTTTAAACAACACCAATTTCCTTTCAATAAAGATTTGATAAACATTAGTTTGAACACCATTTAATTTTCATTGTAAGTTTTCGTTTCAAAACTTTCAATTTGCTCAGCCTCTTCTTTAATTTGATGTAATTAGTCAGACCCCAAAGTGGGTCCAGCTAAAAAAAAATTGTTTCTAAGCGATTGATAAGCAAACTGATCCAATAATCTCCTTGAACTGTTTGGAAACCAAGTTTGAAGACAAACACACCACATAAACTCATTTTAAATCATTTTCGCATCACTATGAAATCCTTGTCAGGAGGCCTATTGACTTGCCTTAAAAACTGATTCAAACACCTGACCGGGCTCTAAAATTTGGCACATTGAATCTCTGCTTTGCATGCTTTCACCCTGTCAGATTTCATCTTATGAGGAATTTCCAGTCATGAGGTATTCAATGTCAAAGTTTCCTTCTCAGAATCACCTGCAGATAAACATGTTAGAAAACTGAAAAGTATGTTTGGTTTGAGCTCCGAAAACTGGGCAAATGGGTATGTGAGATTCTAAAGACTAGGGCATTGGTACTTTGTCATGAGGTGAGTATGATTCTATAATTTTAGCTCATGAAAAATCATAGGACGCATTTGGCAAGCATGCAAAGTAGGCTATCTGGGTTAGCAGGACAGTGATCATCAGTAAAACAACATTTTTTGGCGAATGGAATGACCCTAGTAAAGTGTGAAGATGGATTTGTCAAAGCTCAAAAACTGACACACTTATAGTATTTTTAGAGGAAAATACAGGGGAACAAACCATTTGGTCCTACCAATCACAAGCCCTAAGATATAGCATCCCGAACAGGGCTCCCGATCAATCTGCATCTCTGACTACCAGTGAAATTTTGAAAATTGCAAATAGAATCATGTTTGAAAACTGATTAAACGGATTCGTCATAAGCTCAAATCTAGAAAATAGAAAGTTTCTAACCCCTAGAATATTATGTAACAAAAAATTTCTCATTTGGGTTGACTGGTCAAAAGTTATAACTCGTCAAACAAGGCTTCCCAGAAAAGTGTGCAAAGTGCATCAGCACGAAAACAGTAAACTACCAACTTTGAGGGATTCAAAACCTAGTCAAATGGATTCAAAATGACTCAAAATTTGACACATAGGTTCTCAGGTATGGATACTAGATAATCTCAAAATGGAAAGTCATGACACATTTTTGGGTGCAAGATATTCATTGGCAAACACTGCCTCCTGTCGTTGTTTGACACTTAAGTGAAAAGGCAAAATTTATACTAGCTCAAAACAAAACTTTTCCAAATTACTCGAAATCACAATTGAACTTCATGGAATGCTTAGGCGGACTGAATGAAAGGTGTTAGAAACATTAAACACCTCACAGGCCTTAAGGGTACAGCTGGGCACATTTGCATTTATGGGGCTTTCATAGGCTTGACTTGATTCAAAATTTTAAATGGTCGCTCAAAATGAGAACGCAATTTTGAGCACCAACCGCACCTAAGGAGCTGCGGACCTCAACAGAGTCCAAATCTCAAAAAAATTAGTATCAAAATTGAAATTCTGACATCTGGGTTTTGTTCTTCTTCATCCCAAAGCTATGTTTGGATGTTTGCCCTTGAATTTCTCTATCATCTTAGTTATCTTAGCTACATTTGGAAGATCTAAAGCCTCATATTTATCCTTGACCTTCTATTGGTAGTTGTCCACCTTAATTCGAGTCTTTGTAAAATCTCCATGTTTGGTGTCCAACTCTAACAGAGCATCTTCTATCTTGAAGGCTTGTCGGATGTCCTCATCATCAGCAACCTCCACAAAAATCTTCTTGAAATTTTCCACTACTGTCTCTATAGGTAAAAATTTCTCTCCTTCCTCATCTTCAAAAATATCCAAGCATGCATCATAATAGTGTCTTTCTACTTCCAAAATTTTCTCTCGGGCTTGGTCCTTGAGTCAATGGAACTCCTCATGTAATGTTTCTATTACTTTATTACTATCCACTATTTTCTCTATCCAATCATTGATCATATCCAATTCCTCTCCGATATATACATTAATCAAAATCTAGTATCTTTGACCCTTTATGGCTTGTAGAGTCCACAAATCCTTACTCGAGGCATGTACCTCATCCATGATACTAAAGTCCTGCTTAAAAATTGCTACGATCTTATTCACATTCTCTTCTGTAGCATGTAGTAACTTCAAATTCCCTGTGATGATCATAACACCTTTCTCCTCAAAACTTTCTCGCCACTCCTGACAAGCTTTCAAAAATGGGTCCAATTGCACACATTTCCCTTCTCTAAGTATAATGTTCAAAGTATGCTCTGGGTGTTTAGGATCAAGAGGACCAATGACTTCGGCTAGATATCCTTTTAGGATCTCAACTTCACTTTGAAGTGCTTGGAGTTCAATCTCCTCTTGTTCCATGTACTTGAGGACCTCTTTGACTCCCATAGTCATTGTTTGTCGAGCTGAATCCTATGTAGTCCTTCCCAACATAACATCTGTCAATTCATTATCTTCGAAGCTAAGGCCTTCCACATCTATGCCTTCAAAAGGGAGAGCCACTTGTGCAAATAAATCCTAGTTCCATACGGTGGTGAAAAACACCAATGGTGTTGCCTCATGTGATGGAGACTCAAGTTTGTTCAAGATCTCTACAATGTCACAAATGTCTTCCTTTGAAGCATGGAATTAAGGTTTAGTACTCCTCATTTTTTCCTTTTGGATCCATCTAGGGATTCGTCCTGTTGAGGACCTAGCTCTTGATGATGAAGGGGTGTGTTCAACTACCTCCTTCCCTTTATCACTCTTGCTTGGAGTTGTCTCCTATTGGGAAGGCTCTCCTTGTGTGGTTTCAGTTTCCATGGATCCTATAGCCTGTACCTCAGTGTCTTGGGAAAGTGGTTGAGAATATTCCACCATTTTTCCTTCTGACACTTCATCGGTCACCATTTTTTCTAGTCTCTACTTCGATAAGGACTCCTTTTGAATATGCTCTTCCTTCATACTCTATGGTGGAAGGGTCATCGAGCCCTATTCTACCATTTTAACTCATGGTGGAGATGGAGGAGTAAGATCAAGACCCTATGTATCTATTGGCATTTGCATCCAATCTTCCTGTTGAGGTTCACCTATAGGGGTGTCCCTGATCTTATCCCTAATCAACTTTGTACCTATGGGCATGACATAAAAATCTGACATTGATAAAATGTGATTTCTCTCCTCACCCTACTCATCTACCCATTGCTATAATTCATCTTTCAAAGAAGATATCTCTAATGGTTCTACTTGAGTGGATGGCAGGGTATTTGTGGCATTCTTTCTTCTTTGCAACTCTGTGGCTCTAGCTAGTTGAGTTCTTCCCTGTAGGGGTACTTCTTCTTCCTCTTTCAACTCTAATTTTGTTTCTTCTTCTTCTTCATCTCCCTCTGGAATACTTTTGGGAATAGAGGTATTAGGCACTAATCTTCTACTAATTCTTTACATTTTCTTCATTTGAATCTTAATCCTCTTCTTCTATTTCTTGGAGGTAGAAGGAGAAGTTGGTTCATTTTGTGTAGGAGGAATGGAGAGTTGTGGAATATCTCCCTCTTTTGGTTGGCTAGACACAACAGGAGGCAACTACAATTCATCTTGGACTTGGGTAGCTCCAGTATCTTGAGACCCTTGTGGACTCTATTCTTGTTGCTAGGGAGGTGCCTATTCTATCTAAATCCTTTGAGGAGAGGTCCTCTTTCTTTTATTCTTTCCCTTCCTTTTTGAAGGGTGATAATATCCCACTGAGTGATCAAGCTAGTAGACTATCTCTGGCCTAATAGGAGACTAGAGCACAAAGGTAGGAATTGTGACTTTCCTTCCTTTACCCCTTTCTAGGTGAGGATGTGCATGGAAGATCATTGTATCCAAAATTGGATCAAGTGGAAAAATTTTCTTAATTCAATTCTTTTTCATTCGGATAGAATGCCTCACTCAATGATTAATATTATCTCCTTCCTCCCTATCAACCTCTGCATTGAAAATAGGTATTTCACCAAATTTATTTGCATTGAATAGGGGATCCAGTAATTCCTTAGAATTTTGTTGCCTTATCTCCTCCAAGATAGTCAACTGGAGAGCCTTCTCTACTAGATACAAAGTCATCCTACAATAGTCCCTTATGCCAACATCATAGTCATTTGTAGCATTAATCCATTGATCTTCAACAACATCCTCATGATGGAAGTCCTTTCCTACTAGACTCTCCACTTTCCCAACATTGTCAAAGTATGGTCGAGGAGAGTTGTATTCTTCAAGAGGATAATTCTCCCACTCCCACTAAAAAGATGAAATTTCTTGCTTCTTCTTCACCTGATATGGTCTGATGATCAATGGCCATGCCCAACAAGGTTTCCATTATCTCTTGATTTTCTCATATGTTGACTCAATCTATCGAGAAATCTCCAGTAGTACCAACTTGTCACTAGGATATCTCGGGAGCTTCTTTGGATTGATGGATGCACTGGCTACCTATAGATATGTGAATGTTTTGAACTAGATAAAGTAGGCTCCAAGAGCTGTGACTTTTTCTTTGGCTTCATCAGATAACCTCTTTGGATAATCACCCTTGATGAATCGAATGATCGTAAAGATGAAGGCATCGTTCCAAATTTTGTATTCTTTTCTCTGCCCTAAGATCTTGTTCTTCACTATTTAAGGGTAGACTATATAGGGCCAGGCATTAGGGTCCTACATACTACATCTCTTGTACAAACTAGGATAGTTTGTAGCCCTTGTTGCAAGCATGCACACCATGTAAGAAGTCATATAAAACTTCTTCTTATCCTTCACCATACTCAACTGTTCACACAAGTTCTCACTAAGTGTGGTGGCCCAGTCCAATGGTACCTTTGCTTGTCTAATGGTCTTAATGAAGTTGAGCATAGATGTATTGAGGTGGCCCATTGCAGGTAAGGCCATGACTCTGCTCAAGGGAATGATAGAGTATCCAATATCTTCCTTCATGTATCCCCGAGTCATATCCACTTTTTTGGTTATCCTTCCACAAGGAGGTTTCTCAATTAGGTACGAGGATTGTATAATGTCAATGGCCTCTTGCTAATGCTCCCTATACCATCTTTTAGCTGCTTTATAGGAGATTTGGATGAACTAGTCTTCTATAGGAAGATGAAAGACCCTCTCAATGTTGTCGGATCACAGATCTAAGACCACTTCTTTAGTGACACTCTTAACTACCCTTTCATCAGGAACGAAATGTTGAGATAGGGTCATGATTACTTCAACTAATTGTATAGACATCGAACATGATTTTGCATTCACCAATCTTGAATAGATCAGAGCAAACATCGTGGTTGATCTCTTTGTTGGCCTATTGCAAATCCTTAGGAACTCTCCTAGATCTGTGTGTCCAAGGTTAGTATCTTTGATCTTAGCATAATCATTGTAGACTCTTGACCTTGAAGGTACACCTTGGAATTTGAAGACTACAAGTTTGGGTGTTGCTCCGGATGTGGACGCCATTTGATCACTTGTATATTGATAGAAAGAACATTATTAGTCCAACGACAACATAAAATTTATGAATTAAAATGAGCAAAAAAGAAATGTCCCCTTTGCGTAATTTATTTATTTTAATTTTTTTTCATTTTTATTTTTTATTTTTATTTTATATATATATTTAAATTAATTTATTAATTAATTTTTTTTTTTTTCAATTTTCCTATGTTTTTTTTGTTTTTTCAAATTTTCTATTTGTTTTGTGTATTTTCAATTTTGAACGATTCTAGCACTCTAATTCTAATAAAAATTTCTTCTCCTGACTCTCAAACTGTGAGTCTAGGAGTCAAAAAAAGTAGGGGGTCCCCATTCCTAGTGAGGAATGGGGCATGTGTTGTGGACACCACAACACATACCATATTTCTGTCATTTGGATCAACAAATCCTTTAAGATATTTAATGTAAACCTCCTCTTCTAGTATACCATTCATAAATTTTGACTTAACATCCAATCTCCTCTTCTAGTATACCATTCATAAATGTTTACTTATAATCCATTTGATAAACTTTGAATCCTGTATAAGAAAAATAAGCAAGAAAAGTTTTTAGTCCTTCCAATCTTGCAACAAGTGCAAATTTCTCTCCATAGTCAATTCCCTCTTCTTGTGCATATACTTTGCTAACTAATTTTTCCTTATTCCTTGTCACTTCACCATTCTCATCAAATTTGCTTCTATATATCCACTTAGTTCTAATAGCATTCTTGTCCTTTGGTCTTGGTACTAGTGTCCAAGTTTTGTTCTTTTCAATTCAATCAATCTCTTCATTCATGGCTTGAATCTAGTCTTTATCCTCTAATGCATCCTTCACTGATTTAGGTTCATATATTCTTTTTTAAAAATGTGTTATTTCTCAATCCATTCCTTGTCATTGGTCCATCTTCTATTCCTCCACTGATTTTCTCAACAAGATGATGTCTTCTGACATAGTTTGATAATCTTGGCTTAGTTCTTTCTTCAACAATAGGTCTTCCATGAAGATAAATTTTAGGTTCACTATGTACTTCTCTATCAGGTAACCTAGCATTCCTCTCTTGTAAAGTATTCTTGACATCAAAATGTATCTTGATATCCATTGGATGTGAACTAGAAGTCACTGATTCTTGCTAATTAGCAACCTAGATTTTAGAATCATTAGCATTAGCAGACATGCCTTCATAGTTGTACACAAAAGTTTTGTTGTCTTTAGGTTCCTCATTTTGTTCTTCTTCATGTATTTCTATATATTCATCAACTTTTACATTGGCATTTTCCACAACATTTTTAGTGTTAGTATTTAAACACTTGTAAGCTTTACTTCTTGCAAAATATCCTAGAAATATACCTTCCTCACTTTTAGCAACAAGTTTACCTTTTATGTTGTCCTATAGAATATAATACCTACTTCCAAATACTTTGAAATTTTTGACATTGGGTGGGTGTCCATACCATAATTCAAAAGGTGTGATATTTGTACCTTTCTTAACTTGTACTTAGTTCAATGTATAGATAGTTGTACTGACATCTTCTCTCCAGTATTTCAAAGAAACATTCTTCTCTTTCATTGGTGTCCTTACAAAATTCATCATAGACCTATTTCTTCTTTCATCTATCCCATTTTGTGGAGGGGTCCTTGGTGCATAAGGTTTTCTTTTGATTCCTCTATGATTGAAGAAAATATTGAATTCATTTGATGTAAACTCTCCTTCTCTATTAGATCTTAAACACTTTAAAAATTTTCCATCTTACTTTTTAACTCTTGCAAGATGCCACTTAAACATTTGAAAAGCATAAAAGTTTTCTCCTAAAAGCATCACTATCATCATTCTAGAATAATCATCAACAAATAGAATGAAACATTTGTCACCTTTCTAACTTTTCACATTAATTGGTCCACATAGATCAGTATGAACTAATTCTAATATTTCATTTGAAGTAGGAGTTTTACTCTTAAAACTAGACTTTATCATCTTTCCTAACTGACATTGTTTGCAAATTACATTATCAAGTTTCTTTATTTTTGGCAAACCTCTAACTCTCTTCATCTTACTGATATTAAGCAAGTTGTCAAAATTTACATGACATAATCTTTTGTGCCATATCCACACATCATCAAATTGTACAACAAGACAAGTAGCTTTACTCATTTCAAGATAAAATAGATTACCTCTAGTCTGGTCACCACTTCCAATGAGTTCTCCATCAACATCATAGATCTTAGCCTTCTTGTTTACAAATTCAACTTTACATCTTGAACTATTCAATTGTGACACACTCAACAGATTATACTTAAGTCATTCCACATAGTAAGCATTGTCACATATGATCTTATCTATCAACCTTATTTATCATTTACCTTTCATTAGACAGGGTGCATCATTACAAAATCTAACACTATTTTCATTATAATGCTCAAGAGGTTTGAACTTAATTTTGTCTCCAGTCATGTGATGGGAATATCCATTGTCAATGATCCATATGTCACTTTTGTTCACATAAGATACTAATGTAGTTACCCCATCTTCATCAGAATCATCTTTCATAGAAACATAGATAACTTCATCATCAGGGCCATCTGGTTCATCATTGGATTCATCTTCAACAATGTAGCAAGATGTCTTTCCTTTGTCTTTAAAAGTCTTCTCTACTCTCATCTCTTTTACTTATATGTTTGTCTCCACTTTTGTTGTTTGTCTTCTTAGGATACCTTGCTACAATATGACAAAGTTCATTACAATTAAAACATATGATGGGTAACTTACCTTTATATTTTCTTTTGCCTCTATGAAATATTGTAACCAACAATGTTCAAGTTCTTCTAGATCTTCATCATCTATATCAGTATCACTAGCAACATGTTTGACCTTTTTATTTCTCTTATCTTTAGGATCTTTTAGTGTCTATTTAGCTTTGAAAGAGGATTCAACATTCTTAGTTTTGAAATTATCAAAATTTGAAAATTCAAAGGTAGTGAGTCTACCAACCAGTCCTTTAAGGGCTAGATCATTAGCAAGAGTACATCTCAATTCTTGTATAGCAAAGACTCTAATAGCATAGATAAGCATCAAGGTTCTCAATACTTTTTTGATCATAGTCTCATCTTCAATATTTCCATTTGATCCTATAATTGCATATACAACATATTTGATTCTTGCACAATATTGACCTATAGTCTCACCTTCTTGCATTCTCATACCATCAAATTTTTCTCTTAAATTTTCTACTTTGGCTCTTAGCACATTCTTATCTCCTCCATAGATTTTTTTATGGCATCCCACATTTGTTTAGCAACAGTAAACTCTTTGATGTTATCAAACTTTGAATAGCTTGGGAAGATGCAATCTCTAACATTGTATGATTGTGTTTTTTCTTTTCTTTCAGTTGTTGTGTAGTAGGGGATCCAACTACTTCTATATATATGATGGTCATGGTTCACATTGCAAAATCTCCAAGTCCTCCTAGATGCAACTTCATCAAACTTTTCCATGTAGGAAATTTATCCTTGTTTAGCTTAGCTACTTCATTTTTGTACATCTTGATCTTTAACTTCAAGTACCTTCAAAATATTTCCTCACAAACACCAATAGATTTGATACCAATTTTTGGAATAATTTAGAATAATTGAGAGAGGGTGGGGGGTAAATTAGTTATCCAAAGTCCAAATGTAAAAATAAAACTTTTTAGTACTAATCAAACATATATGTGCATGTATTGATTAGATCATCCAATATCTTCATAACTCTATAGGTTACTGTCTTAGATCAAAATAACTTTGTAGAAATGTAAACATGAAACATCACAAAATCATTCACACAATTTGACACAAGGATTCAGCATGGAAACCCAATTTGGGAAAAACCATCAGTAATATACTACCAATTTTTTCACTCTCTTCTGAAGTGAGTCCTATTATGAACCTACCCTATTAAAGGTTCCAATGCACACTATTAAATGTGACCTTGATTAAAGGATTTCAATCACCCTATTAGGAGTGGGCCTTGTTAGAGGACTTTAGAACATTCCATTAGAATGTCACCTATTTAAAGGATTTACTCATGACTATTACGTCAAACTTAATCCAAAGGATTTATCCAGACTAATATAGTTGTTAGAAAGTTTTAGATTGTAGATTTTTGGTTTAATCCTATGTTATGCTTGGCATTCATTCCCTTCATCTTTGATTTCTTTTTCACCCTTCAAGCTTTGATGTCCTTTAGCCTTCATGCTTAGTATGTCAATTTCATATTCTTTCCCTTGGCCACCATATGAAGCAACAACTCCAAACTCTCAACAACCTAGTTGCTTTTGGCCTTGTATCACCTTATATGGAGAATTTTGGTCTTTTTCCACTTAATCACAATCATCCATTTTAGGGTTAGGTAAGATTCATTGAATCCTTCTTGATATTTTATTCCCTCCAGAAATTTCTCTTACAATCCTCATTAGATTAATCTCAAAATGGTTTATCTTGAATTTTGTGCCACCAGCTCATCATACTTATCTTCAACATACTTTACACAATTCAAGAAATCAACTTTTTTGGCTCAGATTCATTAAATCTTCAATTAAACTATTTTTACTATCACTTGATAATTATGATGTCACTTGGCAATAATAGTCTTTTGATGCTCAACCAACACTAGGTCGCTCGGCATGAACTAAGTCTTCCTTTTTCAATCATCACTATTATTCCTTTGATGCTTGACACATACTATATTTTACTATTGCTTGACACATACTAGCTTTCACTTTTCTCAGCACATATTGAATTTTTTCTCGGTCTGAACTAAGTGCTCAGCTTACACTATTTGCTTGGTCAGGCTTGGCAGGAACATTTTTCTTCATAGTCTTCTTCTTGTCTTAACTTAAGTATCCTTTCATTGTAGCCTTTAGTAGATAAACAATAATTCATATCATCAAAGTCTTACTTGGTCTTAGTGCTCCTTTTATAAACCATATAACTCAACCTTTCTCAAGGTACTTTTGTTATCGATTCTTTTCAAATCCTCTTCATCAATCAATCGAATGATAGCATTTAGATCAAAAAGAAACTATCTTACTAGAAAGTAACAAGTTTGACATTAGTGACAAAATAATGATTGTTCCATGATAGGCTCCAATTCTTCAACTATCTTCTTTCTCAAAAAAAATTTCAAAAATTCTTGACTCTAATTATGATGTGAAACAATGGAGGATTGGTTGGATATTATGGTAGAGATAAAATCATTGCTTTGGTTTCTTAGAACTATTGCTAGCCATAGTTGTAGAAAGATGTTAAGAAGTTTGTATAGAGTTTCAGAGTATATTAGATGCAAAACAAAGTAAAGTTAAATATAAGGTTTTATTAGCCATTACCTATACAAGAGAAGTCGTGGGAGGATGTCAACATGGATTTCTTTTTTGGATTACCAAGGACTCAATGAGGACATGATTTGATTTTTTTGGTGGTTAACAGTTTTTTAAAGATGACACATTTCATTTCCTGCATGAAGATTAGTGATGTTGTTTATGAGGCATATTTTTTTTTAGAGAAGTGGTGAGACTACATGGTATGCCAAAGAGTACAACTTATAATTGAGATACCAAGTTTTTTGGGTGTTTTTGGCATACATTATGGAAGAAGTTGAGGACAATTTTGAAGTTTAGTTCATCACATCATCCATAGACTAATGGATAGGCATAGGTTATAATTAGAGTTTGGGAAACATGTTGAGATGTTTGGTTGGAGATAAGCAAAAATGATGAGATTTGATTTTAAAATAGGCATAATTTGCATACATTAAATTTTGTCAACATGAGTATTGTAATGGTCCACCCAAAGATCCTTGGAACAAGGACAAATAAAAGCTAGGGTGTATATATATATATATTAAAGTATGGATAAACATGAAAATCAACATACAAGGATCACAAAGATCACAACAGGAGATTAAACAAACATCCAAACACCAACGAATCTCCAAGTGCCACTACTAACCAAAATTAACAAAATATGGAGGTTATAAACGCATTCAAATCTAAGACATCTTGAATTCAAAAGGTCCAACCCTAGGGCTCAAGAACTTCGTAAAGGGTATCCAAATCACCTATCAAAACCTTTCAATCAAGTCAAAAAGTTCCTACCAGTCACCCAAGCAAGTTTTCTCACAAGGTCGTGTGACATTTTCAAATAGCCATGCGATACTTTACTAGTAACATATGACATTTCTCCAAAGGCCATGTGAAACTTTCAAGGACCGGGTGATAGATTTTCTAAACTCATGCAATACTTTTATAGTGTCATATGACATTTTTCTAGTGGGTGTGTAATACTTTCTAGTATTGCATGACATTTTTCCTTTGGGCATGTAATACTTTCTAGTATCACTCAATGCTAGAGTAGTGTTGCTCAAAATAGTAAGAAACATGTTGATGAATGAACATAAGGGAGAGATAGAGTTAGAACCTCTACACAGGGGAGTATTGGATCCACAAGTTGAAGTTTGGACACTCAAACACAAGAGTAGCTAGATGAAAACACAAATAACCATATAATCCATAGAAGAATAAGAAAACATACTAAAAAAACATTATAATGTACAAAATAACTAAACTCTTGTGTAGTTCCTCCCAACCATAATAGCATCATGAGACTTCAAAGGTCCTAGCCATCCCCTACACATAACATCCCAAACTGTCGACTGGATAGTCAGAGCTGTCTTATGAGTGCATCACTACTAAAGCAATAATATCATAAGAACAAGAACATTTAATCATGCTACAACAATAAAGAAATAAACATTCAACCTACGTAAATTACATCATCTAACCATATGATAACAACATAAATAAGGAATGTATCAAATAAACTAACATCATCTAAACATGTTATCTAAGAATTCCAAATAAAGCATAAATCACAAGGTAACATGCTCTGAAACCCAATGTACCAAGTGAAACATCAAGTACTAGTCGCAATGGAATAATAAACTATCTCTATACACTAGTCTTTTATAGTGGTAAAGGTAGCTACACCTCCCAATCATGTGGAAACCCATAGACCCACTCCAGTTGTGTCGATCAGATAATGATCCAACCACAAACACACAAAAATAAAATGTTCATGGTTAACATTCACACCACACAATAAAGATGATTGAAACTAAGATCATGAGATAATGCAAGTGGATCAGGTCTTGGTTAGACACTCAATGGGTCAACTATGTACGGACTCACTGGAGGGTAAATCAGTTGGCATCGGGTTGCCCAAGCTAGTATCATCCAACATCAACTTCCCTAGGGAGGTGCATGCACTATGTCCTCAGACTAAACCAGGTGCTCACATATCCTTTTATTATCTTAAATTTATAACCTATTAATTTATTTAGTTATCACTTAATTAAGCCTTCTTCATGCTAACCTGGGAAATAGACATCAAGTTTGCAGTAGAAGCCACTCCATGGTGCTACTGTACCCTACCTTACCCATGCTCATCCAATGATGAGTGCCCCTAGGCATGCATGTTCCTAATCCAACCCCAATTGAACACAACTCCACTAAGATACACCAAGAGTTTGGGCCTCGCAAGTCACCCAAAAAATGCATGTGCATGTGCTTGTGTTTTGGCACACCACCATCAAAAAGAACAAAACACAAGGGATGGATGATAACACAATACAAAATCACACTCAATTGAATACAAGCTCAAGAGTATGGATGCAACACACATCCCAATGCAACATAATAGTGTAGTAATGGTCTGACTAACATCCTATAGATAATCCAAGTTCATGACCAATGTCATGCCAAGAAAAATTGAGAAAACTAGATGACACACAAATCAAGGTGAAATTTTCAAAACTCAAAAACTTTGAAATTAAGACCCATTTGATCTTAGCACACAAAAGCCATGAAAATCCAATAAAATTTAGGTTTGAACACCATATCAATAAAACTAGCATAACAATGCGAAACCCCAAACCCTCATCTCAAAAATTAGGGAAACTTTCATACCCAACCAACCGAGTAGAACTAGAAATTAGAAAAAGAGGGGAACACTAGTTCTAATCCTCCTAACATATAGCTACTAGAAATGGAAGTAGAAACAAATCTGAAATGTAAAAATGAAAGACCCCTACCTGAAAACCAAAAGGGAAAAAATGAGAATCAAAACAATAAAATAAATAACCTATAAAAGCTATTGTAAGTCGTGGCAATCCAAGGTCTCCCTGATGGATCCAATGAGACTAATCTCACAAAGATCCCATGTCCATAGCTCCTAGAATGAAAAAAAATTCAATCCTCCAAAAGTCGATCTGGAAAATGCTCTCAATTTTCTTATTTTAGAAAGTGAGAACTGAGGAATAAAATTCCTTTTTGGATATTTATTCACTTTTCAAGTGACTAATCAACTAGGGCAATAATCAGGTCACCCAATTAAAACCTACTTCAACCCAAACAAAAATAGGATAATCCAAGTAATTAGAATTCAAGTATGGCAAAGTTGTTGGGAATTAAGATTAATAAAAATAAAGCCCAAAAATCCCTTGATCCAAAATTACAGAATTTCCTTAATAACTTACATGACAATTGTGAACCTCTAAATACACAGACATGCTCACGGGTCTAATCACATAATGTAAATGAGTCAAGATTTAATAAATAACCAAAAGGTTTAATTTAAACGATCAAATATGATGCAGTGACCATACAGGGATGACATTGGTTAAATATGAAAAGATGATTCACTAGCTCCATCTATCACCGTTAGGGATATAAATCATGCACACTAAAACACATGATCAAGTGCAATTACATATAATAACATAGCCAAAGCAACAAATGCATTATATAACCTAATTTAACCAGTTATTTTACTATACTTAATTAATCTATTAACATTACTCATGTTCACATAAAGGATAACAAAGAAAGAATGAAGTAAATAACCATAGCATTAAATCTGACATAAAACATAATGAGAGAATGTATCCAAATACCAAATAACTAGATATCATCATAAAACATATTGTCATCTCAAAAAGAAATCGTCATGCAGATATGATCAACTGAATAGCATAGTAATCTAACATCTATGAAACTAGAAATCAAGGTATAACATCTGACCATTGGGTATGTGCAGGATTATGTTGTACCAAACTATGGCCTTAAGTGGCAGCGAAAAATCAGCAAATCAGGGTTATGTCAACTTGACACATAATTTTAAACTGGTTATGGACTTTATATCAAAAAGTTGTACGAAAATAATCTGTAGCAAATTAAATGTAGTTTATAAACCACTAGGCCTTATCTAGAGAAAAAAATAATTGATTGGTCAAAAGTTTAGATTTTAATGCAGTACTACAAAAATTTTAGGGTGAAAATAAAAAGTAGGTCTATGTCTAACCAACTTAATAAAAATCAAATGATAATATTTTTAAAATATAATTATAGATATAAAAAGTAGACTTGTGCCCAGATGTGACGCATATTTTTGGGTATTTTTATTCCAAATAAATAATTAAATATGAATTTTCTACTAAAATTTTTTTTGGAAAAAAAACTCCCGTGTTTGACCACCTTAACTAATAGAAAATTTTACCAAATTTAATTTTTTTTTAATTTTTCTTATACTAGGCGAAGCATAGAATGTGATGCAACTTTTTGATTTAAAAAATGTTATACTGTTTGAAAGTTATAGCTATTTTTCAATCAGTATGTCAATCAACACTTTACAATAATCTTCATTGAAAATTAACTAATAAATACTTATCGAACTCATAATTTGACAGCAATTAAATTGATGGAATCTCGAGAGTGATATAAAAAAACCCTTTTCATTTCATTCAATTTCAATCAAAATAACATTGTCAGATGGCTACCTGAAGTTTGAATGTCACTGAAACCCTTCTCAAACACATTTTTTGGGTTGACTGAATAGGCTTGGTAAATACCAGGCCTGATTGGATATCTGATCAAGCTTGACAATTTTTCACAACAATTTGGAGGGAAATTTGAGAGCGGGGATTTTTTTCAATTTTAAATTTTGAGGGAGAGAAATTTAAGAGGAAAACTTTAGACTGTTTTAGAGGGAAATTTATTACCGAAAATTGTGGACATTAATATTATTATTATATGATAGTAATATGTATGATTATTATTAAATATAATATAGTTATAAATATAATTATTATTATTATAACTAAATATAATATAGTGATATATATGACATATATCATTATATTAAAATATAAAATATTATATAATTATTAAATATAATATTGTCATAAAATGCATCATTCTGATGTATTTCATGACAACATATGTCCCTAGGGCCCCTAGTCACCTCTGTTGATGCATTCACAATGGGTCCTTAAGGGTCCTAGAGATATACAATATCGTGGAATGTGTCGAAACATATCATAGGTCACCCTATGAACCCTTTCAACACATATGAGTGATTCTAATATATCTCTAGGGGTCCTAAGACACCTAGGCACGTATGTTGTCATGTAATAGGTTGAATGAACCTATGACTCCCTTCGACCCATATAAACTATTCTAATATGTCCCTAGGGGTCCTAGGAACCCTAGAGACATATGTCATCATGGAATGGGTTGAAGGGGGTCATATGTCAACCTATGACCCCCTTCAACCCATATGAACAATTATAATATCTCAATAGGGGTCCTAGAAGCCCTAGGGACATAATTCATCATGAACTGCGTCGAAGGGAGTCATAGGTCACCCTATGACCCTTTTTGACCCATATGAACGATTCTAATATGTCCTTAGGGGTCTTAAGACCCCTAAGGACATATGTTGTCATGTAATGGGTTGAAAAGAGTCATATGTTCAACCCATATGAACAATTCTAATATGTCTCTATGGGTCCTAGGACCCCTAGGGACATATGTCTTCATGGAATAGGTCGAAGGGGGTCATAGGTTACCCTATGACCCCCTTCAACTCATATGAATGATTCTAATATATCTCTAGGGATATTAGGACCCCTAGGGACATATGTCATATGGAATGGGTTGAACGGGGTCAAAGGTCACCCTATGACCCCCTTCAACCCATATGAACAATTATAATATGTCCCTAGGAGTTCTAGGACCCCTAGGAACATATGTTGTCATGGAATATGTCGAAGGGGGTTATAGGTCATCCTATGACCCCCTTCAACCCATATGAATGATTCTAATATGTCACTATGGGTCCTAGGACCACTATGGATATATGTCATTATGGAATGTGTTGAAAGGGTTTATAAGTCACCCTATGAACCCCTCCAACCCATATCAACAATTCTAATATATTCCTAGGGGTCCTAGAACCCCCAGGGGCATATGTCATCATGGAATGTGTTGAAGGGGGTCATAGGTCACCCTATGACCACCTTCGACTCATATGAACAATTATAATATGTCTTTAGGGGTGCTAGGACACCTAGGGGCATATGTCATAATGGAATGGGTCGAAGGGGATCATAGGTTACCCTATTACCCCCTTTGACCCATATGAATGATTCTAATACGTCCCTAGGGGTACTAGGTCCCCTAGGGACATATGTCATCATGGAATGGGTCAAACAGGGTCAAAGGTCACCCTATGACCCCCATCAACCCATATGAACAATTCTAATATGTTCTTAGTGGTCCTAGGACCCAAAGGGACATATGTCATCATGGAATGTGTTGAATGGGATTATAGGTCACCCTATGACCCCCTTCGACTCATATGAATGATTCTAATATGTCACTATGGGTCCTAGGACCACTATGGATATATGTCATCATGGAATGTCAAAAGGACCTATGACCCCCTTCAACCCATATCAACCATTCTAATATGTCCCTAGGGGTCCTAGAACCCCTAGGAACATATGTCGTCATAGAATGTGTTGAAGGGGGTCATAGGTCACCCTATGACCCACTTCGAATCATATGAATGATTCTAATATGTCCCTAGGGGTGCTAAGACACCTAGGGACATTTATCATTATATAATGAGTCGAAGGGGCTCATGGGTCACCTATGATCCCCTTCAACTCATATGAATGATTCTAATATATCATGGAATGGGTCAAAAGGGGTCATAGGTCACCCTATGACTACGTTCAACCCATATGAATGATTCTACTATATCCCTATGGGTCATAGTACCCCTAAGGACATATATTATCATAGAATATGTTGAAGGGGGTCATAGGTCACCCTATAACCCCCTTCGACCCATATGAATGATTCTAATATGTCCCTAGGGGTCCTAACACCCCTAGGGACATATGTCATCAAGGAATGGGTTGAAAGGGGTCATAGATCACCCTATGATCTCTTTCAACCCATCTAAATGATTCTAATATGTCTTTAGGGCTCTTAGGACCCTTAGGGACACATGTCATTGTGTAATGGGTCGAAAGGGGTCACAAGTCACGCTCTGACCCTCTTCAACCCATATGAATGATTCTAATATGTCCTTAGGGGTCTTAAGACCCTTAGGGACATATGTCATCATAAAATGTGTAGAAGGGGGTCATAGATCACCTTATGACCCCCTTTGACCCATATGAATGATTCTAATATGTCCCTAGGGGTCCTAGGACCACTAGGGACATCTATCATCATGAATAGGGTCGAAAGGGGTCATACGTCACCTTATGATCCACTTCGACCCATATGAATTATTCTAATATGTCCCTATAGATAGTAGGAAACCTAGGGACATATGTCATCATGAAATATGTCGAACGGGGTCATAGGTCACCCTATGACCCCATTCGACCCATATGAACATTTCTAATATTCCCTATGAGTCTTAGCACTCTTAGGGACATATGTCTTCATGTAATGGGTGAAAGGGAGTCATAGGTCACCCTATGGCCCCCTTTGACCCATATGAATGATTCTAATATGTCTTTAGGGGTCTTAGGACACTTAAAAAAATATGTCATCATGTAATCGGTATGACCCCCTTCGACCCGTATGAATGATTTTAATATGTCTCTAGGGACATATGTCATCATGGAATGGGTCAAAAAGGGTCATAGGTCAATCTATTACCCTCTTCAACCCATATGAACAATTCTAATACGTCCTTAGGGGTCTTAAGACCCCTAGGGACATATGTCGCCATGGAATGTGTCAAAGAGGGTCATAGGTCATTCTATGACCACCTTTAACCCATATGAATGATTCTAATATGTCCCTAAGGGTCCTAGGAGCCCTAGGGACATATGTCATCATGAAATGGGTCGAAGGGGTTCATAGGTCATTATGTGACCCCCCTCAACCCATATGAATGATTCTAATATGTCCTTAAGGGTCGTAGGACCCCTAAGGACATATCTTGTCATGTAATGGGTCAAAAGGGGTCATAGGGCCTTCGACCCATATGAACAATTCTAATATGTCCCTAGGCATCCTAGGACCCCTAGGGACATATGTCATCATGGAATGGGTCAAAAGGGCGTCATAGGTCACCCTATGACTTCCTTCAACCCATATGAACAATTCTAAAATGTCTCTAGGGGTCCTAAGACTCTTAGGGAGATATGTCATCATGGAATATGTCAACCTATGACCCCCTTCGACCCATATTAACGAATCTAATATGTCCCTAAGGGCCCTAAGACCCCTAGGGACATATTTCATCATGGAATGGGAAGACCCTATGACATCATTCAACCCATATGAATGATTATAATATGTCTCTAGGGGTCCTAGGCACCTTAGGGACATATGTCATCATGAAATGGGTTGAACTGGGTCATAGGTGACCCTATGACCCCCTTCAACCCATATGAATGATTCTAATATGTCCTTAGGGGTCCTAGGACCCCTAGGGACATATGTCATCATGTAATAGGTTGAAGGAGGTCATAGGTCACCCTATAACCTCATTCAACCCATATGAACAATTCTAATATGTCCCTACGGGTCTTAGGACCCCTACGGATATATGTCATCATGGAATGGGTCAAAGTGTGTCATAGGTTACCTTATGACCCCCTTCAACTCATATGAATGATTATAATATGTCCCTAGGCGTCCTAAGACCCCTAGGGATGTATGTCATGATGGAATGGGTCAAGAAAGGTAAAAGGTCACCCTTAGACCCCCTTCGACCCATATGAACAATTCTAATATGTTCTTAGGGGTCCTAGGACCCCTAGGGACATATGTCATCATGGAATGTGTCGAAGGGGGTCATAGGTTACCCTATGACCTCTTTTGACCCATATGAATAATTCTAGTATGTCGCTATGGGTCTTAGGATCCCTAGGGATATATGTCATCATGGAATATGTCGAAAGGGGTCATAGGTCATCATATGACCCCTTTCAAACCATGTGAACCATTCTTATTCGTCCCTAGGGATCCTAAGACCCCTAAGGACATATGTCATTGTGGAATGTGTTGAAGGGGGTCATTGGTCATCCTATGTCCCCCTTTCACCCATATGAATGATTTTAATATGTCCCTAGGGGTCCTAGGAACCCTAGGGACATATGTCATCATGTAATGGGTCAAAGCAAATCATAGGTCACCCTATCACCTCCTTAAACTCATATGAATAAATCTAATATGTCCCTAAGGGTCCTAAGACACCTAAGGACATATGTTGTCATAGAATGGATCGAAAAGGTTCATAGGTCACCCTATGACCCCCTTCATCCCATATGAATGATTCTAATATGTCCCTATGGGTCTTAGTACCCTTAGAAAAATATGGTATTATGGAATGTGTCGAAGGGGGTCATGGGTCAACCTATGACCCCCTTCAACCCATATGAAGGATTCTAATATGTCCTTAGGGGTCCTCAACCCCCTAGGGACATATGTCATCATGGAATGAGTTGAAAGGGGTCATAGATCACTCTATGACCCCCTTCAACCCATATGAATAATTCTAATATGTCCCTAGGGCTCCTAGCACCCCTAAGGACATATGTCATCATTTAATGAGTCAAACCCCTTTGACCCATATGAACAATTTTAATATTTTTCTAGCGGTCCTAGGACCCCTAAGGAAATATGTCATCATGAAATGTGTCGAAGGGGGTAATAGGTCACCCTATGACCCCTTTCGACCCATATGAACGATTGTAATATGACCTTAGGGGTCTTAGGACCCCTAGGGACATATATCATCATGTAATGGGTTATAAGGAGTTATAGGTCACCCTATGACCCCCTTCAACCCATATGAACGATTCTAATATGTCCCTAGGGATAGTAGGACCCCTAAGAACATATGTCATCATAGAATGTGTCGAAGGGGGTCGTAAGTCACCCTATAACCCCTTTCAACCTATATGAATGACTCTAATATGTCCTTATGGGTCCTAAGACTCTTAGGGACATATGTCATCATGTAATCGGCGAAAAGGGGTCATAAGTCACCCTGTGACCCCCTTCGACCCATATGAATGATTTTAATATGTCCCTAGGAGTCCTAGGACCTCTAGGGACATATGTGATGATGTAATGGGTCGAACGGGGTCATAGGTCATCTTATTACCCCCTTCGCCCCATATGAACAATTTTAATATGTCCCTAGGGGTCTTAGGAACCCTAAAGACATATGTCATCATAGAATGGGTCAAAAGGGGTCATAGGTCACCATATGACCCCCTTCAACCCATATGAATGATTCTAATATGTCCCTAGGGGTCCTAGGACCCCTAAGGACATATGTCATCATGGAATGTGTCTTCGACCAATATGAACGATTCTAATATGTCCCTAGGGGTCCTAGGACCTCTAGGAACATATGTCATCATGGAATGGGTTGAAGGAGTTCATAGGTCATCTTGTGACCTCCTTCAACCCATATGAATGATTCTAATATGTTTCTAGGGGTTCTAAGAGCCCTATAGACATATGTTATCATTTAATGGGTCGAAGGGTGTCATAGGTGACCCTATGACCTCCTTCGACCCATATGAACGATTATAATATGTCTCTAGGGGTCCTAGGACCCCAAAGAACATATGTCATCAAGGAATGGGTCGAAAGGGGGTCATAGGTCACCCTATGACCCCCTTCAACCCATATGAATGATTCTAATATGTCCCTAGGGGTCCCACAACCTCTAAAGAGATATATTGTCATGGAATGTGTCGAAAGACCTATGACCCCCTTCAACCCATATGAATGATTCTAATATGTCTATAGGGGTCCTAGGACCCCTAGGGACATATGTCATCATGGAATGGTTTGAAAGGGGTCATAGGGTGGCCTATGCCCCCTTCAACCCATATGAATGATTCTAATATGTCCCTAGGGGTCCTAGGACCCCTAGTTACATATGTTGTTATGGAATGTGTCGAAGGGGGTCATAGGGTGACCTATGACCCCCTTCAACCCATATGAAAGATTTTAATATGTCCTTAGGAGTCTTAGGACTACTAGGGACATATGTCATCAGGTAATGGGTCGAAAAGGGTCATTGCTCACCCTATGACCCCCTTCAACCCATATGAACGATTCTAATATGTCCCTAAGGTTCCTAGGACTCCTAAGGACATATGTCATCATAGAATGTGTCAAAGGGTGTCATAGGTCACCCTATGACCCCCTTCAACCCATATGAACTATTCTAATATGTCCCTAAGGGTCCTAGGACCTGTAGGGATATATACCATCATGTAATGGGTCAAAGGGAGTCATAGGTCACCTTATAACCCCTTTCGACCCATATGAACGATTTTAATATGTCCCTAGGGGTCCTAGGACCCCTAGGGACATATGTCATCATTAAATGAGTCAAAAAGGGTAATAGGTCACCCTATGACCCCCTTGAACCCATATGAATGATTCTAATATGTCCCTAGGGCTCCTAGGACCCCTTAGTACATATGTTATCATGGAATGGGTTGAAAAGGGTCATAGGTCACCCTATGACCCCCTTCAACCCATACAAGTGATTCTAATATGTTCCTAGTGGTCCTAGCATCCCTAGGGACATATGTCATCATGTAATGGGTTGAAAGGGGTCATAGGTCACCCTATAACCCCTTTTGACCCATATGAATGATTCTCATATGTCCCTAGGGGTCCTAGGACCCCTAGGGACATATGACATCACATGAAAGTGTCGAAAGGACCCATATGAACGATTCTAATATGTCTTTAGGGGTCCTAAGATCGCTAGGGACATACGTCATCATGTAATGGGTCGAAGGGGGTTGTAGGTCACCCTATGAACCCCTTCAACCCATATGAACAATTCTAATATGTCCCTAGGGGTCCTAGGACTGCTAGCGACATATGCCATCATGTAATGGGTCAAAGGAGGTCATAGGTCACCCTATGACCCCCTTTCAACCCATATGAATGATTCTAATATGGGACCCCTAGGGACATATGACATCATGGAATGGGTCGAAAGGGGTCATAGGTCACCCTATGACCCCTTTCAACTTATATGAATGATTCTAATATGTCCCTAGGGATCCTAGGACCCCTAGGGACATATGTTGTCATGGAATGTGTCGAAAGGGGTCAAAGGTCATCTTGTGACCCCCTTCAACTCATATAAATGATTCTTGTATGTCAGACATATGTCATCATGGAATGTGTCGAAAGGGGTCATAGATCATCTTATGGCCCCCTTCGACTCATATAAATGATTTTCTATGTCCCTAGGGGTCCTAGAACCCCTAGGGACATATTTCATCATGGAATGTCTCAAAAGGACCTATGACCCCCTTCGACCCATATAAATGATTCTAATATGTCCCTAGGGGTTCTAGGACCCCTATGGTTATATGTTGTCATGGAATGTGTCAAAAGGGGTCATAGGTCATCCTATGACCCTTTTTGACCTATATAAATGATACTAATAGGACCCCTAGGGACATATGTCATCATGGAGTGTGTCAAAAGGGTTCATAGGTCATCATATGACCCCCTTCGATCCATATAAATGATTCTAATATGTCCCTAGGGGTCCTAGAAATCCTATAAACATATATCATCTTAGAATGTGTCGAAAAGTGTCGTAGGTCATCCTATGACCCTCTTCGACCCATATAAATGATTATAATATGTCCCTAGGGTTCCTAAGACCCCTAGAGACATATGTCATCATAGAATGTGTCAAAAGGGTTCATAGGTCATCCTATGACCCCCTTCGACCCATATAAATGATTATAATATGTCCCCAGGAGTCCTAGGACCCCTAGAGACATATGTTATCATAGAATGTGTTGATAGGGGTCATAGGTTGTCTAGTGACCACTTTCGACCTATATAAATGATTCTAATATGTCCTTGGGCATCTTAGGACCTCGAGGGACATATGTCATCATGGAATGTGTCGAAAGGGGCCATAGGTCATCTTGTGACCCCTTTCGACCCATATAAACAATTCTAATAGAAATAATATAGTATAAATATAATAATATAGTAAAAATAATAATAATATAGTATAATAATCATATATATATTAATATATATTAATAACATAGGTCATAATAATAATAATATATTATAGATTATAATTTATAAATGATAATAATAATAATATATATTAATAAAAAATATATATATATAATATATTATGTTATTATATTTAATAAAAATATAGTAAAATAATAATAATATAATATAATAATATATATTATATTTATAAATTATATTAATAATAGTAACATAATATATTATATATTATATCTTTACATTACGTTATTATATATATGTTATATATTATATAATATATAGATTATATATTATATTATATATAATAGTTGCATTATTATATTATATATTTATAGATTATAGATTATATCTTTACATATTTCATAACTCAAATTAGTCATATAACTCACAAATTTATTTTTCCCTCCAATTTTTTTCTGCCAGTATCGGATATCTGATTTGATATCTAATATTTGATCTCAGATCATATATTCGATAAGGTTGGGCATTACTTTCCAGGTTTGGTACTAGATAGGTGAAAAAAAGTCAAAGCAAATTTTGAAGCATTTTTAGACGTCTTCAAACTCTATTTTTTTCACATTGCCACTTTTTGGTACACCATGATCGTGCACATACCCCATTAGATCACCTCAAATGTAAAATAACATGAGTAACAAGTATCTCTCAAATCAAAATATAACAAGGTGCAGAATACAAACACAAGAGGCAGTACAAGTACTAGTAAATCATCATTCTAGATTATATATGGGACCAGTCCTATAAATGCTTGTGAATTGAGGAAGCATAAAAGAGAGATAAGTAGTGTTGAAGCAAAGGATTTTGTACAACATCTGAAAAAAATCTAGGAGGAGGTGAGTAAGCACATTTCTAGGATGAATATATTGTATAAGGAGTTTTAGGTTGGGAATGAAGTCATGGTTCATTTGAGGAAGGATCACTTTCTAGTGGGTACATATAATAGAATGAAAATGAAGAAGTTTGGACCATGCAAGATACTATTAAGCATGATTCTAGAAATACCTATTGAAGTAGAGTTTCCTATTGAATTGAATATTTCACTAGAGTTTAATATTTTATATTTGATAGAATATCATAAAGGAGGTGATGGAGATAAGGTTGTACAAGTGCACTGAAGTATTCCAGTAACTACTTCAATTATAAACGAGATTAAAAAGATATTGGATATTCATGTTGGTAGAAGTACAAGGAACAAAATATATAAGGATTATCAAGTCAAATGGAAAGGGAGGTGAGTAGAAGGTTCATCATGGCTAGCAAGGGAGGACGTTGACCATCTTAGTTTTCCTCTAAATGCCTGAGACGTGATGGGGTCACTTCTCAAATTAACCTGAGTGTCCTTGATGAAGGGCTCTCCCCTTAACACCACAAACACATATCCAAAATGAAGAATCAACAATAATTTGTGAGAGAAAAATAAAGGATTTATATTATCTCCACAAATGGAGAATCATAGAATCTAGAATTGGAATATGGAAACCCATATGTTGTCATCCTTACAATGATTTGCAAGATAGAGTTGTGAAATATCACCATAGAGTTGTCTTAGACAATCTATGGGCCTTCCTTGTATAAGGAATGTTACACTGCCCAAGAAGGTTGTGATGGGACTCAAAATTGCATTCCCATTTTAAGTACCATTCCAAAATTTTGAGTCATTTTGAGCCCTATAAGCTCATTTTCTTACTCATCTACCTAACTATTATTTTAGGGTCTATGAGGTGTTTTATATTTCTAACACCTTACATTTAGTATTTATATGCATCCTATGATTATAAACTATCATTCTAAGTCATTCTGTGAAGCTCTTCTTTGAGCAATGTTTAGTTCTGCATTTTTTTCTGAAGTTTCAAACAACGATAGATGGCTTAGTTTGAATTTGAATATCTTGTACCCAGTAATTTTTCATGACTCGCCACTTTGGGAGTGTTTAGTACTCATATCAGAGAGCCTATGTTTCAATTTGATGTGATCAAGTGTCTTGAGCAGCTATAAAGATAGGATTGGATCTTTTGAAGGTAGTTGGAAGCAATGAAGTTTTTGTCAATAGGAACAATTAGAGATATTGTGAAGGAAGAATAGGAAAAACTAAGGTCTGATCTAAAAATTATACACATCTTATCTGATATCAACTTTTCCTTCAGAAGAGAGTTTTGTTGATTATGTTAAACAGATACATTGGTTGTTCTACAAACAACAATAAATGATATTTTCATTACTAACAGATGAAGGAAGATCAATTTCAACAACATCAAGATGAAGATAGTTTTTATCAAGACACATGGAAATTCATATCTGGAAGCTTCCCCTTCTCTATAAATTTCTCCTATATTCTCTTTGTAAATGTTCTGGTTTTGGACATTTTCATTGTTGTGTGAACATTATGTTGGTTTTAGCTTGATTGAAATTTCCTCCACAATTGTGATTCCACATTTTCTTATTATTTCATTTTTTATCGATAGCAATATTGTAGTTTCTTGTATCATTTTAATATGTAGTCATCCTTTGTGTAATTTTTGAGTTTTGGCATATAGATGATGTATTGATTTCAAGGATTTCAATATAGAGTTTTCATTGACAGTTTCATTTTGAAGTTTAGCTTCTTTTCTATGGATTTTTAGTTTTAAGTTGACTATGCCCAAAGTTCATACCATCTAGTTGCATCTTGTGTTGAAGTTGTATGTTATTGTGTGTCTTGCTATTGGGTTAAGGACCTCAGTAATTTTCTTGATATTGCATTGGTAGAACTACAAGAACCATAGGAGGATTTGATAAGTACAATCTTCATTTGAAGATTGATGTCTATTTGTAAGCTAGATAGATAGATCCGATGTTGGGATATATGGGTATATTTTAGGTATCCATGTGTGTGTTTCTAACTTATTGAATGCTCAATGGATAAGGGACTACTCAATTTAGAGGTTACGTGATTTTGATGTTGCATACCTGGGTTATGCTAAGTCAATCATCAATCAAATATCAATTTACCATTTTATGTATTGAAGAACTAAAGTGTTGGTCATTACTTTTTTTTTTATACCTTCTATGTGGTTATAGTTAGCTACTGTGATCAGTAAGTTTATCAAAAAATCATAGATAAAAATTGACCATTTCTATTATAGGGGATAGTCTTGGAGAGAAGAATATCAAGTTAATAAGATCAATCCCTAAGGTTTTCCCACCTTGGCCCTGCTGAGCCTAAAGTGAAGTGAGTCCCAATGACTCTATTAATGTTGGTCTAGAACTAAGATTTAGCCCTACTAAATATACAATTTAGTTGATTCTTAGGCTTGTCCCAGGCTTATGCTTCTTGCTATTAGATTTAAACCCACCTGATATGTTCCTTACTAGTAAGAACTCCAATAGGTTCTAGACATCAAACCCTAACACTTGAGGCCAACCAACCCTAAATTTACATATAGAGTCAACCCAAAATAATTATGATATTTGTTTTGGAATTTTTGGGGGACCCAACTTCAAAATACCATAACTTGCAAACTATTGAATCGACTAGCTATTATAACCCCATTCAAGAATCCTTAGATTTTGATTGACGTGGCTTGACTAATGTAAGCTCCAATTGGCCTCATTTATAAGCCCATTTGGAGCCTCTAAGGCCTTCAAAACTAGGCATAAAGTTTTACACCAAATTTTCTCACCAAAATCCACAATAACTTCATGAATACTCATGATATGATGGTAAACCTCAATTACAAGGCTGATATATCCAAGATGAACCTCCACCTCTAAAATTAGGACATTCCAAGCTTGTATGACCAACTTACTTAGTAGTAAGTCTCCACAAAGAACACCATTGCAATGAGACAACCCTTAGTCAAGAAACTCAAAGGAAATATTTTTGGATGATGCAAGATTGCTCTTACATCTAGGATGCTCTTGCATTAGTTATTAAAAATGATGCATGATGCTCCTGCATCCGAAAAAAGAAGAAGAAAAACTATGGAAGATCCTATTCTAACAACTATTAGAATGAATAATCTAGAGAGTAGATACATAAGTTCAAGGGAAGTTATGTTTCTTGCAATAAGTTTAGACACATCAAGAAAGATTACAAAAGTATTATTGATACTTAGCCTTTTAATGGTTATTATTTCAATTGTAGGCTTCATGGAGATAAATCACATTAATACAAAGATAGATTTTGTAGGGCCGAACCAATGCTTCAAATGGTATATCCAAAGCCAATTTGGACCTTGCTTTCATCCTTCCTTCCCTACTTCATAGAATTGATAGGGTCATCCATCATCCATAGAATTTATAGGGGCCCTCCTTGCGGTGTAGAGGTAGAATAGTAGGGCAAAAAGTAATCGATCGATAGGTAAAAGGCCCCCTACCTATATAACTTGGAGGGGTCATTAGAATCAAAATATGAACCTGGCTCTTCAGCTATGCCCTATCTACTAGTTGTTGTGTGATCTAGCCAAAATAGAGAGCTACTCCCTAACTAAGTCCCTTGGGGAACATTTCTTCCCTATTGCTTATTTCAGAGCCTATTCGATTAATGCAATGGAAAGCCCATTATTATATAGGTTGCTTGCCTACAACTATAGTAGCCATCATACCTAACTTTGATCATTAATTTGTAATAGATTTTGATGATGGATTGGAAGATCTCATGAACAAATGAAAGATCAAATATTACTACAAGAAGGCCTACTGGGAACTAATGTTATATCTACCATTCTTATAGTTACAAGTGTAACAACTTTGGACATATTGCAAGAGATTGCAAGTTACAAGTAAATTAGAATGGGCCAATGTATGGAAATTCAATTGTTACTTTTTATATCTATAATAATATAGGGCATCCAATTAGATATTATTTATTTAATGGATTTGTGAACAATATGAGTACACCTAATATCAAAAGGAAGAATTAAAATGGAAGAAGCAATAATAATATTAGTCATACAAACTATGAGAAAATAAATAAGACATTTGTGAAGGAAAAAATAATGGAAATGACAAGGTACCATAAAATCACAAATTGGTGGGGCAGGCACAAAGAAGATAGTTGAAGATATTATAGATGATGTACAACCACTAGAGGTACATGATGCACAAACTCTAGTGGTCATTGAGACCAAGGTTACAATATCACCTCAAAGTGCAAAAAAAAAACTTCAAGAATTACCTATGAATATAAAGAAGCCTAGTGAACCTACACCGATGATGTCATTTAGAGAAAAGGCCAAAGAACAAGGGTCGGGTCCCAAGAAACCCAAGGTCACTAACACCAAGGTAGTAGAGAAACCAAAAAGAAAAACTAATGACAGTTGAGAAACTAGTCCAAGAGGAAAAATAAAGATGAGGAAAAGAAAAAGTGGAAACCATATATGAAAAATATTATAAGAAATATTGAAAAAGAAGGAAAGATTGATTATTGGAGAAATATTAGAATAGATGTGAGGAATCATATCAAAATTTTTTGAAGGACTCCTTTATTTGATATATTTTACATTTTAAGAGGAATTTCCTATAATTTAAGAGCAATATACTTAATGATGTCTATGATAAGCTAGATATGAGAAGATAATTGGATCTAGAAGAAGTCTAAAGGATAAGAGAGAAGGCATTACATTGTCTCTATACTGTAGTGAATGTTGATCAAATGAAAAAAAATTTGAGAAATAATAGAAGAAAAATGAGGACCAAAATGAGAATTGTAAAGTTAATGGCAAACCTATATGAGAAAATTTCAGAGGAAACAAAGAAGGAAATAACATAAGTTCTTAATGATATTGATTACAAGGGCATTCCTATGCTTAAACCAAAGGAATATCTATTAAAATGAAATAGTAAATCCACCCAAGGAAGAAGAGGAGGTTAATCATTTCTTTAGCACTCAAACTTCTTTGTATTAGACACACCTATCACTTTGGATCCTCTGTGGGAGGAAATAGATTAAGAGAAAAAAGATTTTATGTTAAATTTCATCTCAAATGATGAAGCACATGAGATAATGCTAGAGGTAATAGATGAATAAGAGGAAATCATTGAAGAATAAAATCAATAAAAATAAGAGAAGAGAGAGGAGGATATTATGGAAGAGGAAGACTTTACAAGGGTAATCACCAAAGGTAAACCTTTATTAATCATAATTCACCCTATTGAGTAGTATATAAGTCCACCAAAATATCAACCCCCATAGGTGACAATTAGCCTTCTTGATCCTATAAATAAGGATAACATTGCTATGAGTTCAAAGGTGACAATAAGAAAGATTGAGACTATTATAGAGACACCTACCACATCTGAGAGAATGACATTGCTAGTACGTGACCTAAGGAAGACACTTGCTAGTATGGAAAAGATGAAGAATTAGAATCATACAATGAAGTGTCATTAATGAAGATATCAATGATAAAATTTGATAAGGAAAATGAAAGCCAACAAAGAAAACATAAAAGAAAGAAAAAGTACTCAGTCAATCCTTGGACATAAATATAGCATTGCCTATTTAAATAGCATTCGAAGGTAATAATATTGTTGATAATTTGAATTTAATACTCAATGAATCTAATGAACTTTTTTTTTTATTACTTGAGAAAGAAACTAGAGCTAAAGGAATATTATAGAGCTGAAAATTTTAGCACAATTTTTTTTTCAATTGACAATGTTATTAAGTTAATTCATGAACAGATAAAAGATATAAAGACATGTATAGATGAATATTTAAGGATATGTATATTATTTTTGTAAAGTCACATAAGCATTTGAATGATGTAGATAAGTTTATAAAAGAGGAGGAAGAAAACTTAGAGAAGATAGAAATACTTTTTGAGAAGTCTACATAGACTATAACTAGTATAAGTAAAGTTATAAGTAAATAAATGGATAAGATAAACATTCTATAGTGAGAAAGAGAAAAAGTAATTCAAAGATTTGACAATGAGAATTTTTTTGACACCAAATTTTGAAATTATGTAGAAGGAGCTAGATCTATCAGACTCATCAAAACAATCATATACATTTTTTAGGCTTGCAGATAAAAATAAACTAAGATAGTGACTTATGCTTTTCATTGAGAGATTTAGGTAGAAGAGAACCTAAAGAAATCATGGGATGCAAACTTTGAAGCCCTCAAGGTAGACTTTTTAGATGCGTTGAAATTTGTATAACATACAATGTGCTTTGATAAAAAAATTAACCTATATATAGCATTTTGATTCATTCCTTTTCCATTGATGTCAAATGGGGATTAGTATAGTGAATAATGAGGATTTATGCAATATAAGTAGTATTGTACAGATTAATATATTTTTGGTTAAGTTTTTGATTTAGCATTGACACTTAGTCATTTTTCACTATGTTTCCATCAACACCAAAAGGGGAGATTGTTGACAAGTGATCAATATTGAATGTGTAGATGTTTTCATTAATTGAAACATAATTAGCTAGTATGATCACCTAGCTTAATGACCAATTTTGGTAGAATGTATACATGAAAAATGAAAGTATTATGTAGGAAAACAAAGTATAGTCTAATAGTTTTGATCAATAAACACACCATATTAATTAGATATGGATAAAATTTTGGGTAATGATCATATGAGGTTTTTATATGATTTAGATAATGATTCCTATGGTTAGATTGTGTTTGGAACATATTTTGGTTTGAAAAGGAATAAATGGAAGACTTTGTAGTTATCAAAGAATAATTTTGAAGATCAATCAAATTAGCCTATTGAATTGTTTTGTTAGTTTAATTACCTAGCATTATAGGGACAATTTAATTACTTGGTGTTGTAGGGACAACATTCTAGATGTTAAACCTTGGATAACATTTCTTAAAAAATATTTTTGAAGATTGTTCCACATGTTTTGTGAATATATTTTGCTAGCTGACTAAGGAATCAATTGAGATGGGTATAGAGGAAATTTAGAATTTGTATGCAAGCATGGGGATATATGCTATGATGATTATATGTGGGAATTGGTACTAGAAGAAATCAGATACAAGCTACAATGTAGACTAAACAAACATTGTGATGTTACTACAATCATTTTTGGTATTGTATATACTATCTCTGTAACTAGACAATGAATTCTTATTAAGGAGTGAGCTTTATATTGTAATATAATGCCTAACATGGTTGCGATCTCTAGAACAAGGTCAAGTCCTCTAACAATATATAATGTAATAAATATATGTAATGACTCCTAATAGGTTCAAAACTCTTAAACACATATTTTTATATTAGTACATAGTTGTGGGTACCATCCCCACCATTTTTTTACTTGAAGATGATTTACTCAAAAATAAATCATGGTGTTATGATTTCTTTATTTATTTATGGTTTACTTTCTTATATCACTTTATATTGATGTTTGTGGATAAGTTTCAAAGTTATTGATTGGTGTAAAAGTGTTGCATTATTGACTTACTTCCCCTCTTAATATTGCTTGATTCTAACACAGTGAGTAGTAGTTCTTAATTAGTAGTGGAATTTAGGGTAGGAAGATTAGTGATGAGAAGAGACAATATATCTAACTATGGAGTTTTGGAACATAGATTATGTCCTTAGTAATGAGGCATGTCTATTGAGTATATGTAATCTGTATTTGCATGCCAACTTTATGATAATTGATGATCATTATTCTTTATTCGCTAGTATTGATCATTGCTTTATTTTGTTATTTTCACTATGGTGTTTCTTGCTACAAGATTAGAAAACTCCTCTGGGGATCTCTTCTTCATTTAGTGCATCACATACACATATAAACATATACATGTACATACACACATATATCTATACACACACATATGCATATACATATGCATATGCATATATATGTATATATATGTGTATGTATGTATGTATGTATGTATTTATACATATACACACACATAAACATATGCACATACACATACACATGTACATATACACATATACATATACATATGTACATGCATACAAGCATGCATCCATGTATGTAGCTCATACACACACATAAGGGTATATTAGAAGATTATTATTTTTTATATAAGTGTAATATATTGGAAAATAGTGTTAGAATGTTTATAATAATTGAGGGAGGGGGGAGGGGGGTGAATCAGTTACTCAAGTTCCATAAGTACCATTTGAACAATCAAAACATTAAACATTCATTGTTATGCTTATCATGTTGTAGCTCTATCTCTACTAAATACTAAATAACAAAATTACTAGTAGTTCACTATCCTATTATAACAAACTTTGTTGAATGTAAAACATGTAAATACAAAACAGCATAAAAAATTCAACACAAGTTTGCAACTAGGATTTTATGTGGAAACCCAATTTAGGAAAAACCACCAGCAACATTTCACCACTTTTTTATTCTTTTGAAGTGAGTTCTGTTAGGAGCCAACCCTATTAAATATGACCTAGTTAGAGGATTTAATCACTTTTTTAGGAGTGGCCTTGTCATAGGATTCTGATCATTCCATTTAGAATGTCACCTTGCTCAAGGATTTACATAGACTGTTAAGTCCTTCAATGACTGTTAGGTCAACCTTTGATTAAAAGTATTTCAATACAAACTATTTATGATGATTAGAAAGAAAATGGTAGGGCTTTGATCTATATGATTACAACTCACTTTGTAGTTTCATATCACTATTTAGTTCATGTGTTGATTAACTAATAATTCTCCCCTTGTCAAATATGTCTCTTATTCACTTGGAAACCCTTTAAGAAATCAATCTTATCCTTCCAACAAACTTAAGCCTTCTACTCAAATTCACTTATCAACTTCAGCAACATCTACACAAGTATTTCTTCTCTCTTGCTTCACTCTCACACACTTGTGTATTTAGCCTTGTGTACCTTTGCTCCACCTTTTTATGTGTTTCTCACTCATTTAAAATTTAGCTCTATAACTCCTTAAATAGGGAATTCTTGTTTTTCCATTTTTCATGATCGCTATAGATCTTAGGGTTTACAATTAGGTTCATCAGGTTCATTGTATCTATCCATGTTCCTTCTTTTCTAGAAACTTCTCATCCATCAAAGTCGATCTTAGGTATGATACATGATCCTAACCTTGAATTAAATGATCCAACTCATAAATCTTATCTTCAATATGTTTTCCATATCCCAAGAAATTAATTGGGTCAGTTGGAAATTGTGATTCTTCTTATACATTCAAAATATAGTTACTCAACCATTACTAAACCCTGGCACTCTATCATTATTTAATCACTTAGTTACTATAAAGCTCGACATCAACTAAAACTTGGTTGATACTGATGCTTATTCAACACTGAATTTTCTTGACACTTACTGTGGCTTAGTTGATACTAGCATCACTCAACAGTCCTTAATATTTTAGTCTATTGCTTAGTTAAGTTTCACATCAATGATATATCTTGATTTATACTATAAAGACTTGAACATTAACATGATATAAAAAATAACTTTTCCTTATCAAAGTCTAATTAATCAAATGTCCATTGTAACTTTCTTTTCATAACTCAACCTTTTGTCTAGGTGCTATTGTTATGAGAAATCTCTCAAATCCTCTTCATCAATCAAAATAAATATGAAATTTAGATTAGATAGCAACATGTCTCATCAGTAGAATTGATATCAATGATAAAACAACAATTGTTCCAATTGCAGTTTCCAATAGATAGATAGTATGATGAATAGAGCAATTGTTTCAACTATAAAGTGACTTATTGCATTTTTTTTCTTTCATTTAAAACCTCATTGAAACTTTATTCTTAATGGGAAAATCTAGTGCTTAGTTTTTGCATTTCCATGAAATTCAATCAATATCCTATACCAAATTCAAACTCATTCCCCCAACTCCTCAATGTACTAAGGCCCAACCTTTACTTTTCAAGTTATTAGTCATAGGTTAAGACTTTTCAAGCAACGATGACCTTATATAAGCCCGCGAGAAGAACATTTTGTCCTAGATTCTAAATTTTAGAGGCCAATCCAAATTGTCTCTAATTAGCTTCTACTTGAAAACTCTCATGAATATAAAAATTTAAATTTTAAGTTGCTTTTTAGAAGGAATAAATCCTATTTTATTTTGACATTACTAAACCATCAACTTGGCTTATGAAATTATCATTACAAAATCATCTAGAGAAATAAATTCATTTTTCATGCATAAAGGCATATACATAGACATGTAGAGTTTTCTTGGCATCCCTTTAATCATGTTGAAACATCATTGAATTAGTGAAAATGGCCTAATCACAGTTTTCATCTACAAAAACTTGTACATCCTCTATAAACTTATCATCCCTAAGCATTTTATTTCTTTTTAATTGGTTCATTTGATCCTCCATGCACTTCTTCAATTTTGGGTATAAGTTCTTTTGTTAAATTATTTATTGGAGGAAATTGGCTCTCTATCCATCCCATTTTCTATCTAATGGGACTAATTTTTTGATATGGTGGATCTAATAATCAAATTGTGTAACTATGGGGAAATAGGGTCCAATAGCCAATACATACAAAGTAGGAATTGTATGCCTATTTCCTTTATTACATTGAGAGGGGAGTGATCTAATTGGCTTGTAAAATTGGGGAAAAAATGGATTCAATAATTTTTCATGTTAATTTAAAAATGATAAAGCAATCGTAAAAGATAAATATGGAAGCTAGGGTAGAATATGATAAAATGAAGGTTTGTCACATATACAACAGTTAAAAATTATCATTTTTTTGTTGGAAGATTGGTTTGATGATGATATGTTACATTCATGATTGAGTTTTTCATTGATGTCAATATAGCATGTTTGATGTCTTATATGGTATTTGATAGAAGAATAGCGAAAAGATCAAGTTGCTATGGATGGCTAGTTGAGCATGATAACCACCCAAGGTTGTGGGAGATATGTCTAAGTATCTAACATATGCAATTAATGTATCAAAAGAAAAAATGATGAGTTTAGAAGAAGTTACATAAGTTTTGGTGATATCTATTCCAAGCTATAGTTTATAGAGGCATGTTCTGATAAAATTGTTATATCTCTTAGCAGAGTTGATATCTTGAGGATCGAGGTTAAGGACATAAAGAAGACATGTCGAGGATGGTGTGGCTAAGCTCGTTCATCATAATTTTGTGTGTGCAAATATTTATTCAAGTTGCAAAGTAGAAGATTTATGTTATCACTAAGTGTAATGTGTTCTTAACATGGTCCTATAATAATAAATAAAGAAGGACTAATACCCAACTCAAGGAATTTTTTAATGGACCCAGTATAAAGGAAGGATTTTTTTTTATCATGGTATGGGCATATGCCAATTGTGAATGTAAGGAAAGCAATAAAGAGTGTGAAATGTGAAGTTGAGTAGAGCAGTGTGAAAGTGAAGGAAACTTCATTGCTGAGGTTTTGTGATGCAAGGAGGGATAGGGAAAACTAGGGCCAATGGTACACCTAGCTCTCCAAACCACCCTGGAAGAGTTAACACAACAAAAGCAAACACAAAGAATAGAAACCAAAGTAGGAAGAAGAGTAAAATACTTTTATTGATTCTTAAAATATTCAACATACATGCCCAACTATAAGGCCTTCTAGGTTATAGCCAAATACAAAATACATTCATACACAAAGATTAGCAGCAAATTCACACTTTCTAGTTCTGCTCTGCAATCCTCTTCCAAAACTACTTTCAAACTCCTAACTACCCTAGCTCCTAGCCTAAAAACTCTATTTATACTAGCCAAAATGGCTTATAGATCATTCCAGAACATGGAGAAGCCACAAGACAACTCTTAGAAAATATTAAGTGAAAATAAACCAAAATTAAATACACAAGTCGGCCTACATCAGCAATTAACTGTCTTGAAATTGATGTCTGAGAAAAATCATGATATCTCTTAGCTTTGATTAAGTTAGAACTCATTCTTCAAATTTTGGGTAGATATCTAGGTCCTCTACAAGCCCTTAAGTGTGCAATGTCTGATTAATCAAAGAAAAGTGTGCATCCATTCTGAAAGTTGAGCACAGAAAACTATTGCTCAGAACTTCTAGAAATCAATGTTTTAGGAGAATTCCCATATCTCTCAAACTATAAGGAGTTAGAACTTACAATCTAGAAAATTGATAGTACTCTAGGCCCTTTTCAATTTTTGAAATGAAAAACTATTCATTTATTAAAGAAAATTAGTTACACAATCTACAATAGGCACCCAAAAACTAGAAAATGCTATTTAAGCATAACACAGTTTTAGTAGCAGGATAAGAACTAAAAACATGTAGGATAGTAGTGCAACCCAGGATGCTCCAACATCAAAAAAATAGGGTTGGAAGAAATTATTCTCTTGAATCATTGAGATTTCACAACCTAAGCTAAATCTAACTCAGATTGAAAAATCCAGGAAGCATCTTCCATAGGTCTATTCTTCCACTTCACCAAATATTCATAATAATCTTTTCCCCTTGTGCTCTTAACAAATCTCTATTCCAATATCTATACAAATTCTTCAATATTCTTCTTAGGATAATCATCAGGTATAGAAACTTCATCATCTAACTCATGATACTTTTATAAATCAGTAACATTGAATATAGGAGATATATCCATGTCATCAAGTAACTTAGCTTCATAAGCATTACCACTATAAAACTTCTTTAATATCTTATAAGGTCCAAACTTCTTGATCTTCAACTTATTGTATGTTCCAACTAGAAATATTCCTTCCTTTAAATGAACCATCACCTCATCACCAACTTGAAAATCATGATGTCTCCTAGACTAATCAGCATTCTCCTTATACTTCTGATTACTTTGTTCTATCCTCAATTTCAATTCCTTATGTAAGGATTTCATAAAATCAAAAAATTCTTCTCTTGCATCACTCCTCTTTTCTTCATCAGCAATATCCCTCAAATCTGATACTCCTCTAGGCTTCACTCTATTAATAATCTCAAAAGGCATCTTCCTTGTACTCCTATTCACAGAATTATTGTATACAAATTCAGCTTGTGCCAATACCATCTCACAATTACTTGGCTTATTCCCAACTAAACATCTCAGAAAATTACCCAAGCTTCTATTTACAACCTCTATTTTTCCATCTATTTGTGGATGAAATGTAGAACTAAACTTCAACATAGTACCCATCTTCTTCCACAAAGTCTTCCAAAAATAACCAACAATCTTACTGTCTTTGTCAGAAATAATACTTCTTGATAATCCATGCAATCTCACAATCTCTTTAAAGAAAAGTTTAGCAACATGCTCAACATCTAATGTCCTCTTACATGGTATGAAATGATCAATCTTAGAAAAATTTTCCACTACAACAAATATGGAATCATACCCCTTCACTGTCTTAGGCAATCCAAGAACAAAATCCATACTGATGTTACTCCAAGGTTTCTTAGGAATAGTCATAGGTGTATACAAACTATTATTTTGACTGACTCCTTTGGCAACTTGAAAAACTCCACAACTCTTTAAAAAAATTTGAACATCCTTATACATTTGTGGCCAATAATACATCTCTTTAAGAAAACTCAATGTCTTATCATTTCCAAAATGTCTAGCCAATCCACCACTATGTTTTTCCTTAATCAGATTCAACCTCATAGAACTTCTAGGAATACACAACTGAATACCTTTTAAAAACATACCTTCTTGAAAGAAATACTCACCATACTTAATTATATAATTTTCTAGATTTGGTGCTCTGCACTCTCTCCATGCCTTCGAAAAATCAGGATCACCACCATACAACTCTTTCATTTCATTGAAACTAAAAACTTCAACCTTCTTTTTAGTCAATAAGGAACATCTTCTACTCAATGCATCATCAACTCTATTAGTAACTCCACTTTTGTACTTAATGACAAATGTAAAAGTATGCAAATACTCAACCCACTTCATATGTCTCTAATTCAATGTATGTTGACTTCCCAAGTATTGTAAAGCTTGATGATTAGTATACAACACAAACTCCTTAGGAATCAAATAATGTCTGTACTTTTTCAATGCTTGAACAATAGCATAAAATTCTTGATCATACACAAAATAATTCCTTTTAGCATCATTCAATTTATCACTAAAAAAAGCAATAGGCTTACCTTCTTGACTTAATATAGCTCCTATTGCATTACCACTTGCCTCACATTCAACTTGAAATACCTTATTAAAATCAGGTAAAGCCAATACAAGTAATTCAACAACCTTTTATTTCAAAGTCTCAAAACTCTTATCAACTCCATGTGTCCACTTGAATTCCTTTTTATCTCCTCTCATTGTCTCAGTCATAGCATTACAAACAACATTAAAATTCTTTATAAACTTTCTATAAAAACTATCCAAACCATGAAATGATCTTACCTCACCCACATTCTTAGTTTTAGGCCATTCCAAAATTGTTTTAACCTTCTCAAAATCCATCTTCAATCCATCTGCTGAAATCACAAATCCCAAATACACAATCTCCTCTTGCATAAAAGATCACATTTTCAAATTAATCAACAACTTTTCCTCTTTCAACCTCTGCAACACTTGTCTAATATGATCAAGATGTTCTTCCTTGGTCTTACTAAATATCAGAATATCATGCAAATAAACAATCACAAACTTACCCAAGAATCTTTTTAGAACTTCATTTATCAATCTCATGAAAGTACTAGTTGCATTAGTCAAACCAAAAGGCATAACCAACCATTCATACAATCCATCTTTTGTCTTGAAAGTAGTATTCCATTCATCACCCTCTCTAATTCTAATTTGATAATAGCCACTCTTCAAATTAATCTTGTTAAAATACTTCGGTCCACTCAAACAACCCATTATGTCATCCATCCTTGGCATAGGAAACCTATATTTCATAATGATTTTGTTTTAATAGCTCTAGAATTAGCACACTTTCTCCATTCTCCATTATTTTTAGGTGCTAAAACAATAGGTACAACACATGGACTCAAACTTTCTCTTATCAAACCTTTTTGCAACAACTCATGCACTTGTCTGTTAAGTTCTTTATTCTCTGTAGGTGTCAATCTATATGGTGCTTTGTTTGGCAAACTAGCTCCAGGAATTAGATCCATACAATGAATTATACTTCTAACTAGAGGTAAACCATCAAGAATATCATCAGCAACAATATCTTTATATTCATTTATTTATTCTACAATTTTTACTGTCATACCAACTTTTGTTGCTTGGTCATTACTACCAACACTTGGTCCTCTAGGAATTATAGCAAAACAAAATTGATTCTTCTTTACTTCCTTTTCAAATTGCTTTCCATTAACTATGCAAACTTTTAGTGTAGTACAACTGACCCCATTTGGACTTTCAATCAAAGGCAGCAATGTTTTTTTCTTCCTATTTACCCAAAGAGTGTATTGATTCAATCTTCCATCATGTACAACATATCTATCATATACCCAACAAAATATGACAACAATCCATGGTCATAATATCACACAAAACTTCATAAAAGTAATGTCCAATTTTGAACTTCACAAGGCATTTCTCACTTACCAATATCTTTTTCTCATCTTTGATCCATGAAACATGATAAGGGTTGGGATGTTTTAGCCTCTGCAACTTCAACTTTGTAACCAACTCTTCTAATGCTAAATTTGTAGAACTTGCACTATCAATGATTAACTTGCAACATTTTCCACTCATCTTACATCTGGTCTTGAAAATACTCCTAAGGATAGTTCCTCATCACTTCCCTTATTACATAAGGCTCTTCTCACCATCAAATTTTATCCAGCCTCAAGTCCACTTAGTGAACTCTCAATGTCTTCATGAATCACAACATTTCTATTATTCTACCCACTTTCAGAAGATCTACATTCAAAGTTTCTATGCCCTTCCTTACCACATCTAAAACAATTACTACAAAAACCACCTCTAGGATAAGAATTACCTCTTCCTCAGTAAAATCCAATACCTCCTCAGTATGAGCTACCACCTTTCCACTCAATTTTGTCTTTTTCATCCTTCTTCCATTTAGATTTTCCTTTATCCTACACAAAACTTTCAGATTGACCACCTTCACCATAAGATCTACCTCTACATCTCTAGAATCTACCACCTCTACCTTTTTGTCTTTGTTCATGTTTCTTTGCTGAGATCTCCTCAGTTTTCAAGGCATATTGATATACTTCTTCAACACTTTCCAACTTCACAAAAGTTATTTCATCTTGAGTTCTAGATCTCAATCCATTTATGTACCTTGCAATTTTCTCAACATCATCATCCACATGTCCAGATCTGATGTCCAATCTATAGAATTCTTCGGTATACTCTTTCACAATCATGTCCTTTTGTTTCAAATTTTGCATCTTTCTCAATAAACTAACTTGGTAATCAACAAGAATGATTTTTTTATTTACATTGTTCACCATCTTCTATCAAGTTCTAATCTTCTCATTTCCTCCCCTTTCTCTATTAGTTTGCAAATGCTCCCACCATAGTGATGCACAACCTTTCAACCTAGTGACTACATTCTTCACCTTTATATTATCAAGAGTTTTTTCATACTCAAAGAACTTCTTCATATCTAAGATCCAATCTAACACAATATTGGTATCCAATTTTCCATCATAAGGAACAACTTCTATAGTAGGCTTTGAATTTTCCCTAGACAACACTTGCAACAATTTTTCCTCATCTTGATCTTCTTCAAGTTCTAGATTATGGTTTGGCGTTGCTGCTTCATCATCACTTACATCATCAAGATGTGCTCCTCTCCTCTAGGTTGTCTCCACAGCATCTAATTTGGTTGCACTTTGTCTCAACTAATCTAATATAGCATTATCAACATTTCCTCTACCATGAACAATCTTTACAAATCAAGTTCCTGCAAGATTGTAACCCTCTACAAGTTATAGGTCAAATCCACAGATCTACCACCCTACAGCCAAATCCAAATCAGGGTTTTACATGATCTAATCTTCACAAGGATGAACCTCAAGCTCTGATACCACTTGAAACAAGGAGGGATAGGGAGAACTAGGGCCACTGACACACCTAGCTCTCTGAACCACCCTACAAGAGTTAACACAACAGAAACAAACACAAAGAACAACAACCAAAGTAGGAATAAAAGTAAAATAGTTTCATTGATTCTTCAAATATTCAACATACATGCCTAGTTTTAAGGCCTTCTAACTTACAAAAATGTACAAAATACATTCATACACAAAGATCAGTAATAAATTTGCTCTTTCCAGTTCTGCTCTGCAATCCTCTTGCAAAACTGCCTTCAAATTCCTAACTACCCTAGCTCCTAGCCTAAACACTCTATTTTTACTAGCCAAAATGGCTTACAGATTATTCTAGAAAATGGAGAAACCACAAGTTGGCTCTCAGGAACTATTAAATGAAAATAAACCAAAATTAAATACACAAGTCAGCCTGCATCAACAATTAACTATCCTGAAATCGATGTCCAAGGAAAATTGTGATATCTCCTAGCTCCAATTGAGTTAGAACTCATGCTTTGAACTATGGGTAGATATCTAAGTCATCTACAAACCCATAAGTTTACAATTCTAATTCATCAAGGAAAATTGCACATCCATTCTGAAATTTGAGCACAAAAAACTGTCGTGCATAATTGCCAGAAATTGATGTTCTAGGAGAATTTCCATATCTCTCAAACTATAAGGAGTTAGAAAATTTTTGCTAGAAGGTAGATAGAAATTTGGGCTTTCTTCAATATTTTAAGTTTTTAGCCCTTTATTAATTAATAAAAATTATTTACATAGTTTACAACAGGCACCTAGAAACCAAAAAATGTTGTTTCAGTAGAACACAGTTTCAGCAGCAGGATAAGAACTGAAAACATACAAGATAGCACTGCAACCGAGGATGCTCCTCCATCATTTTGTTGAGTGATTTTATGTTTTTTATTTGGATCCAATTTTTGTGACTTGGTCTACAAGTTTTGATAATGATTGGTCCAATTGATAGGACTAAGGAAAGAAGAAAATAACAATAAACTATTTGTTTGAGTAATGAGCTCTTCTTGTAGTTGAAATTGCATGTTTAGGCAGTGGGATCTTCTTGCATACATTGTACTACAACTCCTAATAAGGTTGGAATCTCCTAATAGGGATTCAAAGTCTCCTAAAAGGGATCATTGTACTAAAAAAATTAATAGACTCTTAATAGGGTCCATCCTTTAACAAGGAATATTCATATTAGTACATCATCTTGTGGGCATCATTCACATAGGGGTTTTCCCTCTAATCAAGGGTTTCCCTAGTCAACATATCTAGCATAATTGTTAATGTGCATCTTTATATGGTTTCTATTTACTTTGGTTGAATCATTAAGTTTGATTGAAGAAGATAAGTGTTTTAATTGTTGGATAACTGATTCACCCACCCACCCCCCAACTTAGTTATCTTGGTGGACTATTATTTCTAAAAATTGGTATAAGAGCTTTAGGTCCTTGAAGAAAATTTTTTACAGCTTTAGGAGATCCATGGTGAACATGTTCAAGAAAGATAATCCAAAGTTTGATGGAACAAATTATGGCAATTGGAAAGAAAAGATGAAGATACATTTGTTGTGTATGGGTCCAAGACATTAGATCTTGACAAAAATAGTGAAGACAACCATTGAAGAAAAGGACTTGGAAACTTGCATCAAGGTAGAAAGAGATTTTTTCATGTGTGACATGAGAGCTAAAGAAGCACTATTGATTGCACTTCCTAAAATTGAGTACAATTAGGTAAAATCAATTGGTACTTCACATTTGATTTGGAAAGCTTTGGAAAATAGTTTTGAAGGTGATGAACACTCTAAGAAGTTGATGCTATAAAATTGAATTTTTGCATTTCAAGATGCTAAGATGATGGAAGATGAATCTATAAGAATATATATAGGCAGGATATCAAAAATTACTATAGGTATTAAAGCTCAAGGAGGAACCAAGGATGATGATGAAGTTATATGAAAGATATTGAAGACTCTAACACCACCATTCAAGTTAACAATTCAGATGATTTAGTTGTTGATATCATGCACCAAATATTTCACAAAGGAAACATTGCTTGGAAGATGTGAAGTAGTTGAGAATGAACTTAGATAGTCTAGAGAACCAACCAGAATAGAGACAACTTTCAGTACCTTAAGTATTCCACCTAACTTATCAAGGAGTACAAGTGCTAGAGGAGATTTTGATAGGAGTAGCACATCCAAAGAACATAGAAAGATTGATGAAGTAGTAGCCTTTTTAGTAAGAAGAGAAAAGGAGGTAAGAAAATCTTTAGATGTTGGACTTGTGATGAATATGGTCATTATGCATCTAAGTTTCCTAAAAGGGAGTAAAAGTATAAGGGAAATAATAAGCCTAGAAAAGATAGAGATTGTTTGTATGCAAATGAAGATTATGATTCTAATGAACAAGCATTGAGTGCTAGTGATGATGAAATTGGATTTGTGGAAATTAAAGAAGAAATTATAGAGAAGATAGCTTTGGTATCACAGGTTGAGAAGAAATCTAATTGGATAATTGACAATGATTCTTCATATCAGATGACTAGTGACATGAACAAGTTTGTTGAATTCAAAAGTCAAGATGGAGGAATCATCAGAGTTGGAAATAATGTAGCATGCCAAGTAAAAGGTATTGGATCTATAACTCTTGATGGTAAAACTAATACTAAGGACGTATACTTTGTTGATGGTTTAAAGAAAAATCCTTTGAGTTTTGGACAGCTATTCAACAAAGGTTATTAGTTGCAATTCTTAGAAAAGACATGCATGATCAAAGATAAAGATGGAAAGGTAATTGGAATAGGAACCAGATCTAGAGGTAATGTATTTCAATTGAATCCTACTCAAATGACATGCATGGTTGCAAAGATATATGCTAGTTGGTTATGGCATAAGAGATTTTGTCATATGAACTTCGATAGTATTGTGAGAACAAGAAAAATGTTTTTTGTTAGAGATTTATCGAAGATTGTAAAGCCTACTAACACAATTTGCAAAGAGTGTGTTTTGGAAAAACATAATAGAACTTCTTTTCCTAGCAAAAATTTTACCACTACAGTGAAGTTGGAGATTGTACACACAAATCTCAAGGGTCCTACAAAAACTAGAGGATTTTATGGTGAAAGGTATTTTATGATTCTAGTTGATGATTTTTCTAGAATGATGTGGGTTACATTTCTTAAAGAGAAATCTAAAGAATTTGAAAATTTTAATATATTCAAAAATAGAGTTGAGAATGAATCTGGTATGAATATTAAATGTTTAAGATTAGATAGAGGAGAAGAATTTACTTCAAATGAGTTTAACATATTTTGTGAAGAAAATGGAATTAAAAGATAGCTATCAGCTCTAAGAACCCTTGAACAAAATGGCATTACAAAGAGAAGGAACAAGTCTGTTATAGAAGCTGCAAGAGCTATCTTAGTAAAGAATGATGTACCCAAGACATTTTGGAGAGAAGTTGTGAATACAATACTCTACACTATGAATAGGGTACAAGTCAAGAAGGAGAGAAACAATACACCTTATGAACTGTGGTTTGGTCACTCACCTACAGTTAAGTATTTAGAATATTTGGAAGTAAGTGTTACATAAAGAGAGATGATGATATTGGTAAGTTTGATGTTATAATTGATGAAGGTATGTTTCTTGGTGATTCATTGAAAAGAAAGGCTTATAGATGTTATAATCAAAGAACTAAGACTATTATGGAAAGTGCAAATGTGAGAATTGATGAGAAATTTAGAATACAAGAGACAATAGTTGATTACAATTCGGATGATGATGTTGTTACTAAACTAAGGAATGATAAGATATTTCTTGAGACTAACAATGATTTGTAGAATGAAGGAAAATCAAGGTAGGAACAAAGCTTAGAACCTTCTATAGAACCAAGAGTTAAGATAGCAATTCCTACTTCAGGAAAGAACATGATAAAGAATCACCAATCTGAACAGATCATCGAAAGCAAAGACAAAGGTGTGATGACAAGAAGAAAAGTAAATGAAGAACTATGCTTGATATCTCATGTTGAACCAAAAAATGTAGATGAAGCATGCAAAGATGATTACTAGAAACAAGCCATGAAAGAGGAATTGGATCAGATAGAAAAGAATGGAACATGGGAATTGGTCCCTAGACTAGCAAAAAAGATTGTGTTAGGAACCAAATAGGTATTCAGGAACAAGATGAATGAACAAGGAGAAGTTGTAAGAAACAAAGCAAGATTGTTATGTAAAGGTCTTTCACAACAAGAAGGAATAGATTATGAGGATATTGATGCTCCAATGGCTCGAATAGAAGCATCAATCTCTATTTTTAGCCTATGTAGCACAAAAGAAATTCAAAGTATATCAGATGGATGTCAAGTCAACATTTTTGAATGGAGAACTTGAAGAAAAGGTATACATTGAGAAACTTGAAGGATATCCTTTGATAGATAACAAGAATATTGTATGAAAATTGAAGAAAGAATTGTATGGATTGAACCAAGCACCCAAAACCTGGTATGCAAGGTTAGACAAGCATTTGACAAAGCTCGGATATAGAAAAGGTATAGTAGATAGCAATCTGTATTGGAAAGAAACTAATGATGGTTTGATGATTTTGGTAATATTTTTTGATGACATTATATTTGGAGGTATTGATAAAGAAAGCAAAAAAATTTCAGAAGAAATGAAGAAAGAATATGAAATGAGTATGATAGGAGACATGAAATATTTCCTAGGATTGTAGATAGTACAAAATAAAGAAGGAATCTCTATTTCTCAAACTAAGTACTTAAAGGATTTACTAAAAAGGTTTGGTTTGGAAACAAGTAAACCTATTGGAACATCTATGGTAATTGGACACAAGTTATCTACAAAGGATGAGATACCTACTGTTGAGTAAAAGAAGTATAGATCTATGATTGAATGATTGCAATATCTAACTCACACAAGGTTGGATATAGAAAATGTAGTTGGAATTGTTGCAAGATTCCAAGCTAATCCCAGAGAAGCACATTATGTAGTTGTAGAAAGGATATTCAGATATCTAAAAGGAACTTCAAAATTTGGATTATGGTATGATAGAGCTAATAACTTTACTCTAAGTGCTTATACTAATGCAGATTGAGCAGGTAGTATGGATGACAGAAAGAGAAAAAATGGAGGAGCCTTCTTTCTTGGAGGAAGATTGGTTTCTTGGTTAAGCAAGAAGCAAGATTGTACATCCCTTTAAGAGGTGACCCCTCGCATCTATGGGGTTCCAAAAATTCACAAATGTGGTATCCCTTTAAGACCAATTGTGGATACCATTGGCTCTCCCACGTACTTGTTAGCCTCCCACCTTGCCAAGATCATCTCGCCTCTGCTAGGAAATTTTGACTCTTTCATCAAAGACTCCAACCATTTTGTCCAATTCATTCAGGACACCAAGTTGGAACCTAGCGATATCTTGGTTAGTTTTGATGTGGTTTCCCTCTTCACCAAGGTCCCCATTCTTGACTCCATCAATCTTGTCAAACGCAAGGTCGGGGATGAGATCGCAGAGTTGGTTGAGCTTTGTTTAAGATCCACCTTCTTCTCTTTCCAAAATGTCTTCTATGAACAAGTCGATGGAGTAGCCATTGGTTCACCCCTCTCCCCAGTCATTGCCAACCTCTTCATGGAGCATTTTGAGGAGATGGACATCCAGTCCTTCCCCCTCAAACCCAAATGGTGGAAATGATACGTTGATGACACTAATGTTTGTTGGCCACATGGGCTTGAGAACCTTGAACTATTTCACTCTCACATCAACAGTTTGGTCACCAACATTTCCTTCACCAAAGAGCTCGAGTCAGACTATCAGTTGCCTTTCCTAGATGTCCTTCTTATTCGAAAGGCTGATGGGTCATTCGGTTGCAAGGTTCACCGTAAAACCACCCACACTGACTTGTACTTGCACGCATCCTCCCACCATCACCCCAGCCAAAAGGTTGGCCTCCTTAAGACCCTCGCCCTCAGAGCTTTTAGAATCTACGATGAAAACAACTTGCATGAGGAGCTCACTCATCTTCATCATGTATTCATGTTAAATGGATATTCTCACAAGAAGATCTCTAAGGCTATCAACCGATCCAAGTCCTTCTTTCTTTCTAGGTGTACCCTCAGTCCTCCACCCAACTAGCCTCCCCGGTTTGCCACCCTTCCTTTTGTCGATGGCATCTCTCAGAAGTTGGCCAAGATCTTATCTAAAAAGGGTCTTCATACTACTTTCAAACCCCTTTCACAGTTGCATCATCGAGTTCCTCCCCTTAAGGACACCAAAGACTCTTTCCTCGACTCGGGAGTCTACAAGATTGAGTGCTCTTGTGGGGCCCCTTACATAGGGGAAACAGGCCGTTCTTTTCGTACCAGAATTTGTGAGCATGGTGCAGATATCAAACATGACAGAACCCATAAATCTGCCCTTGCTAAGCATTCTTCGGCCACCAAGCATCACATTTGTCTGGAGACCGCCAAAATTCTTTCCAAGGAGGATAACTTCTTCAAAAGAAAACTTAAGGAAGCTATTGAAATTAACTATCATCCCATCAACCTCAATCGAGATGATGGATGGTCCATTAGCTTGTCTTGGCAACCTCTCCTGGGCTCGCTTAATACTCAGCATCACCCTTGATGCTTCTCGAGCTTTCCTGCCCCCCCTGGTGTGTCCCCTAGTCTTCCCTTGTCACTCCCCCATTTTGGCCTGTTCGGTTTATGGGGGAGCCCCCGCCCCACCCCCCCCCCCCCCCCCCCCCTTTCGTCTTTAATCTCTTGGCCCCACCTTGTGGTCTCTGAGCTCCTCCCTCCTCATGTTCTCTGTGTTCTTTTTTCAGGTTGCTTCCTGTTGTCTCTCCGCTTTTTTTTCATTTCGTCTTAGCCCTCTGTGTCACTCTAACCCTCGAGCTCTTTCCTGTGCCGGTGGTTTCAGCCTTGGGTCTTCCATCTTGATGTCTTGTTTTTTTATTATTATCCTCATTTATTTATTTATGATTTGTTTTTTATCTCTTTGTGCTTGTATTCCTTAATCTGGGTTGGTTCCAGTGTTGTGTCTGTTTCACACTTATGGCATATTTACACATTTTCTTATAGTAGCATTTTTAGTTTTTAGGTTCGATCTATTTATTTAGGGTTTTTTGCTCCTGAGCTTTTTTTTTTTTTTTTTTTTTATAGCTTCTTTGTTTTGGTATTAGGGTCCTTTCTAATGTTTCTCTTCTTGTTTTTTCTCTTGGGGTCAAAAAAATAAAAATTTTTTGGCTTGTTCGATTTTATTTCGATATAGTTGTGTATAAGTTCTTAATATTTGCACATGCTTTTATTTATTTATTTTTTGTTCATTTATATATTTATGTAAGGGATTGAGTCTTCTTTATTTTTATTATTATTATTTTAATATTTAATTTTTTAAGTCCTAATTTTTGTATTTTTAACCTCTTATAGTTATTTATTCATTTTCATAATCGTGTGCTTCCTCCCTTTTTCACACTGATCCTTAATTTTTTAATTTTTTATTTATCTACTTATTTATTTATTTTTTATTTTTTATTTAGTTATTTATTTTTTATCATTTTTTAATGCATATTATAAAATTTCTTTACATATATTACATTATCTGCATTTTTACATATGATTGGTTATTCTGTACCGATTCTCTTGGTGGTTGTGTCTTTATTTGTGGTCCTCTTGGTCTTTGTGCCCCTCCCTCCCTCTCCTTTTAGGACTTCTTGTGGTTTCTTGGTCTGCACATTCCATATTCTGATGTTCTCTTGTCCTGATGATGGATCATGTAGTATGATCCGAAACGTTGATGCTAAAAAAACTCACACAATCTAATCCAAAAACATTGCTCACATACTAATGGATTGTGGAAATCTGATTATGTTAAGATTGTACATCTCAAAGTACAACATAAGAAGAGTATGTTGCCACAACAAATAATTGCAATCAAGTCATTTGGATGAAACAGATGCTGAACGATATAAGGATAGAAATCGGTGAACCTATTGTTATACATTGTAACAACACAAGCCTGGTAAATATATCTAAGAATCTAGTGTTACATTTGAAGACTAAGCATATTTATATTGAGTATCATATGTTGAGAGAAAAAGTTGCAGAAAAAGAAATGAGATTAGAGTATGTAAGCACAAAAGAGTAGATTGTAGATATATTCACTAAGCCTCTTCCCAAAGAGACTTTTGAGTATTTGTGAGGTATGCTTGGGGTTATGCCCCTTCCTACATTAGAGTAGAAGATGCAAGAATGCATCAATCCAGGGTAATAGAACACCATTGTTTGTGTGGACTAGATGTTGATGCTTCCTATATGGGGAAGTATCTGTTATGGACAGAGTCATCTAGTACTCTTGATTGATATTGTTGTAAATAGTGTCTTTTGACACTTGAGTTGAATAAGTATTAGTTGATTGTAGAGTTTCATGTAGAGATATTGGTTGTAGAAACCTTTGACATTGATGTCAATGGGGGAGAAGTTTGGCATGAAAAACATTATGCTAAATGGGAAGAAGTATTATGCTAAGAAGAAAAGTTTGGTATAATAGTTTGGTATAGAGCACATTGAGGTATATCAATTGGGGAGTATGATTGATGAAAAGGATTTGAATATGGATAGTCTTTTGTTGGTATTCTTTGAACTAGATGTTTTTCATATATGTTTCCATCAATGCCAAAAGGGCAAGATTTTTGAAAGATTGGTTTGATGATGATATGTTACACTCATGGCTGAGTTTGTCATTGATGTCAACATAGCATGTTTGATGTCTTTTGTGGTATCTGACAGAAGAATCGCAAAAAGATCAAGTTGATACAATGGCTAGTTGAGCATGATAACCACCCAAGGTTGTGGGAGATATGTATAAGTATCTGACATATGTAATTAATGTTAGAAGTAGAAATGATGAGTCTAGAAGAAGTTATGTAAGTTTTGGTGATATATGTTCTAAGATAGAGTTTATAGAGGCATGTTTTGGTAAACTTGTTATATCTCTTAGCAAAGTTGATATCTTGAGGATCAAGGTTGAGGACAAGAAGAAGACATGTTGAGGATGACATGGCTAAGATCATTAATCATAATTTTATGTGTACAAAAAGTTATTCAAGTTGCAAGGCAGAAGATTTGTGTTATCACTAAGTGTAACGTGTTCTTAATGTGGTCCTCTAATAATTAATTGAGAAGGACTAATGGCCAAATCAAGAAATTTTTTAATGGACTTAGTATAAAGGAAGGATATTTTCCTTTATCATGGTATGGACATATGTGAATTGTGAATTTTTCAAAAATAGCAGAGAGTGTAAAATGCAAAGTTGAGTAGAGTAGTATGAAAGTGAAGGAAAATTCATTGCCAAGGTTTTTCTGAGTGATCTGAGGTTTGGTATTTGGTTCTGAGGTTCATGATCTAGTCCACAAGGTCTGACAGTGATTGGTCCAATTGACAAGACTGAGGAAAGAACAAGGAAAGAAGAAAATAATAGTAAACTATTTATTTGAGCATTGAGCTCTTCTTGTAGTTGAAATTGCATGTTTGGGCAGTTGGTTCTTCTTGCATACATTGTACTACAACTCCTAACAAGGATTCAAAGTCTCCTAATAGGGACTCATTGTACTAAATGTTGGAATAGACTCCTAACAGGGTCCATCCTCTAACAATGAATATTCATATTAGTACATCATCTTGTGGGCATCATTGCCATTGGGGTTTTCCCTCTAATCAAGAGTTTCCCTAGTCAATGTATATCTGATGTGATTGTTTTTGTGCATCTTTGTATGGTTGAATGATTAAGTTTGTTTGAAGAAGATAAATGTTTTAATTGTTGGATAACTGATTCAACCCCCCCCCCCCCCCCCCTCCCCAACTGCCCTCTCAGTTATCTTGTTGGACTATTGTTTCTAACATTTGTAATCAACATTAGTAGATTATCTCCAAATCATAGTCCATGATTCTATTTCATGCTCCACACACTTTACGAACCCCTAGGTATCCATGATTCACATTTCACATTAGAATATTTCTTATATCCAACTAACATACCTGGTAATTTAAATAGAAAAATATCATGCATAAATTCAAACTAGTAATCCAAAGGATACCATGACACAATTACATCTATACTTAATACTAAAAGACTAGCTATCAAACTAGTTAATTGATATCATAAATAAATCCCCCTTTGGGGGTATTTTAGAGCTAGATACAACATTGTGATATCTCTATGATAGAATATCAACACAATTATTTCCTTAAAAAAACCACATTCCTAAAACCTTCCCATGGCATCAATGATCACCATTCGACCTAGAACACAATTATTCACAAAAAGGACTATGTACTTACATAAAACATAGCACTAGAGCATTATTCGATATAGGTATATCATGATGAAACAATTCATATATTTCAAATTATAAGAGATATCTCCCTTTGACTTACAACACACATGAACAACCTTAAATAGTAATCTTCCTATGTATCTTCCACTCATGCTAATGCTCTATTATGGGAAAATGCTATCCAACTAAAATCAATAATTCCATAAATAAAAACACTTTATAACAATAAGAAATATTCTCAAAGCATCGACAACTTATATCCATCATTATTATGGTAGATATCTTTTTTGTACACACATACTATACATATCCTACTAGTACACAGATGGTAGAAAATTATGATATTTTTATGTTAAGAGTAGCTATGTTTCTATCTTTGGTTCTCCAACTAAAACTAAAATAAATTACAAAAATTACATCTCTTGGGATAGTGTATTGTGGATCCACTAAAAGATGTCAACCCAAAAAATTATACAAGTTATGAAAGTTTAAATTATCTACTGAAAAAAATAAAATTATATCACTATACATATTCTTTTCATAGAACAAAAATCATATCTCGAATAACATCAAATCAATATGCTAAAAATCCTTCACTTTATAGGAACATAAGTTGGGGAGTAGAGACTAATGAATAATCATTTTCCCATACTTTAAAGCTCAAGAAAATATAAAGCCATCTTTATCTACAATACCTTTTCCCAAATGACAATCCAAAAAAAAAAAAAAAAACTAAACTATAAATGTTGGATGAAGAAGTTTACAAAGCTTACCATTCCAAAATAATGCATGAAAATTTAAATCTATAAACATATTAAAAATGACCACAAATATTAGGAACAAGGATTCACTATCTATATGTCGAATATCACAAATTGATCACATACATATCTAAACAGTGTGGATCCACAACATGTGAATGCATATATTTGAAAGGATCAATAACCTTCCAATAACTCTAGAATACCAAATGAGGAACTCCATGACATGCACTGACTATATACATCTATAAGCTCTTGGAAAGTTCATCACATGATCAATCAATAACATGCTAACAAAGGAACTAGATTTCATGTGAGTTTTTGAGTTTTCATATTACCAACACTATGACCTCTATGCAACCAACCATTGAGGTCTACCTTAGGAACTTCTAGGTCACAAAATCATCAATTCCATGATCTCCATATAACAAAAAATCATCTAAAATATCAAGATTGGCTCTAGGTCATCATATGGCCAACTCAAAAATTTAAGGATGATTCAAGGACACTAATATGATGATCCATAATCTTATCAAGATCAAGATAATCCTCCATCCCATGACCTCAAGCTGCAAGTGTATTTTGTTGATACTCTTCAAAATTGTTCTAAAAGTGTTATGAATATTTAGATCCCTTAAACAAGATCACATACAACCAACTCCCACTAGATCAAGAATTAATACCATGATGCAATGAATACTTCTCTTCCTTTAGCCTTAAGCTAGGATTTGATTATATCTAACTAGAAATCTCTACTAGAATTGAAATCAGAAGTAGATACAAATGTGAAATGCCTATCAAATGTAATACTATTTCCTACACTCTAGCAATGTGAGAAGTTGTCATAGTCATCACTAATCTATTAATTCTTGTAGCATTTTTGGATTAGCCTCACAAGACACAAACTAAAGAGATAATTAAAAAAAAAAAAAGAGAAAACGCCTCTAATATACTTTGGGAAAAACTTAACCTTTAGAATAATGAAACAAAAAAATTTGTAGAAATGAAAATTGTCAAAATATAATATTATGCTTCAAGTTGTAAGTTTGGAGATCAACACTATCATCCAAGAAGAAATTAGACAAGATACAACCCTTCTTCTATAATAGTGAGAAACCATTGTTGTTATCCCCATGTGACCAATCTAAGAATAAATGAGAGCCACATATCTCTATTAGAGTAACAAAGTATTTTCTTATTATTAAATCATATTGATTTAATTATTTTATCACTTATTATCTCTAGTTTAGTTAAGTTAAACTTTGGGCGTATAATCATTAATTATTTTATTAATTATTATCATGTAACCTAAGTTAGACATTTTTAGGGTTTTGATCTCCTTTATAAGGATGATCTCTAATTGTAACAATTCATTCACTTTAAAAGAAAAAACTTGATACAGCTGGGGAACAAAAGGGTAGCAAAAAAATTAAAATGGAAAAATTTGTGGGGGTGGAAGAGGAGGAGGAGGAGGAGGCCGAGGGAAAGGCTAGGAGAAGGTCTAGGAGAATTGCCCAATCCTAGGCAAGGCACAAATAAAAATCCAATAGATTCAAGGTTGAGGAGGCTGAAGAAGAGAGCATAAAAAATAACGAAGAAGAAGGGGAGGAGGAGGATTCCAAAGGAGAAGAAGGAAAGGAGGAGGTAGAAAAAAGTGTTAACTCGACAAACATTTCTGTTGACAATGTCCAATTGTATGATGATAATACTTAGGTGTCAGCTAGCAACGCTGCAACCACAGAGACTACCCATGTTTCCACCAGCTTCACCCTTTAGCCCATTACCTTCTATGAGTATAGCAGCAAAGTGGACACTTCCCCCATCATTATTTCATCCCTAACCAAAGAAAAATTTAAGGTTTTTACTAACCCAAGGGTTTTGTAGGATGATAACTAGGTGCAAAATGCTAAAGAGGAAGCTAAAAAGGTGGAAGCAGATAATAAGGAAGAGATCGAGGAGCAATTGGAGGTGTATGCCAAATTGGAAAAGAGGGTTAAAATCTTAGAAGAAGGGTTCCTCCCTTTCTCTAAATTTTCCCTAAAGGTCATCCATGTTGTTGCCACCACCCTCCAACTACTAGCACAGGAGAAGGAAGATACTGGAATGGATCACTAGTACATTTGACCCCATTTTTAGACCAAAATTTTTGACCATCTAAAAAAATGGGGTCAAATTGGTCGTTTTATGCAGGCAATGTATATAATTTTTTTAACTAGAAGCCCGTGTTGGTCGAAATTTTGACCAACACAAACTTACACTTTCCCAAAATTAAAAACAAGGTCTTTGTCGTGCCCTAATTTCAATATTGCGTGACTAGAAGGCTGTGCGATTAATTTTTGTCATATACTGCATTTTGTGGCATCATTACATGCAGAGGAAGGGTTTGAAGATTACGTGCCATTAGCATTTTACTGTGTGAATTCCAGCAGCGTTTGGCAGCTTCAGTGCAACCTCTGTTGGAATAGTAAGGTTCTATCTCTATTATATCTCCTTCTTTTTGTTGTTTAGCACATCATCTTCAATGTGATTGGAATTCATAACATATAATTTTCCTCAAGGGCTCCCACCTTACATGCCTTGTGTGGATGTTTTGTTTATTGGTTTGGGAGTTTTCTTTTCACTTCTGGACACCTCTATTTTAAGCTGTGATCTTCTAGCCATTGGCTAGCTTCATGGTGGATTCCCCAACTACAGGTTTGATGCTTTGGATTGGCATGAAAGGTTTTCCAAAGCTTTAAGAGATGTAAGCTTTGATTCAAGTTGCCTCGATTTCAGGATGTCAACTAAAGCCTCTATTACATGTGCAACAATTAATGACTCTCTACAGTTGTCATCAAGATCAAATTTTGCAAGAGCTTTTGCCATTTCCAATTTTGATTCAGCTGACCCCCTGCAAAGGCGATCAACCACTAGCTTGCACCAGTTTTCCATCACCATAGCTTTAATGTTTTCCAGATAGTCTGCCAGTTCATCTAACATTTGTTCAATTTCTATTCCCCTGTTTAAGCATCCATCACCTACATCATAATGCAAAAAGCTATTGAGATAGTTGATAATGGATTCTTTGCTTCTCACAATTACATAATAATTTCTATTCAACACTTATCCATAAAATGAGAATTTTCCAGTTTGAACAAGCCTTCAAGCAATTGTGATACTGGTGGCCCCACTATATTGGCTTCTCTTTTGACTATAGCTCCTCAATTATTCAGTGCCTCTTTTCCCTATGTTTCACTTTTAATTGTTTTCATAAAAATTAAGCTTGTAGAGTCTTCAAGAAACCATTTAGCCAATGGGTGAAAGAATGGCAAAATTATAGAAAAGAGACAGTTCAAAATAATTCACACAATTAAAACTATGCTAGAGTTTGTGTAAACCGATACAACAATTATGTACCCCATTTTCTTCAATACAGATTCTATTCACAAATAAAACTTATCTACATCAATTGTACCCTTGTTTATCCAATGTGCTCACAAGTTTGAACCTCTTCACATTGATGTTGGTGGCATTCACGCCAGATCACTTAATGCTGATAAAGTTACAGACCCTTGTTAGTGTAGTCATGGGTTTTGTCTCTTTTAATGTGTAGAGAATCCTCTTTCATTAGATAACAACACTCTTATGATCTCAAATCAACCCATCAATATAGAGCAATTAGTCAGACCCTAGAGTGGGTCCAGCTATATGTAACAGATCACCGAGTTGGGATAACTCATCATCCTATTGAAGATATAATGCAGGGTGAAGGCTTAGATAATTTTGTTGATGCTCTTGTTTTAAAATGGGAAATGGATGCAATTGCATCTTTTATTGATACCTCTTGATACTAGTAAATTCTTCTCATAAATTTCATGACCAGGCTACAATTTTCAATAGTTCCAGCAATGTCTTGAGGATCAAATCAATTGCTTGACACTAACTCGTACAATTCCACATTTTAAAGTTTTTGTAGCATTTATTGTATCACTAAATATTTACACTTTAATCAGTTAGCTTTGATGTTATGTTAATAATGGAATCAACTATGGTCTTATCATTTCTATTTCTGTCCTTGGAGACTCAGAAATGGAGGAAATGGAAATACTCTTTAAGATATAGGAAAATAAAGTAAATAACTCTCCTGGAAACCCATTTCATGTCTTCAAGAACACAAATAATTTGATAACATTTGTATATGAGCAATGTTAGTATGCTAATAGAAACCAAATTTAAATAAAGCTTCTACAAACTAAACAAAATTCATAAACTTCAAGATAGACTAAGATGAGCTCTCAATTGAAAATATGAGCCATTAATGGGCTCTCTCAATGAGAAGCTCTCTTGTTGAGTAGCTTTGTCTAAAAAGATAGGATGTATGCTCAAGCTTATGCTTCAAAAAGGGCTTCAAATGGAGTTGGAATTTGGGTGTGAGTGTATGGTTTTGATGTAAAATGGCTTCTTAAAATGGCATTATGACTTTACTTCATGGATTGTGTTATTTTGCAAAGGGGAAGGATCCAATTTATAGGCAAGAGGCTTGAGGGATTGAGGGCTAAGATGCAAGGATGGGAAAAAGCTCATGGAGGGCTTAGATTGCATGAGAGGAGAGCACATGGATTGTGCTTCCTTACAACCAATCAAGGAGTGACACATGTCAAATGGTGAGAGGATGGAGGAAAGGGGAAGGATGAGTCAACAAAGGAGGCTCAAGGGATAAAATCTTCATAAAGACCCTTCATAAGTGCTTTGTAAGAACATTTATGACTTAGTGGACTTCATAAAATTTTATGGTTGAGATATTTTGAGGGTGATGAGAGCAATTTTGACTTGGACTTGATTAGGAAGGTTTTAAGCTTGTTTAGGCTTGTGCAAATGATTAGAGGATGGATTAGGATGGTTTAGGATTAGCTTAGGGATAGGCAAGTGGATGGCATTTAATGAGGGTGGGTGAAGGAGGAGATATTTGTTAACTTTGGCTTGGGTTAGTAAGTTTTAACCCATGTTTAGGGAATGTGATAAGGTTAGGAGGGGATTAGGATTAGGTTTAAAGACATCTTCTAGAAGAGTCTAGACTTTGGATGAGGATAAAGACTTTCTAGAATAGTCTAGAATTTCCTAGGATGAGGACGAAGACTTTCTAGAAGAGTCTAGAACTTCTTAGGATGAGGATAAATTAGATTTTTAGGAAATAAATAAAGTTTTATTTATTTCAAGGGTTTGGGTTGAGGAGATATTTATTAAAACTTTTTTAATAAACATGAGGATTAATATTTAATCTTAATTAAATATTTTGAGTTGGGATTAGGGGTAGGAAATGATGGGATTAGCCTTTAATTAAAATTAAAGAAGGATTAGAAGATTTTGGAAGAGGTTATTGGTCTTAAGGAAATTGGCCAACTTTTGGGAAAAAAATAAATAAATTATTTATTTTGGGATTTTTGGTCAATTTATTAATTAAATAATTAATAAATAAGGAAATAATGTTTAAATAAGATTTAAACATTTTTGGGAGGGATTTCTTAATTAAATACTTTTAATTAAGATAAAGGGATTTAATGGCATAAAAATAAATTAATTAATTAAATAATTAATTAATTAATAAATGATGATGTCATCAGGAATTTTTTAGAAAATAAAAATACTTTATTTTCTAAAGGTTTTTAGGTGTCTACATTTTGCCCCTCTTTGATGTGATGCCGCAAGTGGCATGGCATCAAAGATAAGAAAATAAGATGCCTAAGGCTAGAGCAGAAGAGGAGAGAATGGACTGTGAGATGCCCCCTCAAGAAGGTAGCGGGGAGAGAAAGCGAGGCTCGATGGCTTCTTGAAAAGTACAAGAATCTGGAATGAGCAAGGAGACTCAGATTGGAAAAGAGAAGGGGCTGAATTAGCTCAAACTCTCACTATGGGAGAATGATAAAGGAGAATCAGAGGCACAAGAGGAAGCAAGCTTAAGATCTCAGGGATAGTAGAGGATGAAGGAGTGGAGCTCTATAAAAGGAATCTAGGATGGGGAGATGGATGAGGGGATTAAAAAAGTTGATGCAACAGGATTTCAAAGAGTCAGATTGGCGAAAGATGGGTTTCGGAGATCCCTAGGACCAGGATTGTGGATCTCAAAAGATGAGGCTTGGTGGATTGATTTGGATTGGTGGATCCCTAAGACTAAGATTGTGGATCCCTAAAGCTAAAGGTGATGAGTGATTCAAAGAGATACTGATGCATAAGCTGGGGTAGGAGAGACAGATGCTAGATATGGATGGGGGATAATGGAGATGAAGGAAAACCATTGAAGCTTTTTGAGCGGGGGGGATACTTCAAAGAGAAGTACCACCATGTAGTTGAGCACTAGATTTGCTATAGGACTGTTGGTTAATTGCCAAGGAGACCAAGAACATCAAGGCCTTTTCACCAACTGTCCAGAGGACTAACAAACTGACTCAAAACAAACACGCAAGGATTGACCCAGTATCACACATGAATCTCAGAGGAAGCAGTGCGAAAATGATACTGGGTAACCCACAAGCAAAAAATAAAACAAGCAAAAGACATGATCAAGACCTTACACTCTGATTGCCCCATTCACAGTATACCATGATATGGAAGATCTTGGCAACCTTGAGGAGGGAACAAGGAGATTGCTTGGAAAAGATACTTCAAGACCCAAAAGGGAAGATCCCAAATCAAAAGAAAGTGAAAATCCAAAAGAGAGCCATTTGCCAACGAGATGGGTAGGACAAGGTACTAACGGACCAATATCAGACATGAGGAAAGCTATAACCTGTAAGGACCTATCGGAGAGCACCGAAGCTGGTGGATTTGGATGAGTGATGCATCTAGCAAGCTGAACTAAGAAAGATAACACTTTGGTGACAGGAAATCTAGCTAAAGGATGTGTTGGAATAGCTAACCAAGATGTGGGATGGGTGCAAGATGTTGATCAAGGATGAACTGACACGAACGCTGGATAGATGCAATGGTACTAAGTTAAAGAGGATGTACAAGCTGATGGACCAAGATATTTACAAGCTGAAGCTGACCAAGATAGTTACAAGCAGGCAAAAGCTCAGGATGATAGGATAGTAGGATGGTTCGATGTTGTGCAAGATGTGAAAGCTAAGGGTGGGGTGATAGCGAAAGATATGGATTTGGCAAGATGCATCCAATGATGATGAGAGATTTTGTGACAAAGGATAGCTAGAGGAGCAGGATGAGATGGTTGGATAGGATGGTAGATAGCTAGGATTATGATGGATATAAAGAGATGACATTGGGTTTGCATGAGGATAGCCTAGAGCTAGATACCAATGACAAGGGAGGATGGAGAAGACAAGATCTCCAAGGAATATAGTGCCCCCAATCAGAAGATAACATGTGGAAGGAGGTCTTATGATGGATGTGATAGGATTGAAGCTAGGATGGAAAAAGCTGAAGGGGCTAGGGAGATGGATGATAGCTGAGATGATTGGCTGAAGCTGCATAAGATTAGTGGATAGTGTGAGATGGAAGCTGGAGGATGGAGGATAGGTGGATAGATTGGAAGATGGAGGTGGATGTCAAGAGATGACCAAAAGCATGAGGGTGATAGGCTAAGCTGGGGATGGCAGGATTACGCATGATGCTTGTTTGCCAAGTTTTCATCATGGTACTTGTCCAAGGTGCTTGAATTGCCAAGTTTTCACCAGTGGACGCTTTATTTTTCTTTTCTTTTTTGACTTTTTGACTTTGGACTTAGCTGGAATGATTTTGGCTTTCTTTAGCTATTTTGGCTTTTTTGGGATTTTTCACTGGCTGTTGGAATGTTCAATTTTGTTGCTAGCTGTTGGTACACCGGATGTGTGATTTATGCAATAGATTGGATTAGATGGGATTGATGGTAGAAGATGGAGGGATGAAAATGTTGGAAAGGAGCATGAGATGGGGATGCTTGCAAGAGCAACATTGGCACATGTTGGGACGGGTGTGAAAACAGCATATGGGGGATAGATGGTAGATGCGGGCGTGATGGAGGATTTGTGGAAGCGTGCTTGGGGATATAGGCACCCAAGATGGAGTTAGGAGATGGGGGACATGAGTCACTATATGGGGGATTAGCAATGGTGGATGCCATTATGCATTGGGTTTCAACTTTTTTCTTGGGGATCCACATGGTTTTCGATTTTCTTTTCATAGGCTTTTGCATTGTTTTGCATTCTTTGATTGGATTTTTCCTTTTTGGAGTATGTTTTTTAGAATAGACATATGATTGCCTAGGATGTGGATTTTTAGCTTTATGCATTTTGAAGTTGGCATTCACATTGCTGTGGTAAGCTTTGGGAAGATGGTTAGGAGAAGCTTTGTGAGATGGAGAGGATATGAAAGAGCATGTAGGGGGATGATGATGGATGATGTGCCCTGATATGTTCCTTGTTGATCTTGCATAGAAATGGATGGAATAGGATTTTTATGATGGCTAATAGGAGGATGGAGGATGGTAGATTTTGGAACATAGGGACCCAAAATGGATTTAGCGGATGAAGGGGGGATATGGTAGGTTGTTTTGGGTTGCAAAGATGGTGGAGGGGGGATGACATAAGATTTCTTGAAGGAGTGATGGGAGGCTGGCATGGTGGGCTTGGAGATAGGCTTGGTTTGGGGGTGTGGTGTACCAACACCTTTAGATGGTGAGCCTTTGGATACATATCCAAGACCATGAAATCCTATATTTTTTTGTGCAATAATAGGCTCTCTGATTCCTTGCTCTTGTGGTCCTAAATCTTGACCTTGATAATGCCATCGATTGAGCATTTGAACAAGCTGAGGAAACTTTTTGCTTGCAGAAAATGGTAGAAGTGATTTATTAGGTGTATTGCAATGGGGAGATACTGTTGTTAATTCTTCTGCTGAGAGAGGGCCACCATGGATGAATGTAAGTGAACCAAGAGGGTAGATTATAGATGGTGGAATAGCTTGGATAGGTGGTAAGATAGAAGCATGGAGCGGGGGAGATGGAAGGATAGGATCTTGATGTAGCTGGTGGGATGACAAGATATCTTGTAGTGGAGGAGATATGGCTTGAGGTTTTGGAGATGGAGGAGATGGTGACTACACTATGGATGGAAGACATGGTATGATGATATCTTCATTTATGCTTTGGGGGATGTCAACATGCTTTTGGGCAGGATCTTGATAGGATTGGTTTGGAGTGGATGGTGCGATAGGAGGTGAAGGGATGGATTCTTCAAAGGTAGCGGATGGATAGATGGGGGATTCAGTAGTGGAGATGGGTGAGTAGAAGATGGATGCATAAGGGTCATTACGAGAGATTTTGGAAATGCTTGGAGGTGATGTGGATAGGATTTGGAGGGATTTGACAGGTGGTGGGATTTTGATGCTTGCGGGAAGTGGAAGGATTTTAAGCAATTTGATGGATGGTATGGGGATGATAGCTATGGGAGATGGAGGTGATATTATAGATGGGGAAGCTTCATCACTGACTACTTCACATGGTTGGATTAGATGACATGGCTTATCGACTTTTGGAGGCAACTTTTCTTGTATTTCCTCTAGGAGATTCCTTGGAGACTCGTGTGTCGAAGGTGGAGGTGGATTGACAGGAATAGCTAGTTTGATGGGGGTGGAAGATTGGAAGCTTGGTTGATGGGGTGATGGAGGGGAAGCCAGAATATCAGATGGCATGACTAGATAGTTTGGAATAACTCTTGGATTTTGGGGGATGCTTGGGGGAATGTTTCTAAGACTTTCAATATACCCGTCATAGTCAACAAGATTTTCATCATCATTGGAATAGGAGGTGGCGGGAGAGAGGACAATGCGACCAAGAACATCATGATAGGATTGGTACTTCATGCTTTGATGGTGAGTTTTATGGGGATGGGGTCTTGCATATGGATGAACACGGAAGCTCATGGTTGGATTTAGATTAAGCACAGATTTTGGATTGGTTGATGAAAGATTTCCTAGGGAGAGTCAAAGTTGCATGACAAACTTAAGGAGGATTGGCTGGAGATTTTTGGCTTTCCTGTGGATGGAAGACTTAAAGGGCATGTTGTCAAAAGGTGAGAGTTTTGCTTTCCTATGTGCAAGATTGGTGGTGATTGTGTCAACTTAAGGATAGATTGATGATCCTTTAGGAAGAACACGAGATTGACCACTTGTGGATCCCAACCTTTAGCTCAAGGTGATGAGGGATAACAAGTGACAAAGCTGGATTACCCTAGACAATTCTCTGTCAAAGGGATAACCTTGGTGAGATTGGTTGATTGGTAGGATTGATTGGATAGCAAAATCTAGAAAAGTGACAACAACTCTTTAAAGGCTTGGGTGATTTTGGATTGGGTTGCTAGCTGGCTGGGGGGATGATTTGGATGGAATTTGGATTTGGGATTGTTCTAAGGCAAAGAACTAGATAGATTCAGTTGCATCGAGGGAGCTTGGATGATTTTCTGATAAGGAAGTGACTACACTAAGTATGCCTTGAGTTGGGAGATTTTTGCTTTTCTGGGATTTTGACCAAAATTGGCAAACATTCATTCAAAAGCTATGAACAAACAAGCAGACAAAAGTTTTGAGCAAGCACGTCAAACACACCAACATCTTAGGAAGCTTTCTACAAGGATGAAATTTGGTTTAGCTAGGGAGTCCTCGATATACACAAGGTACGTGAGGCCCAAATCTGTAGATGAAACCAAAAAGATGTCACACAGCCGAGAGGAGCGGTAACCCACTTCTCCTCTTTCACTTCTCAAGGGTATAAAGTTTCTTGAGGCTTAGCCCGAGTGACAAAATCTTGATTCCAAGAGAGGTGTCTTTGCATTCACCTCCCAATTTTTATACTCCACCGAAATGCTGGAGTTGAGGTCGTCCCAAGGGGTGATGAAATCCCCAAGCAGGCCTCCTAAAAAGCTAAGACAAGATTTTGGATCCTAATCTTATGCACCCAAGATGGCCTTCAAAGATGACAAGGGGAGAGAAGACTTGGATGATCTTGGGCTAAAAAAAATGCTTGTTCTTTTACCAACTGACGCTTAAGTTTTCTAATCTAGACTTTGCAAGCACTCATGTTTAAGATACAATGTTTATTCCAACTTTGAAGCGTCGACAAAAATAAAATTGATCGAAGAATGCGAACAAGAAGAAGAGTTAGTGTCAACAAGAAGGTAAACCCATGCACCCGGAGGCCCTCCACGTCAAGTATTGATTGATTTTTCTTTAAGGCATTCAAGATTGAGTGTGAGTTTATTTTAAGCCCAAAACAAAGGTGTGTGAGATTCGATTTCAAGTGCACGCCCGGAGGCCCTCAACGTCAAGATTTGTCCAATTTTTATGCCCAAATGAAGTGTGAGCAAGATTAATGCGCATTCAAGGAATTTTCTAACTTAGAAAAACCACTAAAAACCCAAGTGAGTGGAGTTTGATTTGCGTGGAGCACTTAACACCCTCTTAGGTGGACCCATCCCCATAGATGGCACTAAGATTGCAACCAATGGTTAAATTGATGGGTGATTAAAGAGGGTGAGTCCAACGACAAACTCACTCAAAGAATTTTTATTTGTTTTTATAACTTAAAAGATTACAAAAATGTAGATTCTTTTTATTCTCCAAAATATGATTATTTGATCTATGGCATTCAAGATTGGATTTGTTGTTTTAATCATGCATTCATAAAAAAAAAACTTTGATTTTAATCCATGGCACTCAAGAGTGATTTTAGCAACATGCATTCAAAGACAAGTGATTAAACATTCAAGTTTTTTCCTTTGAGCATTCAAGATTGAGATTTTGTGTGTTGTTTTAAGAACTTTGAAGTGCTTTGTTTTAACCTTAGATCATTCAAGATTGTTTTTGGACTCAAAAGTGAAAATGACTCTTTGGACTTTGCTTTTCATTCAAGATTTTGTGTTCTAGTTTGCATGTTTTAAGCCCAAAAATGATATTCCTAGATTGTTTTGATGCATAAAAAACCTAAGAAACATTCAAGATTTTGCAACAAGACATTTGTTTGGAACAAATAACAAAGCTTTTTAGGAAAATTTTGGCAACCATTTAGGACTCTTAGTTTTCATGAGATTTTTAAAAGAACTTTAACATATTTGCAAATGAGGTTCATTTTATCCTTGATTGATGCTTTGAGTTTGATTTAGATTTTAGTGTGCACTTAGTGTTTATTTTGAACCTTTTGAAATGGAAACTTGAAGTTCTTTTTAAATTCTCAAAAATGAAGTGTTCCTAACTTTGCATGAATGCATCTAAAACCTTGATGTTGCAAGGATGCAAATGATTAGATTAGTTTAGTTTCACTTGTTAAAAGATTTTTTTTTTTTTGCAAATTTTTAATTTTTTAATGGATTTAAGTATGATTTGGGGGTTCATTTTAAGCACTAAAAAGAAGTGTGTATGATTTTTCTTCCTTAAAAAAAAAATGGCCAAGAGCTCCCACAAGAAGAAGAAGAAGAAGAAGTAGATGGAATAAGAAGAATATAGACAAGAAGAGGAAGAAGAATTCCAAGTGCTTTGTTCACCTATAAGCTTGAAAAATCTGCAAATACTATGAGATAGATTATGAGTTGCTTTGTCTTCTTCATGCTCATGTGGACCTACAAAACCAATTTATACAATCCTACCAATCACAAAAACAAGTAAAATTAGCCAAAATCAGCAAATGACATACAAAACTTGACTAAAAAAGCTAATGAAGATGACCCATGCGGGGTCCCACCGGGCGTGCCAAAATGTATATGAGCAATGTTAGTATGCTAATAGAAACCAAATTTAAATAAAGCTTCTACAAACTAAACAAAATTCATAAACTTCAAGATAGACTAAGATGAGCTCTCAATTGAAAATATGAGCCATTAATGGGCTCTCTCAATGAGAAGCTCTCTTGTTGAGTAGCTTTATCTAAAAAGATAGGATGTATGCTCAAGCTTATGCTTCAAAAAGGGCTTCAAATGGAGTTGGAATTTGGGTGTGAGTGTATGGTTTTGATGTAAAATGGCTTCTTCAAATGGCATTATGACTTTACTTCATGGATTGTGTTATTTTGCAAAAGGGAAGGATCCAATTTATAGGCAAGAGGCTTGAGGGATTGAGGGCTAAGATGCAAGGATGGGAAAAAGCTCATGGAGGGCTTAGATTGCATGAGAGGAGAGCACATGGATTGTGCTTCCTTACAACCAATCAAGGAGTGACACATGTCAAATGGTGAGAGGATGGAGGAAAGGGGAAGGATGAGTCAACAAAGGAGGCTCAAGGGATAAAATCTTCATAAAGACCCTTCATAAGTGCTTTGTAAGAACATTTATGACTTAGTGGACTTCATAAAGTTTTATGGTTGAGATATTTTGAGGGTGATGAGAGCAATTTCGACTTGGACTTGATTAGGAAGGTTTTAAGCTTGTTTAGGCTTGTGCAAATGATTAGAGGATGGATTAGGATGGTTTAGGATTAGCTTAGGGATAGGCAAGTGGATGGAATTTAATGAGGGTGGGTGAAGGAGGAGATATTTGTTAACTTTGGCTTGGGTTAGTAAGTTTTAACCCATGTTTAGGGAATGTGACAAGGTTAGGAGGGGATTAGGATTAGGTTTAAAGACATCTTCTAGAAGATTCTAGACTTTGGATGAGGATAAAGACTTTCTAGAATAGTCTAGAATTTCCTAGGATGAGGATGAAGACTTTCTAGAAGAGTCTAGAACTTCTTAGGATGAGGATAAATTAGATTTTTAGGAAATAAATAAAGTTTTATTTATTTCAAGGGTTTGGGTTGAGGAGATATTTATTAAAAGTTTTTTAATAAACATGAGGATTAATATTTAATCTTAATTAAATATTTTGAGTTGGGATTAGGGGTAGGAAATGATGGGATTAGCCTTTAATTAAAATTAAAGAAGGATTAGAAGATTTTGGAAGAGTTTATTGGTCTTAAGGAAATTGGCCAACTTTTGGGAAAAAAATAAATAAATTATTTATTTTGGGATTTTTGGTCAATTTATTAATTAAATAATTAATAAATAAGGAAATAATGTTTAAATAAGATTTAAATAAGATTTAAACATTTTTGGGAGGGATTTATTAATTAAATATTTTTAATTAAGATAAAGGGATTTAATGGCATAAAAATAAATTAATTAATTAATTAATAAATGATGATGTCATCAGGAATTTTTTAGAAAATAAAAATACTTTATTTTCTAAAGGTTTTTAGGTGTCTACAACATTCACTTCTGTCAGTAAACCACCTATATCTATAGATAGAAGTGAGAAAAACAAAATCGAAGGCCCCAAACCAACACTTTCCTTATTCGTAGGCAGATCTATGTGACCAGATCCTTTATAAGCCCTTTAGAAGAGGAAACACTTAGTTTCAACCATGGAACTAGACTAGGGAATGTACAGTGAGATAGGACTAGACCAAAAAAGGCAACAATCCATAGAATCAGAACACTACAAAGCAACAACCTCCAAACATGGAGAAATCTGATGTAGTTGTTCAAGGTTATTGGCACTTGCAATAAATGCTTTTCTATATAATTTTAAACATGGAGAAGGTTAATATGGCATTCTTCTGCGGACCACAAGGGGCATCCTTCTTACTTAAATTTAAATGGTGGTGGAGTTTAGGGCAGTAAACATATGATAGTCCTCAATATAGGAAAAAAACCCTAATCCAGTAGTATCCAGCCAGGCATATCTTACATCAATATAACTTCAACTTTCAGGGGATGACTACCAAGTTATTACACAAAAAGTTCCAAGAATTTTGATATATATAAAATATATAGATTTCTTCACTGAAACATAACTAGGACGGAGAACTCCTCAACAACAAATATGCCAGACAATAATCTAGACTGTAAAATCATTGTATGTGGGGAGTGTTGATGTGTGTTTTATGACCATATTAACTGTAGAATTAAATATTGGAGTATCTTATCCTCTCTTGATCAAAATTCCATGCATGCTAAGGTTGCAAGTAAGATCACACAAGTAATTTCCAATGTTCCTTGTAGGTTGCATAGGCTCAATGGTAAATGTGATATGATGTAGGTTATGATCCAACAGTAGGTTATGTTCCCTGTAGGTTTTCTAACGGTGTTATAGAACTAATTAACATCATTAGTTACATCTTGGGGTTTGATCTAGTTTTCATTCATTCTTAATCCTTGCAATTATCTTTTTCAAATCCAGTTTCCATTTCTTTTCTTTTTTTCTCTTCAATGTTAGTTTGTGTGAGTTTTGATGTTTTTTCTTCTTCTTCCTCATTTTCATATTTTAACTTAAAAATTTCCTACCTTTATCTATCTTCTTCTGTTCTATGACCTTAGCTTTCTTGGGTCTTGGGCCTTATGTGATGCAGAGAATCTACTCAGTGATTCAAATTTGCATGTTTCGTTATTCTTCTTTGCAAAAATCAAGTAGAGATTCACAAGAACTTTTAATTTGTTGATGACAATAATGTCTCCAATACAATACAATAGCTTAATTGTCTCACTCCTTTTCCAAATGTTGAATTGAGACTTAAAATATTTTGAACTTCGAGTAGTCAAAATTTAAATGGACTAAATGACAGTAAATAGATTGTAATGCAACTGACTACTTAGAACATCTTTCTATAATTGTTTCCCATCAAACAATAAACTCTTTCAGCAAAGTCCATTTCAAATTCATTATGTCCTATAATTCTATCAGTATAATATAACCATTAAGATTTTCAATGGCATGGCTTCTTCAATGACATACCTCTAAAAAATGGATTGCGCTTGGGTCCCTTTGAATGGCGTCACTGTCATTACAAACACACATTCAATTTACATATTGTGACCAATCTAAAAATCCCTTCAATACAGTCTAACATCCATACAAATTACAAATGATATTTGTTCCCTTTTTAATTGTGACTATGGCAACAAGTCTCTTGGCAACATTCAACCATCTTCCATTATCTGGCTACACTCAATCCAATATGCACAGACCAGTTTGTCTGGAACTGTTTTGGGTTTCAATGCATAAGAATATTTAAGACTTAATCATTGCTTAATCAATTTTAAAGAGAAACCCAATGTATCACACTAGACTTTTGTTGTTCCCAAATTGGGACTATTTAAATCCGATGTAGAACTAAAACCAAATCTTGAAAAAGAAACCGGTATCATAAAGCATACCCCAATTTCATATTCAAACATTTAACTTCTTGAAACCAATAATCGATACCAAGAATTGACTTTGAGCAAAACAAAATTGAGATCTTTGAAATTGTATTGTAATTGGTGATGACTTAAATCACAACTCTCTTTTAACCTATTGTTAAACCATTTCATACTCATCGTGACCAGCCACCAAGGTAAGAATACAGAAATTATAGATAGATTTAGTATCTTCAAACCAAATAGCAATTAGCGCAGGTTTTGAATACAATATAGTTCCATAAAATTTGTTTACTCCATCTATGATGATTCAAAAATTTAAGAACATAGAAATGTGCATAAGAACAATGAAGAAACAAAAGATTTGAACAGAATTAAATTCTACCATTATTCCATTCCTGATTACATTGTTTCTCCACTTTCCTTGATTCTCAAATCTTCTCATACTACTACTATTCAGAAAAAATTATATATATTCCTCTCGGGTTTCTTTAATTACATATATCTAAAGATATTCAAAAGAAGGTAACCCAGTAACTAATTCTTAAAACTAATTTTTAACTTCCCACACCCAACTCATTATAATTCTAAATATATTAAAGATACTAGTAAAGTATCTTGGAGTTTATTCAAAACTCTTAACTTATAACCCCCAATTACATCATTAAATTAACTATATAAAACTAAGACTCATCCCAACATTATTAAAATAATCATTTAAAGTGCATTAGAATCCCAGATCTTGAAAATAATTGGAATCTCTGGATGCCCCTGTATCATTATGCCTTTTCCTTCTTCCTTGTAGCTCTTGTAGGTCCCTATTTAGCTAGTTTTTCTAGCTTAGCAGTAGGAGGAGTTTGATCTCCTTGTAACCCTGTGAGGTTGAGGAGTAACCTCAACTTTTATTGCCAAAATATCAAGTGTGTCTACCACCTCTACACTCTTCGTAATGTTGTCCTTGATTGGTTTTATGCTTGTGCTTCCCAATTGAACCTTTATTGAAACTTTGCTTCCCTTCTTCATCACTTCCCATTATTCTTTGATAATGCCCTCCTTTTTTCTAATATTTTCCACAAATTTCTCTACCTTCATTTTTCTAGATCATTTGTATAATTATTCCCTTGTCTAAATTTCTCATTATAAGTCCCCCATATTTATGCTTCCTTATCTCTAGGTGAGACCAACATAACCTCAGCATGTTTTTCAAGAAATTCTTGGCTAACCTCATAACCAAGAATGGTGAATAAATATCTCTCTAGGATCAATAACCTCCATGCATGCCAAATTAGTTTCAACCATAAAGCAATTTATATCTGTATACTTCTCCACAACTAACCTAGGTATTGTATGCATATATTTCATCTCTATTTGAAATCCCTTGAACAAACCAAGTAGATCACAAATAATGCCACCTTTGTATTACATGTGGTAGTGCTCAGTTACCAAAGCATTTTTTGGTACATAATTAGTTGAAGCATGTGGGTTCATGTTTCTTTTCTTCATTACAAACACAAACATTTTAGTTTAATCCAATGGCTTTTCTCAATCGTTTATTGCTTAATCATTTAATGTTTAATGCTGATCATATGAGCCCTGTAATATCTAACGCCATAGAATTTCAAGGCCGCCAGTCGGCATCCCCACATTCCATATGAAATCATTTGAACATAGGGAGATCTCTAGAAAATAAATGATTTTAGAGATAACTAAAATAAATGTGAGTACTTCAAACTTATCATACGAAGGAAATCACTTATTATTTTCTTTTTTACATTATGGATGATTTCAACTTTCAACTTCACCAAAAGACCAAGGATGCATTAAAATATTTCACTATTTTGAATGCAATTGTAGTCATTATATTCTAGGTTTAAATGTGTCAGATTATAGCAATTCTAATTTTTGTAGATACATTGCTGGATATTTTTTATGTAGATATTTTGTATTCAACATTTTGATTTTGTTGATAAGTTATCCTTCTCTAATTAACATACTCTTTCAGATGGAAATAATTAACATACATTGTCTATAAATCCACATTTTGCAAACATCTATGCCTTCTAGAAATTATAGGATCATTTTAGTTACATTTGAAAACAATAATCAAGAAAAACCATATGTGCAGATATAAACATTAATCACAAAATTTCCAATTTATTTGCAGATATATTTTCCTGTGAAGAAAGACCATGCTTGCCAATATGAATGCTGAACAAAATGAGACAATGGCTGCATTGTGGGCTCAGTTTCGAAGAAAACCTAATAAATGTTATTGTCCTTGCAAAAAGTGTAAAGGGTTAAAGACTCGAAGAATTCTAATCACAATAGCCCAGAGTCATTGTAGGCAACATGGTCATGTTGAAGGGGGCCATGATTTTCGTCCATTGTTGAATGTGGATTTCATATTGGAGGAACATGGAGGTGTGAATATCCAAGCTAAGGATAACACTCTCATGGAAGAAGATGATAATGTGCCAGAGGACATGATTGAAGAAGATGGTATTGGGGCAGGTGATGAAGAGGCTCACAATGATGGTACTAGCGAATCTGATAATGATGATGAAGATGGTCTTGATATACCTTTACTTGAGAAGGCACACGAGCCCTTATACAAAGGCTCCCAAACAACTCTGCTCTTGGCTATAGTGTTGTTGGTGAACTTAAAGGTTATGAATGGTATATCCAATGTAGCAATGTCACGTAGGCTAAGGTATGTCATTTTTGTCATCTTCAATGTTAGCATACAATTACTATTCATTATATTAACAATGCATTTTTTTTTTGGTAGGTTGACTAGTGAGTTTTTGTTACCAACATCAAATATTTTGCCTCGTTCATACTAAGAATTATCTAACATTATGGATCAGATTGGAATGAAGTATCAAACAATACATGCATGTCCCAATGATCACATTCTATATAATAAACAACATGAATTTGCAACAGAATGCCCTAATTGTCATAGTAGTAGATATCGGTCAGATCAAATAACAAAAAAAGTGCCTCACAAGGTTCTTCAATACATTTCCATTATTCCACGTCTTCAACGGTTATTCAGGTGTGCTAGCTTGGCACAATTTATGGATTACCATGCATGCAATAGAAGTCAGGATGACATTATGCGAATGCCTATCGATGGTTCTACATTTAAAGAGATAGAAGAAACATGGTCACATTTTAAAGAAGAACCTCGTAATCTGAAGATTTCATTGGCAGCAGATGGTGTCAATCCATATGCAGATATGAGATCTGTTTACTTAGTGTGGCCTATTTTTGTTATTAACAATAATATTCCTCCTTGGATGTCCATAAAGAGGGAGCACATAATGTTGTCAATGGTCATGCCAGGTTTTTTTTTCATTTTATAGTTATCTAAATTAATTTATAAATAGTGCATGAAAATGGTCATAATAATAATGTAATGTTTATGTTCATTCAATTGTTAGGTAAATACCAAGTTAAAGATATGAACGTGTATATTGAGCCCCTAAGTGATGAGTTGTTGAAGTTATGGAATGGCATCACTATGTATGACATCTCTAGACTGATAGGACATTGACAATTTCAATTCCATGCAATGCTTGTATGGACAATACATGATGCCCCCGGGCTAACTCATTTTTGTGGTATGTTATATTGTTAACATCACATATTTTTGGTCTGTTATATTGCTTACACATTACTATCAAATTTTTAAGTTGTGCATGATAATTGTACATGATCCACTTCTACATGACCTTTTAGGTCTTCAGACAAAGGGAAAATTTGCATGTCTAGTTTGTGGTCCGAAGATGAAATCTTGTCATTCGAAAACTTTAAGAAAGTAGGTGTTTGATGAGTTTAGACACTTTCTCCACAATAATCATAGGTATCGAATTGCTGAAAAACATCTTTTCAATGGAAAAGAAGAGACATCATCAAGGCCACGAAGAATGGAACCTCATTTATGGAAGTTGGAATATGATCGACTAAATTGTCGAGGTAATATCCAATTTGTCGTCCGAAGTTTAAAATTTTTATTTTGATATTGTCTTATATTTACTAATGTTGTAATTGATGCTTGCAAAGGTCGTCAAGGCATCAATCACCAACTTCCTAGAGGAATGAAAAGTTATCCTACTCAATTTAGTAGGTTACCGTACTACAAGGATCTCCCAATTGCACATTTGTTTGATGCTATGCATATTGGAAAGAATGTAACAGAGACACTATGGAAAATGTTGGATGGAAGGCGTGATAGAGAACAAAGTGCCAAAATCGGTACCGACATTTATGAATCCAATCATGCACTAAAAGCTTCCATTGAATCAAATAGCAATGGAGACTGCATAAATACAAGTGCCCTTCCTTGGTTATTAATGGAGCAACAAAGTGATGCATTAAAAGGAGTCATTAAAAAAAAAAAAAAATTCCAACAGGATTTCCTGCAAATATAAGCACTCTTCTATCAAAGAAAGGTGATTTTGGGCCAGGGTTGAAAACACATGATTGGCATACCTTCGTCAAGGTAATTCATGTTCTCTATTTACAATATATTTGTAAGATTGAATGTACTACCTATTGCATTATTTAATAATATATTGAAATGATCATTTTTAATGATTGCAGTTCATCCTACCTCTATCCCTTCCACAACAGTTTGACAACAGTATTAAACAAATTATATATGATCTTGGAAAATACATGAGGTTAGAAGTGTTTTTTCTTAGATTTGTAGCTTTTTCTCTTAAATCTATTGTAAAATTTTATTTGAAATCTTGTTTATCTTGTTTTTCATGTTGAATCTCTTTTAGGTGGTTATCATCTAAAGAAATTGACAAAAAAGATATAAAATATTGGAAGAGAAAAATTCCACTGCTTATGTGTGAAATGCAAAAGTGTTTACCTCCAACCTTTTCAATGCTCAAGAAAACTACCTCATACATCAAGTTGAGGAGATTAAATTGTGTGGACCTGTACAAGCTAGATCAATGTGGATGGTTGAGAGGCACTTGAAATTTATTAAGGGCTTGGTTCGACAAAGAGCACGTCCTAAGGGTTCTATGATAGAGGGATATATGATATACCAGACCATGGTGTACATTATTGAATATCTTTCAAAGTTTGTAGCAGATATCTATGTAGATCGCATTTGGGATCCCAACTCTAATAACAAATTCAAAGGGGAGTACCTGACGGGGAAAGGTAGAATGAGGAGGTTGAGAGGTAATTATAAGTTTTTTTTTTAAAGTTTAATAATTATTATTCATCATCAATATATATAAGTTGTTTGTAACTAGTGTAATTGTTTTCTTTATAGTTGGTCGTGAGTGGGATGCACTACACTTGTATATTGCAAACAATCTTGATTGGATGACAGTATGGATTGAACAGTCTCAAGAAAATGGTCGCTCATTAACATGGGATGGTGTTGTATCATTGGTTAAAGAAGCTCATCGTAATGGAGATCCCAATGTTACACAAATGGTACTTGATCTAATATATGGCTTAAGAGATACAAAGGTACGCATAAGATTACTAATCATCACACATAAGTTTAATATCAACTCATAGATCGATGCAAATAATCTTGACATGTTTGAATAATTGCAGGTCAAACACCACAAAGCTATGTATTACCATGGCTATAAATTTCGCACAAAAAAGTTAGATGAAACAAAGAAAACGTGTGATTTCGAGATAAGTGTTGTCTTTGCGGTCACCAATATTTCATCTAGAACTGACATACATCCTCAACAATCTAAAAATCGATACTATGGCATTTTGGATGATATACTTGAGTGCGACTTTAATTCATTCAAAATAGTTCTATTTGTCATAAAATGGTTCAATTTATGACTGAATCGAAATGATCCTGATAGGACTATTATTGAACATGATAGTGGATTTACTATGATCAATACAAGGTCATTTGAGCCAGTCGGAGATGAGCCCTATGTTCTTCCAAGCCAATGCGAGCAAGTGTTTTATTTTGGTGTTCCACAAAAACCAGGTTGGTCATTTGTTGTTAGACATGACCCAAGAGGAAGGCCGGTAAAGTATAATGTGATCGAAGAAGAAGAAATTGAAGAAGTAGAAGAGGAAGTAAATGATTATCAGGAACAACAATTACCCAGTGATGAAGATGAAGAAGATGGTGATGATTTTGGTCATGCTAATGATAATGGTGATAATGATGATGATGATGTTGATGACGATCATGATCATGGTGATGATTATGGTGATGATGGTCATGATGATGATGGTGATAAAGATGATGATGATGGCGATGAAGATGGTGGTGGTGACGATGATGATCAAAGTGACAAGTACGATGATGGTGATGATGATGATGATGATGACATGGATGAAGATCATGATGATCAATGAAATGTCCAGCTAGGATCAATGTCAACTATGATAGGGTCTTGTACAACCAAACTTTTTTTTCTAAACCATATGTGCACATATAAACATTAAGTAGAACATATCAAATATTTTTTTAAATATACACATTAGTTACACTAAATTTTTAACTTAAGACAAATGATTTACATATACAATCTACTTTATTATTAAATTTTTTTTTTGGTAAGTCTATTACTTTAATTTCGCTACTGATTTCTAAGACTTACTAATTTTTTCATAAGGCGATATGGATGCACCATCTCAGACACCTTCAGTACAGGTAAACATTAAATATTGTAAATTTTAATGTTAATATGGAAACAAATGTTGTATTATTATATTCTTTTCTTTATGGCTTTGGAGTTGTTTTGATGAAATTTTACTGATATTTGATGTCACAAATGATAGGAAAAAGCTAGAATGACCCCTGATCAAATGCGATCTGAAATACAAGCTTCATATCTACATAACATCGCCCTTAGTACTGACCCTATGTTCATCACCCAAAAAATCAAGCAAAGATACACTGATGAACTTGTTAACATTATCATTGAGGCTGACAGAAGTGGGGAGAAAGAGGCACTGAGAACAGAATTGGGCCGTAGAATCCAATCTTTGCAAGTAAGCAATAATAGAAGTTCAATAGATATGAATATTTTATACTATCTTATGGATCATGATCTCTAATTTTATGTGTACTTGTATAGACATTTGTTCCATTTGTGACATCACATGGTGAACATGGTGATGGTCGTTGCGCACAACCTTCATGTAAGTAGCACTTTGTTTGTTTTCATCAACATTATAACACTTACTTTTTTTTGTGGACAATTGTAGCTAGTATTCCATTTGATCTTTATCCATTGCAAATGTCTTTACTAACAATATTGTATTCTTCAGCTCATGATGAAGTGCGGACTCCTCCTTTAGTTGCCGGTCCACTATTGCCTAGTGCATCATCAACAACAAGGGCCATGTAGACATCCTCATCTATGCCCACTAGAATTGGTAAAACCTTTTTTTGCTATATTTTGTAATGTATTTTTACAAGTTGATGAACAATGAAGTAGCATATCAGTGCTTAAATGATGTCTATAGAAGCCTACATACACACAAACACATGCATACACACACCATGCATACATACATACATACATATTTTGCATTCGTGTGAAGACCCTGCTTAGATGCAATGATTGATATATGTTCCATTCATGAGAGATGAATTCTTCTGAACTAACTACTCATAAAATCCTTATAAACTATTGCAAAATCTTATTGTTAAAAATAGGACATGTAGTCTAGGACATGCAATCCTTAATGGAATGCGAGGAAAAAACATTTTTGCTAGTCAATTTCTTCAATTTGATTATATCCATTATTGTGCTTTGATTCATTTGGTGTTTTCTTTAATTGTCATGATGTTTCAGTTGATAGACCAACAGAGAGCAGTATTGCTGAAGCTGATCCATTTCCTGGAGTAGTTCGTGTGATTAGTACTGGTTCATATGAAGGGACGTTATTGTTGAATAAGAAAACTATGTTTCTGTTAAAAGAACGAAAGCTTCCAGGTGCTTTAAAATTGTTTTTATTTAAAGTGTAAATTTAATTTATTTTTATATTACTCATTTTGGACTGATAAATCCTTTATGTTTTTGTAGGTAATAATGTTTTCTTTGATCATCTTTTTCATATGACATTGAGACTATTCGGACCCACCATACGTAAAAGGTACGTAGTTTCATATCATTGCTACATAATTTTTCTTTCCTTCCATTTATTGTAATATATTAAAGTTATTGATCTAACAATCTATTTTTTTTTTAAAAGGTGGAATTTACAAGCCGTGGAATTAAAAAATCAGCTCATTGCATCTTTTGACGAGAAATTTGGAAAAAACATTTTTGACAATGGCTTACTTCTGAAAAGAGTAGCAAAGCATATAAAGACTATGAGGGATCAATATAGAAGGGCTCTTAAGGATAACCCAAAGTATGACCGTCCTACTATGATTCCACCAATGGAGTGGAATGAAATAGTAGAAGATGCAAAGGAGAAAAGGCTATGTGAAGATAGAGATAATGAAGCAACACAAGGCAAAAAGAGGTATGTCATGATAGTATTAAGTACATTGTAATCATGCACTAATTATTCATATTTGTAAATATATAATCTAAGATGTTTGAAATTGTTCATAGATTGCAGGACACATCCGTGGCTACAAAAGTGAGACTAGAAAAGTTTGGCCAACACAAACTTGGCTTTGGTGGCTATATGAATCTCTAGTCTCGAGTTGTAAGTAGGAGCGCTGATATGAAATAATTTTTTAAAATTATATTTTGCAAACAATTTTGTCTAGTGAAACCATACATACAAAACTGATGATATTAAGCAAAAAATACAGGGCACAGAATTCAATGTGGAGGTCACAGATGAAGATAGAAAACTTGCCTTGAAGGAAGGCTATAAAGTCGTGGCTGCATGCCTACGCGAAGAATCTGTAAGCCTTGACCAAGAATCCAGTTCACCAAATGATATCTCACAGGTAACTTGGTTAGATGAAAAGTAAATGAAATTGAATAGTTGATCCTTTTCTTTTTTGGTATTAGTTTTGAACGTAAATCGAATGCATAACAATGTGCATAACATTTTATTGCAGCCTTCACATCCTACCATAGAACTTGCTCGTGACGAAGGCCATAATGTGCATTATAGTGGTGGAGGTATTAATTTGCTATTGGAAATTAACTATGCAATTATGAATACAATTTAACATCTTCAATTGCAATTTGATGTGTATCCTTTTTTTGAATATTTCACAGCATGTTCAACATCATGCCAAAGGAGTGGAACATGTTCCAAGTGTTCAACAATTAAGTACAAGGGAAAGAGCTTAAATTACAAATTTGGACTCTTAATTCCCCAAGGTTAGAAAATTAATTGAATAGTAAGGGAATGAATGAATATCCAAATAATAGCCTAAAAAGCTTAAGTCCCGACAATTATTATTTTAATTGCTCATTATGTGGATTGGTGGGACCATGCCTTTCATTACAATGTTATGGCAACTAGGAAGTGTTGTTTTGATAATTAAAATCTTTGAATAAAACTTTGGGAATTATCTTAGTTGCCAATAGAAATCACATCTTCTTGTCATCCAAGATGGAAACCACAGCTTTTTGCCTCAAATGTTTTTTTTTCCTTTTAAGTTAGCAATTGGAGTTGGGAAAATCATCTATCTATCTATAAATTTTTCTTTGCAAGTTTAGATACTGCTTTTCTAGGACGAAACCCTTGGAAAACTAAGGATTGACGCAAACCCAAGTTGATAATTAAAATCTATGAAAAAAACATTGGGAATTATCTTAGTTGCCAATAGAAATCACTTCTTTTTGGCATTTTGCCTTTAATGTTTTTCTTTTCTTTAAGTTAGCAATTGGAGTTGGGAAAATCATCTATCTATCTATGAATATTTGGGAAAGGATTGCAATAACAATTTCCAGACAGAATAGGTCAAACAATTCCCAATTTTCAAGGCACTATTGAAGAATCAATTTGAAAAGAAATTGTTGCATGTTTGACCTATTCCTACTACAGGTAAACCCACTATTTTTATAGCCAGCTGGGCATTGCCAGTGGATTCTTGGAGTTCACTAAATGATAAATAAGTAGGTGCAGGTTGGTATGTTGCAGCTTTCACACCTTATATCTCTATGTTTACCCCTTGTATTAGTCACTTAAAAAATTCAGTAATTCTGCCAGAATATTTCCAACTAGTAGAAGTAATTGACTATTTTGCCAACAAGGGTATTATCATTAAGAAATGTCTGCATGATGCATAAATCCTTCATGACTGTGAAAAATGGGTTTTGTTTGAGATAGTTTTATGAATTTTTAATATTCCAAGTAAGAACTATTAGAAGGAATATTTCACCCATTGCCCTCAGACCCCTACAAGGTGCACTGTTCCTTGATCCCATATCGGGGTCCCCACTCCCAAATCCAAATAAATTTTTTGATTACAAGGGGACAACAGGGAATATGGATAGAACTCTTGAGCATGCCTGCTATGATGTTATTATTGCACAACTTGCTAATAATCTCTTTAGATGAGACAACTTCTACATTTGATATGGCTAATGAAAGTGGCCTTATAATTCTTAACTCATTTATAGTTGTTTTTTGGTCAATGATATATATTAAATTCTATTTCTACTTTATATATGATGAAAAATTGTAGTACGCAAAAAGAATTTAGCAATGTGTGTTTTTGAGGAATAACATTTCTGTATATGAAAATTTTCAGGAAAATTGCTGAGTTTTTTGCAGAGTCCTATGTTTTTAAATATTTGACCTACCAAGTTATTCTCAAGTCCAAGTTTTTCAAGTTTCAACTATGTTAGTGAAATAGGATTGATTAAGCTATCTGAAAATGTCTTCTTAGATTGTTTGAGAGACGTCTCCTCTTTTGAATCAGCTCCTCACTAAGGATGGTTCAAGTGGGAATGAAATATTTTTTATTATTTCTCCCCCACAAAGTAAAATTCACACTTTTATATCATCAAACAATTTTTTATCGCATTAAATATTCTTGTTCTTTTTTAATCATTTCTTTTTAACATTTTTGTGTTGTCATTATCTATGTCAGTGAGATTAGCTAGGTGAAAGTCATCTATAGCTTGATGGGTAAAGACCTTTTTTCTTGCAATCATTTTAATGAAACTCAAGATGGAAAATACATGTAATATGTTATTCTGAAATGTCCTATTGATTTTTATAATAATTTGGCAATGGACAATGTGCATTTGAAACAACAAATCAGGTTGCACATGTGAACTGCGGGAATTGTTGCACAACACTTATGTATCCATTTGGAGCACCTTCTGTAAAATGTGCACTCTGTCATTTTGTGACAGCAGTTGGAGTAAGTTAATTTTGAAATTTTAACTATGTAATTTGTATTTGAGCAATTTTTTCACTTTGAAACAAGTTTCATTGCGATGTTGGGTGTTTTGTTGTAGCAATCACATTTCTCAAGACCCTGTTATCTTTGAGACTCATTGATTATTGCATGTCGATCTACTATTTTTGTTGTTTGTGCATGTTTGTTATCCATGTGACTATTTTTCCTATTTCATTCCTCACTGTTAGGTCGTTTTCTTATAACAGATGAACAATATGAGGATGCCTCTTCCTGCACAAAGGCCTCCTACAGCATCTATGACACCCCCATCTTCTAGCTCACTGGTGAGTTTTACTTAGGATTATGTTTAGTATCTATTTAGTGATGAGCTGTGAAATGTGTTGTTGGACACTCATGCATTATGATATCCACTGGCTTCAGGTCCTAGATTTGGTTAAATATGAGCATTGCAGTTGACAATTTCTGAATTCTATCGATTTTGGACATATCATTTTTTATTGCTTTGGAGGCATTTTCTAGCTTTCTCATTTTTAATTATGTTCAGTTTGCCATGTTTTAAAAGTTTGTTCAGTACATGCATTTGCGACTATACCAAATTTTCATATATATATATATATATATATATATATATATATATATATATATATATATATATATATATATATATAGCTTTGCAAACTATGATTTAGTTGACAAGAGCATAGGTCTGGAATTGCTGTATTCACTTTTTTAAGTCGCTAAAGGTATGAATATTTCCATTGTGATTTGAATGTTGATTTATCTTCTCTCCAACAAGCATGGTGTAATTTAGTCCTATGGAGTTGCTAATGTTGGCAGTGCATTGTACACTACTAAAACTATGTACGTGCACTCGGGGCAGGGGGGTTTTAGGGTGGGTGCGTGCACCTAGGTTACACTGAAAAGTTTAAGTTAAACAACAACAATTCAAAAAATGAAACATCAAGGATTTAGAAAATGAAACAAGAAGAATTTTAGAAATGAAATAACTATAGGAAAATGAAACAACAAAAAATGGAAAACTAAGAATTTTAAAACACACTGGACATTCATTTGAAAATTAGGAAAAAAAATAAAATCATTTATAAACCCTACCGTTTTCTTAAAAAATATTTTCAACAAGGTGACAAATCTTCCTCCTCTTCTGCTTGCTCCTTGTCACTCCTCTTTGACATGCAATTACTTTTTGATCTGGTAAATATGAAAAGAACCATAAAATTGTTTTTTTTGCAGATTTGTGGTGCTATTTACCATGAGATAAGTTGGCAAAATTTGTTGATTCCCACTGAGAAAACTGTGAATTTCTTCCACTGATTTGATCCATGAGTCTCTGGCAGGAAAAATCACACCTCCAACAAGAACTTTATGTGTTTGTAAACTATGGACCTAAATTAATATAGCTCTATTCAAACAATCTTAGCTTCTAATCTAAACTTTTGTTCTGTACTCAATAAATTGGCTATGTGGTAGCACGTTTTCTGATTAGCACTCATAGCTTTTACCAGCAGATCATTAGATGTGTTGATAATTTATTTTGAGTATTTCGTTAAATTTTATATCAGTTTTCTGCTAGTGTCTTGTTGAAGAATATGGCTTATCCTATTTTGTCAGAGATAATTACAAGAAAGGACTGATTAAGAAATAATTGTGTACAATATATTGAATTACCATTTTGATCTTTGATTGTGCTATGATTCCAATCATTGATCAAGAATATTTCTTACATTCATGCTAGTGATTAAGATTTTTCTGTCATATATTTGGAACCTAAATGGTAATAGTACTAAATGAATGTTTAATTTTACTGTTTAATAGGTATAAACATGGAATTTTTCTGAATGGAGCTGATTGTTGATATAGGCACCAAAAGATGCCTCCTCCACTCCTCCTGTAGAAAAAGTTTTCCAGAAACTTCAGCAGTGGGCGACAGTGACAAATGGTTCCTACCCAAACAAATATCCTCAGCACAGGCAAAACAATTATTATTATCAAGCAAAAAAGGCTCAACCTCACCTAGTGCTTCTCAAAGACTGCTAGGAAGTTCACCTTTAGGTGACAAGCCCAAGAATCAGGAGCAGAAAAGGTGACAACATGTACCATAGTATCAGACAAATCAGAGTTAAGGCTAGCCAGTGAACCCTTTAGCAAATGGATTCTCAAATCAACTGAATGTTGTATCTTCTGCGTTGCGACTGCCACAAGGAATTTCTAGGTTCGTTCACATGACTTAATGCATGGTTGTTCTTCTATGGGACTATTGTATTGCAATTTAATTCCTAAGTCTGTGATGTATGCATACTTAATTGTTTGTTGCCTTTCCTCAAGTGATGTTGGGGGTGTGCCATTGGAATTGATTGTTAGAATTATATTGGAGCTCGATGTATACATTTCAGCTTTAGAAGTTCTTATATGTACTAATTTCATTTTTTGTGCTTCATTTAAATGTACATGGATACCAATCAGTACGAAGATATTGTAAATTTTGTTTTTGGAGCATTATAAGCTTTTCCTTTTAAATAATAGTTATATAGCTACCGAATCTGATGTCTGTGAAACTTCTGAGTAATTTAGTCTGTTCCAGGAAGTTTTATTATCAGAGCGACAAAGTTGATTGCAACTCATTCTACCATATTGAGAATAAGTGTGGGCATTAGGTTCTTTTTGTTGTAACCCGTAAGCCTGCCTTTAGTCTGGAGAGATTTCCATTCTATATACATTTGATCACATTATTACATTGAATTTCCTTTTGCTAATTGGGCGGTGTGGGTTGGTGAAAAATCATTCTTCTTTTAGAAGCTCTCATATAATTCTCTTAAATATTGGTTATTTTGAGGCAACATTAATTATTGTTTTTTATTAAGACTATATTGATTATTGTTATAGCAAGCATTTCATACTATTTATTAATGGGTGCAACATTGTGATTATATCATGCAACCATGGCTGAGTATGTCTTCTGTTTATTATGAGTAGCAGTGAAGATATCTATTTTATGCTTCTTTTCTATTCCTTTGTGTCCTCAAATGTATTAAAAATAGCTGAGGACACTCTTAAGTATACTTCATAGGTCTTCTCTGGTGCATTGGTTTTTATTTGAGTTAGTATCAGTAATAGATAGCTTCATAATTGTTACTAATATTATGACTTATTGACATTAGTGGTCAAAAGCATTGCAGGATACAACAAAGATCTTTGTAAAGCCACAAAACCCTTATTTTTGGGAAATGTGTTGTACAGGCAGTATCAAAGGTCTAAACCAGCAAAACCCTTTACATAGTCCAAATGGGTATCCTAACTTGTTGTTTGTCTTGTAGGTTGTTAAGAAAGTTTGCAAGATAATGATCAAAAACCTACATAGGAGGGCTAATTACAAAAAGGGCTACAAAGAAATATACAGCTAGTTTGGAAAGCGATTGGAAAAAGGAGTTTGGAATTTTTTTTTTGGGTCATTCTAGGCCCAAATAAGTTAGTCAAGAGTATGAACATCTCCTGCAATGCTAGATAAGCACAAGTACAAGACTTGGCAAAACAAAACTTAACAACCATGTTTACACAAGATAAGATAAGTTTGTGACTTGGTGAGTTGACCTAGGGGGCACACTTGGTGAGCAAACATAAAGAGTCGACTTGGTGAGTGTACTTAAATTGTCAGCTTGGCGAGCTGACTAGGGGAGTCGGCCTGGCGAGCTAACATGGCGAGTTGACTTAAAGTGGCGAGTTGGTGGGGCAAGTGGGGGTGACTTGGTGAGCTAACCTGGAGAGTTGGCCTAGGGGGCGGACTTGGTGAGTGAGCTTAGAGAGTCGACTTGGTAAGCGTACTTCAATTGTCAGCTTGGCAAGTTGACTTGGGGAGCCGGCCTGATGATCTAACATGGTGAGTGGGCTTAAAGTGGAAACTTGGTGGGGCAAGTTGGCAAGCCGACTTAGCGAGGCCACTTAGAGATGCGACATGGCGAGCTAACTTGGTGAGAAAGCTCGATGAGTGGACCTAAAGATCGACCTTGATGAGGCACTTTGGTGGGGTGACTTGATGATCAAACTCAAAGAGTCAACTTGATGAGTATACTTGAACAGTTGACTTGGTGGGGCAAGTTGGCGAGCCGACTTAGCAAGTCCACTTGGTGCGGCGACTTGGCGAGCTGACTTGGTGAGTGGACTTAAAGACTGACCTTGATGAGGCACTTTGGTGGGGTGACTTGATGAGAAAACTTAAAGAGTCAACATTGTGAGCGTACTCGAACAGTCAGCTTGGTGACATGACTTGGTGGGTTGGCTTGGCGAGCCGACCTGGCGTGCGTACTTGAATAGTAGACTTGGTGAGCTGACTGAAAGAGTCAACTCACTGAGGTGACTGGGTGGGAGTGACTTGGCGAGCTGACCTGGAGAGTGACAATTCATATTCTACAAATTTGAGACGCTGGAGCTTTTGTGGATGTGCAGGCCATTGGAACATACTGTAAGGAGGATGATGAACTTATTCTCAACTGTCAGACTCAGGCAAGTGATACAAATTGTAGAATCTTAACATATGGTTGTTCAAATTCTGTATCTCCTAAATGATTTCCTTTTAGCGTATAACTTGCTATGCATAGTTGCCAAGTTTTCTTATTGTATCGGGCATATTAATGAAGAAGCATATTAGTTATTGTCGATATTTTTTTAGGCATTCTATAAAATAGTTCACATGCCTTGCGTATGATATGAGATTTTGCATGCATCCTGCACTCTCTCATCCGGCTGATGATGGATTACGGAGAGTGATCTAAAACGATGACGCTAAAACACACACAATCAAATCCAAAATGAACTTGCATTACAAATGGATTGTGGAAATCTGATATTGTTGATTTTGCATGCATGTCTACCAGGACAATCACAACTTAAACATATATATATGTCTAAGTTGTGATTGTCCTGGTAGACATGCATGCAAAATCAACAATATCAGATTTCCACAATCCATTTGTAATGCAAGTTCATTTTGGATTTGATTGTGTGTGTTTTAGCGTCATCATTTCAGCTCACTCTCTTTAATCCATCATCACCCAGATGAGAGAGTGTAGGATGCATGCAAAATCTCATATCATACGCAAGGCATGTGAACTATTTTATAGAATGCCTAAAAAAAATTTACACACACGCGTTGGTAGAAATTTCTAACTTCATTGGTCGAAATTTCTACCTTCAATGGTCAAAATTTTTGACCTTCATTGGTCGAAATTTCTACCTTCAATGGTCAAAATTTTTGACCTTCATTGGTCGAAATTTCTACCTTCAATGGTCAAAATTTTTAACCTTCATTGGTCAAAATTTCCACCTTCAATGGTCAAAATTTGTGACCTTCATTGGTTGAAATTTCTACCTTTTTTGGTCAAGATTTTCTACCTTCTTTGGTAGAAATTTCTACCTTGTTTGGTCAAAATTTTGACCAATTTCAACCAATTCCTGACAAAACTTGCACAATGGCTATGGACGTTTTTCGACCAAAGTATTGGTCAAAATTTCGACTGAAAAAATTTTGACCAATGGGTTGGCCGACTTTGGTCGAATTTTGGTCGAAAAGTGGGTCAAAATTTTGACCAATAATGGTCGAAAAATGGTCTCTGATGTACTAGTGGATATGGAGGATCATGAGCTCCTCTTCAAATTCCTAGCTAATGACTAGGCTAAGATTCTACTCGCTGTGAAGGGAAAGGAGAAAATTGTGAATTAAGTTTATTAGTTTAATGGGGATCCTTGGATCCAAGTTTTATATGTTAATATACCATTTCTAGATTTGTTGGTTTCTAGTTGTTGCTCAGACTTGGGTTGGCATGGTTATGTCAATACTTTTTATGATGAACTTTCATAGTATGATAGACATAATAGACTTCTGCTATAGTTTAGATGGTTTTGTTCATAGTATTGTGCTGGTTGGTAACATGCATAAGTATTACTGTGCTTAAGTGGAACTTTAGTCTATTTCATTAATGTCCTTAGTTGGTTTTTGCTAGTAATGAGATGGTTACCAACTTTTTGGTTGTAAGGGCCAACCCCCTTGTTTTTGGTCACTTTTTATTTCAAAAGCAATTCATTCACTGTTGATAATAACAATCTTTCTTTTTCTCATTGGGAATGTCTCATTTATGGATTTGGAAATTCTAGTATCCATAGCTTTCGCTTCTATCTTTCTGTGATAGCTGTTTGTATGCAGGTGATTCTTGGGAGCTGTGGGGTTGAGCTTTCATCAACTTCAACATGGTATCAAAGCTCCAAATCTTCATGCCCTTATTCTATTTATGAGAGGTTTTTCTTGGCTTTTAGATCCGTGCTTTATCTTTTAGAGGGTTTCATTTTTTAGAATTATTTTGTATTGAATCTAGGGGTCACTAGTTTTTTAGGTCATTTTGGGCCCAAATGGACATCGCAGTTGAGCTCAAAGCACCCAAAAACCCTTATTTTAATATAAAATTTGTCCAATTTGGACATAGGTAAAATTTAAGGCAAAAACATATTGCACCCAAATTTGACACATTTCTCAAGGTGGCAATTTTGTGATTTTTGAGAATTTTGGCTCAAAAATCAAGAATTTTTGGCACTGAAAATTTAAAAAAATTGCACTAAAATCAAGATTTTTTAGCATGAAAATTGAGAATTTTCAGTACAAAAATTGAGATTGTTCAGTATGCAAATCAATATTTTTTGGTGCAAAATTCAAGATGTTTGGCACATTAATCGAGTTTTTTGACATGCATCTCAAGATTTTTGCATGCAAATTGAGATTTTTGGCACGCAAATCAAAACACTTTGGTATGTAGATTAATGTAGCTTGGTACAAATCTCAAAGTAAATTTTGGTATTATTGGGCACACTTCCTAAGGCAATATTTTTTTGCATTTCTAGTGCTTTTTGACCTACATGTATTTTTTGGCTGTAACTTGCTCATCCAACTCCATTTTTTGCAAATGAGATTTTGCCAAAAAATTGGTTATGAGCCTATCATGATGGTGCAGTTGATTTGGACTTTTGATGTTGCTTGGTTTCTAGTTTATGTAGGCAAAGTCAGAGGTTCTATTTTGCACTCTCAAAGGCATATCTTGAGACATTCTAATTTACTGATTCTACTCCAGGCACATCCCATTCAATTTTTTGTTTTTTTGCATTCTAGTGGATATATTAGTTTTTAAAGGTCTAGAGATCAATTTTGTTTCTTCAGATGATTTGTAATGGGTTGTACTATCTCTTGTATCGGTCTTATGTCTTTTTTGATCTTTGTTGACATCCTTTTGTAGTAGTTTGTAAATGCACTGAGATAAAGTGTCACACTATTGCATTTTGGGATCTTGCACATCTTTGTATTTTGTTGTACTCGCACTGCATTACAAAGTGCCTTGGGGGGTTTCATGTTGGTCATATTTTTCATCTTCTTTTATCAAGTGAGTGTAGCTTCCATGACATTAGCTTCAAGATATGTTGATAACACGTGCCATTATAGGTATTTATACTTCCTTTGCACTCTCGATGTTCCTAGTTCTTCTTTCTACAGAACATATTGCATTTCGTTTTAGTGTTCATGTCTTACCTCTTAGCATTATAGGGAGTTATGTTGGTTCCATTGCTTTCTTGGTTCGATGGAGTGAGCTATGTATTTAGTATTTGATCCTATGTACTAGGCGATTGCAATGGCTAGATACCTATGCATTTCGATGAGATGGATCATTTACCATATAAACATTATTTCATTCTTGTTTTTAAAGGCCATGAAGATACCTTCCATCTTTGACTAATCAACTCTTCAGACTTAGTCTTCTCTACCTAGTCATGTTCTATACAATGGAGGTTCTTCAGATCAACAGTTTGGCACTGTTTGTAGCTTTATGCTTTAGTGATGTTCTTCATGATCATCTTTTGTTCCTATCTTCTAGCACATTCCCTAGTTTGGAGGCTTCTTCACTCCTTCACTAGTTCTTTTTAACATTATTTTCATTTCTTTTTGGAGTAGGGTTTTTCCCATGTGTTTTTCTTGATCTCTTCTCTTTTCAGAGATTTGGTTGTGCTTTGGTACCTCATCAGGCCTTGTTGTTGGGACCCAATTTAATTTTAGTAGTAGTTTTTAGGTTTTTAGCTACTCTCTAAGTTTATCTTAAAGGGGTTGTTAGAGTAATAAAGTATTTTCTTATTAATTAAATCATATTGATTTAATTATTAAGTCATTATCTATAGTTTACTTAAGTTAAACTTTGGGCATATAATAATTAATTCTTTTATTGATTATTATTATGCAACCTAGGTTAGACCTTTTTAGGGTTTCCATCCTATTTATAAAGATGATCTCTCATTGTAACAATTCATTCGCTTTTGATAATAGTAATCTTTCTTTGGCTCATCCAAAATGTCTCATCTATGGATCTGAGAATTCCAGCCTCCATAGCTTTTGCTTCTCTCTTTCTATGACAAGTGTTTGAATGCAGGTGATTATTGGGAGCTATTGGATTGAGCTTTCATCAACTTCAACAATCTCAATCCATGAACAACCCAAATCAAGCTCTAAGATCCACTCACAATACACATGTTTACAATGATTAAATGACGACAATTGATACTATTATTTATAAGCCTTCTTTTTATAAGTTGGCATTAACAAGAAAGAGGAAAGTCAATAGAAACTTCTCAACTGACTTTGTTGTCATTATCCAATGTCCATCAAAAATATGAAATGTCTCTTTCGAAGATAACTCATACTCAAACATCTCTCGACAACTCCTTTACTCTCAAAATGATATTGATAACTTTTTATTAAAATTTACTTTGTCAAATGTACATCTAATATATTAAACAAATACATTAACTTACACCATAAATCTTAAATATTAGAATTTTTATAATATTAAATATATTTTATATATAACTAAAATATACAATTCATCCATAAATTTCACTAGCCAATTTAGTCATTCAAAGATGACACCTCTTAATACCATATGCATGCAACACGTGCAACTTCACCTAAAGCATATCATCCAACTATAAAATACAAAATATTTCAACATTTAAAATATAATCAACACTTCTAAATGAAATATTAAACAATTTTTTTTTTTACATGGAAACAAGAAGTCATTGTAGAATAACTAGCTTATATATATTTTACATATATATAAAATAAGCCTAGAGATATCCTTCTCGAGGCGCCATCGCATATTTATTGAGTCTAAGAGGCGTGAGGAAATGATTCGAGACTCTTGATCTGCCTCATTTTTACTTCCATTTCCTCTCTGTAATTTTCATGATTTTAATTATAATTATATTTAATCTATTTCTATTTTATTTTTCTGACATGTAAATGAACATCAATTCTTTTTCAAAATGGAAAATGTTTACATTGAAGATTGCTGCCACTGTAGAAAGCCTCCTCTCGGCTTAACAACTCCACAAAAAAACAAAAAATATATAGAAAGGTAGTAAAAAATTAAAATATCGACGGTCATTTTCTCCGTTCAAGATGGCAAAATCATATAAAAAATTGCAGACCATTTCAGAAATCTCGTGTCTGCAACTAACACAGTTATTTTTCAGAATCTCGTTCTCTAGCAAATTTTTAAAGATGTGTATTTTAATATATACAGAAAATAGAGTACCTTCTTTGACTCCAACTTCTCCATAGAAAAGTAGAAATCTCATTAAGTAGAACACGTTTTCACAATTCATCATTGTTGAGATCCATATCCCATTGACAATCTGTGTCTTCACTGTCAGACAGCCATGAATGGATCAGTTGGAAACTCTTAAGGGAAAAGTTATAACCTGTAAAGGTAAGGTGCTATCTACTATGATTTTTCCCAGTTGAATTATAATCTTAAATGGGATAATAGAGATTTTAACAATTATCAGATTTCTACAAGCAAGTTTTTTTAATAAATTTGATTGTGCTTGTTTTTATTATAACGTTGCAAATTATACTACATGATCCATCATCAGAATGAAAAACTACCTGATCCATCATCTGATCATAAATGGTGCTTTTGTTGAAGCTGCTGTGTGTTGGGCACCTGGGGAAGCTCTGGTAATGGAGGAAATTCAAGTTGCTCCACCACAGCCTCTGGAAGTTCGCATCAGAATCATATGCACCGCTCTATGTCACTCCGATCTCAGTTTTTGGAATATAAAACAGTTTGAAAATCTTTTATCTGATTTGCAATTCTATTCGACTTATGTAGCCCGCTATAAGCTTTAATTTGCTTAGGTGGGTCATCTTGAATCACTTTAGTAAAGAGATCTTACAGAAGAAAAAGAAGCAAGTGTGATTTCAGATGAATTATCTAAACAAATAAAAAACTTACAATTTGTCATAAGACATCTGTAGATCTGACTTGGTGGTGTGTTATGTCCAGGAGAACAACAAACTACATCCTCGCATTTATGGCCATGAAGCAGTTGGGTATGCCCATTTTTCTTGCTCCTTGATTTTAGTGACATTAATATTGGTAAGTAGGTGATATTTTTGACAGCAAGTCACATTGTGATTTTTTCGTGTTTTGCTGAATAAGAGGCAGAAGCAGAAGGATCAAAAGCAATTAAAAACATAATACAAGAGGTACATAGAATGGTTAAGAGATAAAGAAACTAGAGCTAAGAGCCATATAATACCAAATGGAGTACAAGTCCACTTCTTTAGAGCAGCAGAAATAGTAAGTAAAGTCTTAAAAACTCAAACTTCATCTACTAAACTAAAGCATGGATCTCCATGAAACAAGTCTTGAAAAGTATATGGAAACTTTATTTGTCACTCCTTAGTCAGAGTGTAAAGAATCCTCTTCTTTGTCCTCCAGCTTTGTGGATGTCCTTTGATCTTCTTCTTGTTCATCCTGCGCATCTTCTTCATCCTCTCCATTTGTAATATTGCTATGAGAATTTAACTGTCTAGTTTTTGAATCAAAGCTTGTTGACCCATATTTCATGACTAATGGCTCACAAGAGCCCCTCTCTCATACGTATGAATAGTAAACTTGGCACTTATTACATTTAGTCACAAAATTGAAACATTAAAATTAACATTGTCAGCAACTTATTGAATTTTAATTGCAGAAGAGTAGAAAGTGTCGGGGATAATGTAGATGGTATTGAGGAGGGAGACATGGTGATACCTGTGTTTAGGGTACATTGCACTGAATGTGTGGATTGCAAATCAACCAAAAGCAATATGTGTATCAACGGTATGAAAAGCAGACGTGAGGAACTGATGAGAAGTGACAATGGTACAAGATTCAGCATCAATGGGAAGCCTTTATAGTTTATACCATCTTTTAGGTGTTTCCAGTTTCTCCCAATACACTGTTGTAGACGTCAATCAAGTCATCAAAATAAATCCAATGGCTGCCCCTGATAAAGTTTGTCTTCTTAGCTGTGGTGTTACAACAGGTAAAGTTATTAACGATAACGGATTTCTACAATTTATGATATTATACTCATGCTTCTGAATAAGATTATGTGTAAGTTTATTAACATCAATATTTTGAATGAAACTCATTGATCCATCATTAAGATGAGAGAGCTAGGAATGTGATATTACACTCTTTTGTAGTGGATAGCTTGTTGAGTTCAATAGAATAAGAGATACAGAGTTAAGCAAATTTTAATTGTCAAATTGGATAGCTTGTTGAGTTCAATAGAATAAGAGATACAGAGTTAAGCAAATTGTAATTGTCAAATTAGGGTATCAGGAAATTATGCAGTAAGTCCCTTGCATATATGATTGATTGAAGTAATGAAGAATTTGTATGCAAATATAGTGACTAAAAGTTGCTTGTAAGTATAGTGTCTAGGAATCAGATTTAGTTACTCAACCTGAAATTTTACTGGTGTTTTGAAAAGCTAATTATCTTGGAGGGTTTTGTTAATCAGGATTAGGTGGGGTTTGGAAGGTGGGCAACGTAGAGAAAGGCTCCACTATAGCTGTCTTTGGTTTAGGAACTGTTGGCATGGCTGTAATTCACTTACGCTTCTTACACTTCGATCATAACATCTTCATCAAGTGGCAAAAACAGAGGATGTGGCTCAAAGAGTTTATAGCTGATTCAAGTTTTTTAGTTTTTTTTTCTCTCTCTGACATGTAAAATTGCAGGTTGCAGAAGGTGCAAGAATCAGAGGTGTATCTAGAATCATTGGTGTTGATGTGAACCCTAAAAAATTTGAAATTGGTACATTGAACGTGAATTTGGACCTCTTTCACTGTTATTTCGCATTAAATTGATAACGTTTTATCATGTCTTTGCGAAAACAATTTATTGATAATTTTTGCAAAGATGTTTAAATCGTCTTACTATTCATCATGTTGGATAGGTATGTGCCGAGATCAGGAACTTTCTTCCATGTTCAGGTTTAACTAAAAATTTCAAAGAAAAACAAGCAAACTACAAGAAAAATCGAATACAATTTCAGATTAATCAAGTAAAAAATTTACATTTGACAATCTCAAAGATCTAACAGAAGAAGCAAACTTATCTATTTTGTTTTTAATTGGCAGGAAAGAAATTTGGTGTTACAGACTTTGTGAATCCTAAAGATCATGAAAAGCCAATTCACCAGGTTTTTCTTCTTTAATCCTCTAAATTTTTAACCGAGGAGTGTGATGAGGAAGAGCTAAATTTGTATATGTATATATTCACAGGTGATCAAAGAAATGAGTGGAAGTGGGGTGGATTACAGCTTTGATTGTACAGGGAACAGCTCTGTCATTGTTGAAGCCGTCAAAAGCACTCGTAATGTAAGATCTCATGCATTGATTTATAAAAGTGGAGTCAAGATTGGCTTGATGTCATTATATTGTATTGTGATTAACAAAGGGGATTTCGCAGGGATGGGGTACAACAGTGGTTTTAGGAGTGAATATGACAGAGATACCCATTAATATTGCAGAATTGGTGCATGGTAAGACCATAAAAGGGTCATTATTTGGAGGAATGAAGGCAAAAGAAGATCTTCCCCTACTGGTAGACATGTACATGAAAAAGGTTTTCCTGGATCTTCTGACCTTGGCATTTTGAGTCTCAATATGTGATCACATATATAGGATGCTTCAAAGTTTACTCTCTCATTTCTGACATCAACTTATGTAGATGTATCACATAAGTTAATCTCAGTAGTTTGATGAACTCTGTGATTCTAATTAGTTGTTTCCATAGTATATAGTTTGTTAAACTTGTTGCTTATGGTTATTAATTTGGGGTTTTTATATTAAAAAAGAGAATAGGCTGATGTGCTGTTTCTCTACTGACAAAAGCTCTGCCTATTGTTGTGCTATTGGATGAGCCCCCGTTTTTGCTGCTTTTAATATTAAAAACTTACATAGACGTACAGATGTTTTATCGTATGATGACTGTGATTGTGTTTGCTGTTGTATCAGGAGCTTCAGCTAGATGATTTCATTACTCATGAAATCTCATTTTCAGAGATCAACAAGGCATTTGAGTTGTTGAAAGAAGGAGAATGTTTGAGATGCATTATGTGGATCGACAGGGCATTGCATTAGCTTTCTCCTTCAACTAATAGAGAAACAACTGGATTTAGTTGATTGAAAATATATATTTATGTTTAAGGCTATGATTCAACCATCTTAAAGGCAAGATGTTTTGTACTTCAGTATAGAGTTATTTTCTTTTGAGATGTTATATTTCCATTTTCATCTTGAATGTCATTCATAATTTTGTTGTCAAATTAGGCTTGATTTGCATGCTGCTTATTTTTAAGCTCATATTAATTTGATATCTTCTTTTTAGGTGGTATTTGGTGTTCTTTTCATTTGTATCCTTTATCTTCACATTTATATTTTGGAATCTTTGTAGTGATTTCAATCTTGTTAGGAAGAACAATACAAGAGTTTAACCATCACAACATGTAACTATTCAAATGATTAATTTAATTGGACCGAAGCCATTTTTCTTAAATTTAATTGGACCGAAGCCCATTTGGCTAAACAATCAGCAGCTCTATTCCATTTATGAGGAATATAAGTGAACCTAATGAATTGAAAAGAGGTAAAAAAGAGAATAATCTGATTAACAACAATGGCCAGCTGCCAACTAAAATCCTCAAGCTCCTGCAAGGAAAGCAAGTTCACCACCACTTGGGAATCAGACTCACAAATAATCTTACTCCATCCCCGCAAGCAACACTGTTCCACAGCATATAAAATAGTCTGAGCTTCCATGAGATTGTTAGTGTAATCACCCTTATGAACTGAGAAAAAGAATTTAACATCACCAGAACTGCAATGAGCCACTCCCCCAATACCAGCAAGGCCTAGATTCCCTCGGGAAGAACCATTAGTGTTAATTTTCAGAACTCCACAGGGAGGAGGAGTCCAATGCCCATCCCAATTCACTTGACCTTTCCTCTAATGTTGAAGCTAGTTAGACATAGAAGGAAACCTTTGAGCTGCAGCCCCATCTTGAAGATGAAAATTGAGGTGATTGCATATAGCAAGATCAACCGGATCCATACCCTCATCTAGCTCACACTTCACTTGAATTGTTTCCTAAAGAGAATGTGAGATCTTCCACGAAAGATGCAAAAAACCAAGCCAAACATCTTGGAAGATTTGACGATTCCTCTCCAGCCAGATATGCCAAAGCATGAACAATGGGCCAGCAATCCAAGCAGCATGGAGAGGAGAAGACTTGGAGGGAGCATTGCCTAAGTGGGCCTAGAACTCAAGCAAAGAGAAAGCATGCCTACAAGAGCAACCCCAAGCACTCCACCAAAGGTGCCATAGCTGAATAGAATAGGAGCAATGGAAGAACATATCATGGGAGACAGACTCCTCCCCATTACCACACAAAACACAATAAGAGGGGCCTTGAAATCCACGTTTACAAAGATTATCCCATGTAAGACAGCGGTTGTGAGCCACTAGCCACATGAAAAAATTGCACTTGGACCAAGAAACTTTATTCCAGATCACTTGCTTCCACCACGGGACCTCAACATCCCCAAATAATTGTCTAGTTATCTCCTAATACCTCGTAGAGACATGATATTTACCAGACAAGGTACCCCCCCCCAAGCCAAAGCATCTAGACCTAGCAAAGAGGAACACTCTCTAGAGGCCAGAATCTGAGAAAGCTCCTAAAGATCTACGTTTGTGCCTCCAGGAGGCCACTCAAAAGAATGCTTCCATCTGTAACCAACAACAGGTCCCAATTGATAAGGAGTCTTGTAATGAGCCACTTTATCCCATCTAGTGGCATGAAAAGAGTCACAAAGAGTCTGAAGATGAGGATAAATGGATAATATGGATGGGAATCCATCCCAAGCATCAGACCAAAACAAAGCCTCAGAACCTCCTTTACATATCCAGAACAGACCCCTCTTGACTAACACCGCACCTATCTTCAGAGTATGCCAAACCATTGAGCCATGACCTTCAAGAGGAAGTGCAGAAACAGAGCAAGGATCAGCACCATGAAAATATTTATGAGTGATAATACGAGCCCAAAGTTGATGTTGTCCAGAGCACCATTGCCAATAAAGTTTAGTAGCCAATGCCTGACTACTCAAGAGAGTTGAGCGAAGACCAAGACCACCCTCCTTTTAGGCCTACAAAAATTCTCCCAACTAATCAAGCTCCATTTAGTACTACGCAAATTACCACCCCAAAGGAATTGTCGAGAAAGAGCATCAAACTCCTTCAGAAAGTAAACAGGAGCAGCTTGAACGATGCTTCTATAAGTAGAAAGAGCTTGGATAAAAAATTGAAGAAGAGTAACCCGAGCAGCAGTAGAAAGCCATCTATGAGTCCAACGATTTACCTTATCTTGAAGCTTGGTAATCAAATTTTGCCAGAGGAGACGTGGTTGCCGAGAAACAGCAATAGGAATGCCAAGATAAGTCAAAGGAAGTGACCCAATCTGAAATTGCAGGATACCAGCAATCCTGTGCTGAATAGAATCAGTAGTGTTAAAAAAGTAAATGGAAGATTTGTGCTCATTAACTTTCTGGCCTGAAGCTGCCAAATAAATGTCCAAAGTATGTCGAAAGGCTTCAGCTTCCTTGATCCTAGCAAGGCCCGCAAGAGCAGAATCATCAACAAATTGAAGATGGGAAAGAGAAGGTAAACCATTACCCCACCGCCACCCCTAAATAGAATTCTAGGACACCTGATACTTAATGAATTTGCCCAAGCCCTCAGCCATGATGATGAAAAGATATGGGGAGAGAGGGTCACCCTGGCGGAGGCCTTTAGAGGCACCAAATAGCTGACAAGGTTGACCATTAAGAAGAACAGAAAAAGAGGTAGAAGTAACACAGCTCATAGTCCAACTCACCCAGTTAGAACTAAATCCAAAAGAAAGAAGAATACTCCTTAGGAAACTCCATTTAACTCTATCATAGGCCTTAGCCATATCCAGCTTAACAAACATTGCTCTCTCCCTTGAAGTAGCCATAGAGTGAATAGCCTTAGTAGCAATAACCACCCCATCCAAAATTTGTCTTCCAGCAACAAAACCACCTTGTTCTTCTAAGATAATATTGGGAAGCCACTTTTTAAGTCTCTCGGCAATCAACTTAGTAATAACTTTGTAAACCACATTACATAAGGCAATTGGTCTAAAAAAATCCAATTGATTAGCACCCTCTCTCTTAGGAATAAGATTCAAGAAAGTAGAATTCAAAGCCCAAAGCATCTGCTTGCTAGAATATGATTCCTTAACCACCTCCAACAAATCATGATTAATGATGTCCCAAAATTCCTGAAAGAACTCAACTAGAAAGCCATCAGGACCAGGAGCCTTCCCCTTAGGCATGCCAAAGACCACCTCCTCTAGCTCTTCCAAAGATATTGGACACATGAGATAATCATTCATTTCTTGAGTGATAAGGGAAAGAATACAAGACAAAATAATATTTTCTACATTATTAGCAGGAGAGTCCTCAGAGAAGAGGGTAGAAAAGTACCGAGTAGCCTCCTGGAACAAAGCTGGCAAGGAAGTCAGTTGGATACCTTGAGAATTAACCAAAGAAGAGATATTGCTCTGATTCCAGCGAGATTGTACTATTTTATGGAAGAAGGCAATGTTCTGATCACCTTCCTGGAGCCAATTAACTCTAGCCTTTTGCTTCCAAAAAATTTTCTCTCGAAGTTCCCATTCCTCTAGAGCTCTAAAAGCAAGGGATTCAGCCCTTCCAAGATCCTCCAAGAAACCTAAATCTCTAATCTCCCTTGTGATGACATCAAGATCTTCTTGAGCAAGCCTCTTCATAGAGTGAAGGTTCCCAAAACATTTTCTATTCCATATCCTAAGCTACCTTTTAACATATTGAAGCCTTTTAGAAAATGAGAACATAGTTGTATTATATGCAGGAACGCCATCTTTCCACCAACATAAAACAAAATAACGAAGAGAGGAGTCATGAAGCCACATCAACTAGAACTTAAAAGGAGGACACTTTGGAATACAAGCCCCAATAGCAGAAAATTTGATTGGCCAATGATGAGAACCCCTCCAATCAAGGATTTTCGAAGAGAGAGTAAGAGTGCCACTAACCCAAAAGCAAGAAACAAGAAATCTGTCCAGACGTTCTGAGATAGCATCAACCCTAGTCCTTCGATTATTCCAAGTATAGAGACCATTAAAAGGCTTAACATCAGAGAGATGCAAAAGAGATATGTGTTGCCGAAGAAGAGTAGAAGAAGGCGCCAATCTAGCCAAACCCCCTTGCTTCTCCTCCAGACTTAAAACTGAATTGAAGTCCCCTGCTAACACCCAAGGATGATAAGGGTGACAATTTCTAACATACTGAATATGCCTCCAAAGTTCCTCCTTTCCCACAAGATCAACAGGCACATACACATTAGTAACCATGATTACCTCTCGTGAGTCTAAAGCAAAGGCCACCATAGAGAGAGAGATCACTTTAGTAAAGAGATCTTATAGAAGAAAAAGAAGCAAGTGTGATTTCAGATGAATTATCTAAACAAATCAAAAACTTACAATTTGTCATAAGACATCTGTAGATCTGACTTGGTGGTGTGTTATGTCCAGGAGAACAACAAACTACATCCTTGCATTTATGGCCATGAAGCAGTTGGCTATGCCCATTTTTCTTGCTCCTTGATTTTAATGACATTAATATTGGTAAGTAGGTGATATTTTTGACAGCAAGTCACATTGTGATTTTTTCATTTTTCGCTGAATAAGAGGCAGAAGCAAAAGGATCAAAAGCAATTAAAAACATAATACAAGAGGTTCATAGAATGGTTAAGAGATAAGGAAACTAGAGCTAAGAGCCATATAATACCAAATGAAGTACAAGTCCACTTCTTTAGAGCAGCAGAAATAGTAAGTCTTAAAAACTCAAACTTGATCTACTAAACTAAAGCATGGATCTCCATGAAACAAGTCTTGAAAAGTATATGGAAACTTTATTTGTCACTCCTTAGTCAGAGTGTAAAGAATCCTCTTCTTCATCCTCCAGCTTTGTGGATGTCCTTTGATCTTCTTCTTGTTCATCCTGTGCATCTTCTTCATCCTCTCCATTTTTAATATTGCTATGAGAATTTAACTGTCTAGTTTTTGAATCAAAGCTTGTTGACCCATATTTCATGACTAATGGCTCACAAGAGCCCCTCTCTCATAAGTCTGAATACTAAACTTAGCACTTATTACATTTAGTCACAAAATTGAAACATTAAAATTAATATTGTCAACAACTTATTGAATTTTAATTGCAGAAGAGTAGCAAGTGTCGGGGATAATGTGGATGGTATTGAGGAGGGAGACATTGTGATACCTGTTTTTAGGTCACATTGCACTGAATTTGTGGATTGCAAATCAACCAAAAGCAATATGTGTATCAACGGTATGAAAAGCAGACATGAGGGACTGATGAGAAGTGACAATGGTACAAGATTCGGCATCAATGGGAAGCCTATATACCATCTTTTAGGTGTTTCCAGTTTCTCCCAATACACTGTTGTAGACTTTAATCAAGTCGTCAAAATAAATCCAATGGCTGCCCCCGATAAAGTTTGTCTTCTTAGCTGTGCAAAAAGAGGGGTAAAAATTTATTAAGACAGAAAAGAATACAACAAGGAGAGCTCAACAAGGAGCTCGATCCTGAGCAACAAGATCATCAAATTCTTGCACCATCTCAAAGGAAAGTTGCCCCCTATCCCTAATATTCCAACCCGGATCATGACTAGAAGCCCATTTGGCTAAACAATCAGCAGGTCTATTCCATTCTCGTGGAATATACTTGAACCTAATGAACTGAAAAGAGGAAGAGAAGAAAAGAATCTGCTTAACAACAATGGCCAGCTGCCAACTAACATCCTCAAGCTCTTGCGAAGAAAGCATGTTCACCACCACCTGGGAATCAGACTCACAAATAATCTTACTCCATCCCCACAAGCAACACTGTTCCACAGCATATAAAATAGCCTGAGCTTCCATGAGATTGTTAGTATAATCACCCTTATGAATTGAGAAGAAAAATTTAACATTCCCAGAACTATAACGAGCCACTCCGCTAATACCAGCCGGACCAGGATTCCCACGAGAAGAACCATCAGTGTTAATTTTCAGAACTCCACAGGGAGGAGGAGTCTAGTGCCCATCCCGGTTAACCCGACCCTTCCTCTGATGGTGAAGCTGCCTGGACATAGAAGGAAACCTATGAGCCGCAACCCCATCCTGCAGATGAAAATTGAGGCGATTACAGATAGCAAGATCAACCGGATCCATACCCGCATCAAGCTCACACTTCACAAGAATAGTTTCCTGGAGAGAATGTGATATTTTCCACCAAAGATGCAAAACACCAAGCAGAACATCTTGGAATATGCGACGATTCCTCTCCAACCAGATATGCCAAAGCATGAAAGATGGGCCAGCAATCCAAGCAGCATGGAGAGAAGAAGACTTGGAGGGAGCACTACCCAAGCGAGCCCAGAATTCAGGCAAAGAGGAAGCATGCCGACAAGAGCAACCCCAAGCGCTCCACCAAAGGTGCCATATCTGAGTAGAATAGGAGCAATGGAAGAACAGATGGGAGACAGACTCCTTTCCATTACCACACAAAACACAATAAGAGGGGCCCTGAAATCCACGTTTACAAAGATTATCCCAGGTAAGACAACGGTTGTGAGCCACTAGCCACATGAAAAAATTGCACTTGGACCAAGAAACTTTATTCCAGACTTGCTTCCACCAAGGGACCTCAGCATCCCCAAATAATTGTCTAGTTATCTCCTGATACCCAGCAGAGACATGATATTTACCAGACAAGGTACCGCCCCAAGCCAATACATCTGGACCAAGCAAAGAGGAACCCTCTCTAGAGGCCAAAATTTGAGAAAGCTCCTGACGATCCATGTCTGTACCTCCAGGAGGCCAATCAGAGGAATGCTTCCATCTATAACCAACAACAGGTCCCAATTGATAAGGAGTCTTGTAATGAGCCACTTTATCCCATCCAGCAGCCAGAAAAGAGTCACAAAGAGGCTGAAGATGAGGGTATATGGATAAAATGGAAGGGAATCCATCCCAAGCATCAGACCAAAACAAAGCCTGAGAACCTCCTTTACATATCCAGAACAAACCCCTCTTCACCAACATCGCACCTGTCTTCAAAGTATGCCAAACCATTGAGCCACGACCTTCAAGAGGAAGTGTAGAAATAGAGCAAGGATCAGCACCATGAAAATATTTATGAGTGATAATACGAGCCCAAAGTTGATGTTGTCCAGAGCACCATCGCCAATAAAGTTTAGCAGCCAAAGCTTGTCTACTCAATAGAGCAGAACGAAGACCAAGACCACCCTCCTTTTTAGGCCTACAAACAGTTGCCCAATTAACCAAGCTCCATTTAGTACTACGCAAATTACCACTCCAAAAGAATTGTCGAGAAAGAGCATCAAACTCCTTGAGAAAGTAAATAGGTGCAGCATGAACCATGCTTCTATAAGTAGGAAGAGCTTGGATAACAGCTTGAAGAAGAGTAACCCGGGTAGCAGTAAAAAGCCATCTATGAGTCCAATGATTTACCTTATCCTGAAGCTTGGTAATCAAATTTTGCCAGAAGAGACGTGGCTGCCTGGAAACAGCAATAGGAATGCCAAGATAAGTCAAAGGAAGTGAACCTATCTGAAACCGTAGGATACCAACAATCCTGTGCTGAATAGAAACAGGAGTGTTAAAAAAGTAAATGAAAGATTTGTGCTCATTAACTTTCTGGCCTGAAGCTACCAAATAAACGTCCAAAGCATGTCGAAAGGCTTCAGCTTCCTTGATCCTAGCAAGACCGGCAAGAGCAGAATCATCAACAAATTGAAGATGGGAAAGAGAAGGTAAGCCATTACCCCACCGCCAACCTTGAATAGAGTTCTGGGACACCTGATGCTTAATGAATTTTCCCAAGCCTTCAGCCATGATGATGAACAGATATGGGGAGAGAGGGTCACCCTGGCAGAGGCCTCTAGAAGCACCAAATAGTTGTGAAGGTTGACCATTAATAAGAATAGAAAAAGAGGCAGAAGTAACGCAACTCATAATCCAACTCACCCAGTCAGAGCTAAATCCAAAAGAAAGAAGAATACTCCTTAGGAAGCTCCATTTAACTCTATCATAGGCCTTAGCCATATCCAACTTAACAAACATGGCTCTCTCCCTTGAAGTAGCCATAGAGTGAATAGCCTCAGTAGCAATAACCACCCCATCCAAAATTTGTCTTCCAGCAACAAAACCACCTTGTTCTTCTGAGATAATAATGGGAAGCCACCTTTTCAGTCTCTCAGCAATCAGCTTAGTAATAACTTTGTAGACCACATTACATAAGGCAATTGGTCTAAAAAACTCCAATTGATTAGCACCCTCTCTCTTAGGAATAAGAGTCAAGAATGTAGAGTTCAAAGCTCGAAGCATCTGCTTGCTAGCATAGGATTCTTTAACCACCTCCAACAAATCATGATTAATGATGTCCCAAAATTCTTGAAAGAATTCAACTGGAAAACCATTAGGACCAGGAGCCTTCCCCTTAGGCATGCCAAAGACCACCGCCTCCAGCTCTTCCAAAGAGAGAGGATGCATGAGATAATCATTCATTTCCTGAGTGATAAGGGAAGGAATACAGGACAAAATAATATTTTCTACATTATCAGCAGGAGGAGAGTCCTCAGAGAAGAGGGTAGAGAAGTACGAAATAGCCTCCTGGAACAAAGCTGGCAAGGAATTCAGTTGGATACCTTGAGAATTAACCAAAGAAGAGATAGTGCTCTGATTCTGGCGAGATTGCACTGTTTTGTGGAAAAAGGCAGTGTTTCGATCACCTTCCTGGAGCCAATCAACTCGAGCCTTTTGCTTCCAAAAAATTTCCTCTCGAAGTTCCCATTCTTCTAGAGCTCTAGAAGCAAGGGATTCAGCCTGGCCAAGATCCTCCGAGAAACCTCGATCTCTAATCTCCCTTGTGATGACATCAAGATTTTCTTGAGCAAGCCTCTTCATAAAGTGAAGATTCCCAAAGCATTCCCTATTCCATATCTTGAGCTGCCTTTTAACATATTGAAGCCTTTTAGAAAATGAGAACATTGCAGTACCATATGCAGGGGCACCATCTTTCCACCAACAAAAAACAAAATCATGAAGAGAGGAGTCACGAAGCCACATCAACTGGAACTTAAAAGGAGGATGCTTCGGAACATAAGCCCCTATAGCGAAAAATTTGATTGGCCAATGATCTGAACCCCTCCAATCAAGGATTTCTGAAGAGATAGTAAGGGTGCCACTAAGCTAGAAGCAAGAAACAAGAAATCTATCCAGGCGTTCTGAGATAGCAGCAACACCAGTCCTGCGATTATTCCAGGTATAGAGGCCATTAGAAGGCTTAACATCAGAGAGATGCAAAAGAGATATGTGTTGCCGAAGAAGAGCAGAAGAAGGCCCTAATCTAGCCAAACCACCATGCTTCTCTTCCAGACTTAAAACTGAATTGAAGTCCCCTGCTAACACCCAAGGATGATAAAGATGACAATTTCTAACATATTGAATATGTTCCCAAAGTTCCTCCTTTCCCACAAGATCAACAGGTGCATACACATTAGTAACCATGATTACCTCTCCTGAGTCTAGAGCAGAAACTACCATAGAGAGAGCTGAGCGAGAAGACATCCAGCCAAGAGGAGAAATTTTTTGAGGATCCCAAAATATAGCTAAACCACCAGCACTGCCTGTTGCCCCAACACACTGGCATTGGCCACGAGACCAAATACTAGAGGCATGTTGGACCATAGACTCCACAGAGAGCTTAGTCTCTTGGATACAAAAAACATCAGGACTATTGACATCAACATTTTCAATCGAACTCAATGATCCATCATTAAGATGAGAGAGCTAGGAATGTGATATTGCACTCTTTTGTAGTGGATAGCTTGTTGAGTTCAATAGAATAAGAGATACAGAATTAAGCAAATTGTAATTTTCAAATTAGGGTATGAGGAAATTATGCAATGAGTCCCTTGCATATATGATTGATTGAAGTAATTGAAGAATTTGTATGCAAATATAGTGACTAAAATTTGCTTGTAAGTATAGTGTCTATGGAATCAGATTTAGTTATACAACCTGAAATTTTACTGGTGTTTTGAAAAGCTAATTATCTTGGAGGGTTTTGTTAATCAGGATTAGGTGGGGTTTGGAAGGTGGGCAACGTAGAGAAAGGCTCCACTATAGCTCGTCTTTGGTTTAGGAATTGTTGGCATGGCTGTAATTCACTTACGCTTCTTACACTTCGATCATAACATCTTCATCAAGTGGCAAAAACAGAGGATGTGGCTTAAAGAGTGTATAGCTGATTCAAGTTTTTTTCTCTCTCTGACATGTAAAATTGCAGGTTGCAGAAGGTGTACGAATCAGAGGTGTATCTAGAATCATTGGGGTTGATGTGAACCCTAAAAAATTTGAACTTGGTACATTGAATGTGAATTTGAACCTCTTTCACTGTTATTATGCATTAAATTGATAACGTTTATCATGTCTTTGAGAAAACAATTTATTGATTATTTTTGCAAAGTTGTTTAAATCGTCTTACTATTCATCATGTTGAATAGATATGTGCCGAGATCAGGAACTTTCTTCCATGTTCAGGTTTAACCAAAAATTTCAAAGAAAAACAAGTAAACTACAAGAAAAAATCGAATACAATTTCAGATAAATCAAGTAAAAAAATTTACATTTGACAATCTCAAATATCTAACAGAAGAAGCAAACTTATCTATTTTGTTTTTAATTGGCAGGAAAGAAAATTGGTGTTACAGACTTTGTGAATCCTGAAGACCATGAAAATCCAATTCACCAGGTTTTTCTTCTTTAATCCTCTAAATTTTTAACCGAGGAGGAGTGTGATGAGGAAGAGCTAAATTTGTATATATATATTCGCAGGTGATCAAAGAAATGAGTGGAATTGGGGTGGATTACAGCTTTGATTGTACAGGGAACAGCTCTGTCATTGTTGAAACCTTCAAAAGCTCTCGTAATGTAAGATCTCATGCATTGTTTTATAAAAGTGGAGTCAAGATTGGCTTGATGTCAACAAGGCATTTGAGCTGTTGAAAGAAGGAGAATGTTTGAGATGCATTATGTGGATGGACAGGGCATTGCATTAGCTTGCTCCTTCTACTAATAGAGAAACAACTGGATTTAGTTGATTGAAAATATATATATATATATATGTTTAAGGCTATGATTCAACCATCTTAAAGGCAAGATGTTTTGTACTTCAATATAGAGTTATTTTCTTTTGAGATGTTATATTTCCATTTTCATCTTGAATGTCATTCATAACTTTGTTGTCAAATTAGGCTTGATTTGCGTGCTACTTATTTTTAAGTTCATATTAATTTGATCTCTTCCTTTTAGGTGGTATTTGGCCCTCTTTTCATTTGTACTCTTTATCTTCACATTTATATTGTAATCTTTGTAGTGATTTCAATCTTGATAGCAAGAACAATACAAGAGTTTAACCATCATAACATGTAACTATTCAAATGATTAATTTAATTGGACCGAAGCCATTTTTCTTATTTGCAGATAATAATCATTTTGGAGGACTCGACATCTTGTTTCATTTTGGCAGACATTAGGGAGGCTTCTTTTGAAGCGATGCAGCACATGTGAATCTCACTATTGGCGAGTTTTTTATTCCATTATATTGTTCTATCACTGACTTTTAATTCTGGCAGCGCTTCTTTGATATTTGTAATTCATCAACTTCAATGTTTTAATTAAAGTTGTAACAGTGCAGCCATCAACAACAACAATGAGGCTTCTTTTGAAGCGATGCAGCACATGTGAATCTCACTATTGGCGAGTTTTTTATTCCATTATATTGTTCTATCACTGACTTTTAATTCTGGCAGCGCTTCTTTGATATTTGTAATTCATCAACTTCAATGTTTTAATTAAAGTTGTAACAGTGCAGCCATCAACAACAACAATGAGACAATGGTATTGCTAGTATATGAAAATTGCAAAGTTTTGAATGTTTCACAGCCATGGGCCACTCTAGTTGAAAATTCTGTATGCTAGAACACTATGATACTAAAAGGTCTTTAATTAAAATAAGCTTCATTAAAATTAAATCTTATTATATATATTATTAAAATGAAGTGAAAAATTGTAAATGTATTAATTTGAAAGCTAAATTAAAAATTCGAAATAAATCTTATTGTATTTGTTGTAGACTATACTATTGCAATTAGTTGTACTTAACTAGTTATTAAACTTTTTTATCTCAAGTATTTTTCATTTTAATTTGAATTTTTAATTTTTGTGATTTTTAAGTTTTAAAATTTTAAAATTTATTTTACTCTTATAAATTTGTGTCTTATAAGATATTTTAGAATGTAAAAATATTTTATATTGCATAATTATTTTAATAACATGTTTTTTTTATAATAACTTTTGATTATATTTATGAATAATATTTTATATAATAATTTTTTTGTTTAAATAAAATATTAATACTTTAAATACAACTTAATTAGTTATAATAAGATGATGACTTTTATATTTAATTATAAATTATTTTTAATTATACATTTTTTATGAAAAATGTTTTTTTCTAGATTAAAAATTAGCCTTTTTAATGTAAAAGTATAATTAAAAAATTAAAAAATTAATCAAATTTATAATATTAATTAAATATTAGTAAAATTGTATCAAATTTTTAACTTGCAATTAAGCTATTATAAATTATGGCAAATACATGTCACTATGTGACATTTGTAAAAAATACAAATTTGACATATCCATAAAAGAGTAACATGAAAAAAAAAAACTATACAAAATTATTTTCATACATTAATAATTTTATAAATATTTTAAAAAATTTGTCATCAAAGACAAACAATATTAAAATAAAAGACTTTTTTTTTTTTTTAAAATTAAAATAACATACATTTGTTGATCCATAAAAATTACTATATTTTTTTAAAATATATGTTAATTTATATTTAATAAACAAGATACATATACTATTTTTAATTAATCAAGAATAATAATTACTTTAATAAAGAATTTAATTATTAAATGATTAATTTAAAATCTAATAGTATATCTACTACAAGTTACAAGTAAATCAAAATGGGCCAAGGTATGAAAATTCAATTGTTAGGGTAAGGGTAAGGGTAAGGTAAGGTGACCACCTTTTTGTCTCATGACCAAAATGAACTCCTACCTATTATTTTTATTGTGCCCCTCCACTCACACTCACACACACACACACACACACACACACAGTGTAATAATAATAATATAAGTCATACCAACTATGAGAACATAAATAAGATATTCGTGAAGGAAAAATAACAATGGAATTGACAAGGTGCCAAGAAAGGACAAATTGGTGGGACAAGCACATAGAAGATAGTTGAAGACATTACATATGATGTGCATCCACTAGAGGTACTTGATGTACCAACTCTAGTGGTCACTGAGTCCAAGGTTACACCATCACCTCAAAGGGAAAAAAGAAAATCACCAAGGATTAAACCACCTATGAAGATGTAGAAGCCTAGTGAACCTAAAACAACAGAGTCATCTAGACAAAAGGCCAAAGCACAAGGGCCTAGTCCCAAGAAACCCAAGGTTAGTAAGCCCAAGGCAATAGAGAAACCAAAAGAAAAACCAATGAGAGTTGAGAAACTAGTCCAAGAGGAAAAGAAAGACAACAATGAGAAAAAGTGGAAACCAAATATGAAAAAGGTTATAAGAAGGATTAAAAAAGAAGGTAAGATTGATTGGTTAGAAAATTATTATGAGAGATGTGATGAATTGGATCAACACTTATTACAAGACTCTTTTATTAGATATCTTTTAAATTTTAAGAGAAATTTTATATAAGTTAAGAGAAATGTACTCAATAACCTCTATGATAACCTAGACGCAAGAGGGCAATTGGCTCTAGAAGAAGACTAAAGGGTAAGAGAGAGGGCATTAAATAATCTCTATACTTTAGTGATTGTTGATGAAATAAATAAAGAAATTGGGCAAGGGTAGAAAGAAAATGAGGACAAAAATGAGAATTGTAAAGATAATGACATGCATATATGAGGAAATTTTAAAGGAAACAAAGAAGGCAATAACATAAGTTCTTAATGTGATTGATTACAAGGGTGGTCTTGCACATAAACCCAAAGGAATATCTATTAAAGAGCAACTCTAAATCCACTAGAGAAAGAAGATGATGTTAATCAATGGGTGAGTGGACCAAGATGGTGTACAAAAAAGGGGACACCATAGGAAAAAAAAGTGAAAAGTGCACATAATGTGATCATGTTTTGTGTACTTTAAATAAAATTCAAAAATGGCCTCGGCTCAAACCCAAACCAACCAAATAATATTGAAAAAACATCACACGAAACATAATGCGATCTTGTTTTTATTGGGTAAACGTAATTTTTGTTTTCTCGTGAACTGGGTCATTTTTTATGCCCAAATCTATAGACAATAGAGGTTAAACTCCAAAAAAGACCACAAACATGATCTGGTTTACCTCCCTCAGCCTCAAATTCATCTTTTTTTCTAGCAATCTTTGATGGCGACTCCACGAAAAAGGTTAGTTATCGTTCTTTTTGTTTATTATATTATTTTAGGTTGTTTGTATGATTTGTGTTTTTTATAATAATTTAATAATCAAAAACATCTAGAGCAAGTAAGTGTAAAGGAAATCAAAGTTTTCCTCTTATGGAAGAAGAAAACATTAACTTTGAACAAACACCTCAAAATGAACCACAAAAATCTGAAGGGGCAGCCCCAAAGATACAAAACACTAAAATGGTTGCCCCTCAACAACCACCACCACGTCCGGGGCCTCCACAAATCTCATTAGATCATGTGAAATCTAGTCAAGAACACCTTGTTAATTGTCTAATAGAAACTAGTGCCACAATAACTAATTTGGTTTGTAGGTTGATGTTAGGAACCTGTGTGTTCCTTCTGTTTATTTTGTTAGAGTAGAGTTGTTGGACGCATATGCTTTGTAAGTCGTCCCGTGAGTTTATTTTATTATCCCACATGCATAGGTAGTATTACTTTTCTAGATCGTACCCAGTATATATGAATAGGTTGAGGCCCTTGATGGGCACGGACGAATTTATTGTATTGAGCTTGCTCAAAGGAGGTTACCCCCTCGAAGTGGCCTGCGATCAGTAGATTTATTCTGAGTTCTGCTATCACTTTGTATTCTGTTATTTTGAGCATTCTCACGATATTGCTATAAGGAGGTTCTTCTCATCTGGTATCAGAGCACTCTCTTGGGCTCGCTGGGTGGAAATTACATCAAATTTTTTTTTCTGTCGTGGCCTTCAGGTTCCTCTCACTTCTAATATCTCTTGTTATTGCAATAACTCTTTTCAGTTGTTCTGTCTGTGAGTGAATTTTTCTAAGTCGACTGTTCAGAAAAAAAAAAAAAGAGTAAAAATTTTTCTGTTTTTTAGTCGTAGCTTCCTTGTTTGCTTTCTGTTTCTGCTCATACTTCCGCAGAACGTCTGCAATATCATTTCGCATACTTCCTTCCTTGGCGACCCAACCCCAAATTTTACATATCAAAGCCCTAAATCCCTCATTTATCTAATTTTAGGGTTTGCCCTATCTTTTTCACCTCTCATCCAATCGCCACCAAACTAAGCCACAAGATTCAATTCCTCATTTTGCTCCCTTATCCCTCTTGGACTGTTCGCCTCATTTCGCCTCCCTACCCTTGAAACCCTCATTTTTCTTTTTCCCTTGTCCCCAGATAGTCTCCCACCACCCGTCGAACACCCATTTCCTATATGAGTTTTACCCAAATCCAAGTTTTCCGTAACTAAAAAAGTTTTTGTTTCTCATCTTCTACCCATTTCAAAAAAAAAAAAAACTTTGTTTTATGGTTGTTACGCGTACAGGAGCAAAAATCATGGAAGAGGAAATTGCATCCCTCAAAACCAGACTTCAAGATCTGGATGACAAAATTCTGGGTCTTAACTTTCAGCAGTCAGCCATGAGCCGAAACCATTCAGGAGATACTGGGTCCTCTTCTGGCAATTTCCGTGGACCAAAGCTTGATTTTCCATGCTTCGATGGTTCTGATCCGACTGGATGGATCTATAGGGCAGAGCAGTATTTCAGCTTGCATAATACTTTGGATACCCACAAAGTCTCCCTTGCATCTTTTCATTTGGAACATGAAGCTCTTCAATGGTTCCGTTGGTACATCAAGGCTAATGTAGGCCCAACGTGGAGCGAATTGTGCACCCTCATTTTGGAGCGCTTTGGCCCTAGTTCCTTTGATGATTTCACAGGAGCACTCACTAAACTGCGTCAAACAGGCACTGTAAGAGAATACCAGACAGAGTTTGAAAAATTAGCTAATCACACAGAGGGCTTGTCTGATGAATTCTTCCGTAGTTGTTTTGTCAGTGGTCTGAAGGATGCACTTCGCTCAGAAGTCAAAATGTTTCGACCTACTACAATGATGGAAGCCCTTGGGTTGGCTAAGTTAGCGGAAGACAAGATTAGTGCTCTACAACGCTCCAGATCTAATTTTGTTCCATTCAGAAATACAGGTTCTCACAACCCTCCAGTCATACCAGCTCCCAGAACTACTCCGATCAAGCACTTGTCTGAAACAGAGATGCGAGTTAGGCGAGACAAAGGGCTTTGTTATAATTGTGATGAGAAATGGTCTCGGGGCCATAGATGTGTTCAGCAAAAGCTCTATCTCTTGGATGTGGATTCTCCACCGGAACTGGAAGAATATGTAGATGCTCAGGAAACAGTGGATGCTGAGGTTGAGCCTCACCAGCCTGAACCTCCTTCCCCAGAAGCTCCACCAGAGATATCTGTCCATGCTTTGGCAGGAGTCACTACTCCACAAACCATGCGGGTCCAGGGTTTCTTCAAGAAGATCCCTCTTACTATACTCATTGATTCTGGTAGCACTCATAACTTCATTGATCCACGAATAGCCAAACAGGCTGATTGCTTTATCCATCCCTGCTCTAGCTTTGAAGTCATGATTGCCAATGGGGGCACTTTACCTTGTAAAGGGAAATGTCGCAATGTGCGTCTCTCTATTGGAGATTATAACATGCGCTCTGACATGTTTGCCTTACCCTTAGGTGGCTGTGATGTGGTTTTGGGTGCCCAGTGGTTACGCACTCTTGGCCCCATTCTCTGGGATTTTGCTGAACTTTGGATGCAGTTTTCAGCCGAGGGGCACCAACACACTTTGAAAGGCTTACAACCAGGGTCTCTCAGCATCATCAGTTCACACCGTATGGAAAAACTTCTTAAGAAGAATTCACATGGTGTCATCACTCAGCTCCATTCCATTCAGATGCAGCCATCAGCAGTCTCTAGCACTCCTGCCGATCTCCAACACATTTTGGACAAGTATTCTGGTATATTTGCTGCACCTGTGGGATTACCTCCTTCTCGTCCAGAGGACCACCGTATTCAGCTCCTTCCTGGCAGTGTTCCGCCCAACATCAGGCCCTACCGCTACCCATTTCATCAGAAGACCGAAATCGAGATACTTGTCTGTGACTTACTGAAGCAAGGTATTATTCGCCCTAGTACCAGTTCCTTTTCTTCTCCAGTTCTGCTTGTTCGCAAAAAAGATGGGTCATGGCGACTCTGCATTGATTTTCGAGCACTTAATCATCTCACTATAAAGGACAAGTTTCCCATTCCAGTTGTTGATGAACTTCTTGATGAACTTCATGGGGCTCATTTTTTCTCCAAGTTAGATCTTCGTTCTGGGTATCATCAAATTCGGGTTAATGAGGAGGATATACCTAAAACTGCCTTCCGCACACATGATGGTCACTATGAATTTTTAGTCATGCCCTTTGGCCTCACGAATGCTCCTTCAACATTTCAGGCAGTGATGAATAACATATTTCGACCATACCTCCGGAAATTCATTCTGGTCTTCTTTGATGATATCCTCATATATAGCAAAACTTGGGCTGAGCATCTCCATCATCTGGAGCTTGTCTTGCAACTTCTCTCTGATCATCAACTCTGTGCAAAACTATCTAAATGTGTGTTTGGCCAGGAGGAAGTGGAGTATCTCGGGCATATTGTTGCACACCATGGAGTGCGGGTGGATCCTACAAAAATAGATGCCATGAAAACTTGGCCGCATCCTAAAACTCTCAAGAGCCTTCGGGGTTTTTTGGGGTTGACTGGCTACTACCGCAAGTTTGTCAAAGATTATGGGAAAATTGCAGCACCATTGACAGCTCTGTTAAAAAAGGATGCCTTCTCCTGGACCCCTGTTGCTGAGACTGCATTTGAACAACTGAAACAGGCTATGTGCAGTACACCTGTTCTCGCGATGCCAGATTTTTCCAAACCCTTCACTATTGAGAGTGATGCTTGCGGCAATGGATTGGGTGCTGTTCTCCTGCAAGATGACCATCCTATTGCGTTCACTAGCAAAGCCCTCTCTGGTAAGAATCTAGCCCTCTCTACTTATGAAAAAGAAATGATGGCTATTTTGCATGCTGTACAGAAGTGGCGGCCATACCTCTTAGGGAGTCATTTTTGCATCAGAACCGATCACCAAAGTCTGAAATACTTCCTGGAACAACGGGTATCCTCTCCTACACAACAGAAATGGGTCAGCAAACTCATGGGGTATGATTATGAGATCACCTACAAGAAGGGTAAGGAGAATATTGTGGCAGATGCTCTTTCTCGCACATTTGATAATCAAGCTTCCCTTTCCGCTATTTCTAAGCCCATTCCCAATTGGTTAGCGTCTGTTTAGCAGGGCTATGATAGTGACTCTTCTTTATCTCAAATCATTCACCAGCTAGCCAATAATCCTTCTGCTATACCACATTACTCTTGGGATGGTGCTTCTCTTCGATACAAGGGTCGGCTAGTGCTTCCTCAGAACCCAGCTCTACATCAGGCTATTTTTTATGAACTCCATGCTTCTCCTTCAGCAGGGCACTCAGGCTTCCTCAAAACTTATGAGCGAGCAAGGAGAAACTTCTTTTGGAAAGGAATGAAACAGACGATTCAACAGATGGTGGCTGAATGTGATACTTGCCAACGCCACAAGGGTGAAACGACCCTCCTTCCTGGCTTGCTCGAACCATTGCCCATCCCTACACGGATTTGGACTAATATTTCTATGGATTTCATTGAAGGGCTTCCTAAATCCGGTGGCAAGACAGTGATCTTGGTTGTGGTTGATCGTCTCTCGAAATATAGTCATTTTTGTGCCCTCAGCCACCCCTATACTGCCTCCTCTGTTGCACAAATCTTCATGGACCAGATATTTCATCTTCATGGACTCCCTTCTTCCATTGTCTCTGATCGTGATGCAACTTTTACCAGTCATTTTTGGACTGAACTGTTTCAGAAAACTGGCACCAAACTGAAGATGAGTTCGGGCTATCACCCACAAACTGATGGTCAAACGAAAATTGTCAATAAATGCTTGGAAACTTATCTTCGTTGCTTCACTTCCGAACAGCAACATCAGTGGGCCAAGTGGCTCCCTTTAGCTGAATGGTGGTACAATACCTCTTACCACACTGCCTCTAAAATGACTCCATATGAAGCAGTCTATGGTCAGGCACCTCCAGTGCTCCTTCCCTACACTCCCAACAGCTCACCAGTCCAGGCAGTTGACATAGTTCTCCGCAGCAGGGATCAGATTCTTCGTACCTTACAAGATAATCTTCACATGGCCCGTAATCGGATGAAACAGCAAGCAGATCAACACCGTTCTGAGCGCTCATTTCAAGTTGGGGATATGGTTTTTCTTCGTCTACAGCCATACAAACAATCCTCCCTAAAGCTGAAAGGGCGTCATAAGCTGGCCCCAAAATTTTATGGGCCTTATCAGGTTCTGCAGAAGATTGGTTCAGTTGCTTATAAACTGGAACTTCCTCCTTCTTCCCGCATTCATCCAGTTTTTCATGTTTCTTGTCTAAAGAAAGTTCTGGGTACCACTGTCAGAGCACAAACTACTCTCCCTGAAATGGATACGGAAGGATCCATTATCCTGGAGCCGGTGACAATCATTGACCAGCGCACTCGCCAGCTTCGCTCTCGCTCCATCTCTGAGGTCTTGATTCAGTGGCATGGCATGCAACCAGAGGATGCTACCTGGGAACCCCTTCTTCAGATTCAACAACAATTTCCACACCTTAAGCTTTGAGGACAAAGCTTTTTTCTAAGGGAGAGGGGATGTTAGGAACCTGTGTGTTCCTTCTGTTTATTTTGTTAGAGTAGAGTTGTTGGACGCATATGCTTTGTAAGTCGTCCCGTGAGTTTATTTTATTATCCCACATGCATAGGTAGTATTACTTTTCTAGATCGTACCCAGTATATATGAATAGGTTGAGGCCCTTGATGGGCACGGACGAATTTATTGTATTGAGCTTGCTCAAAGGAGGTTACCCCCTCGAAGTGGCCTGCGATCAGTAGATTTATTCTGAGTTCTGCTATCACTTTGTATTCTGTTATTTCGAGCATTCTCACGATATTGCTATAAGGAGGTTCTTCTCAGTTGAGGTCTTCTAGCCTTGGCTACCACTCTACCCTAGCTGACACATTAGGAAGAATGACCACTTGTGCCAATGATTTGACTAAATGGAGTTCATGAAGGGATAGGTTTCATGCATATTATGTGAATGGGTTATCCTATGACCAAGTGAAAGAAAAAAACATAAAAGTGTGACATATGTGCTATTTTCACGAATCTTGAGACTAGCCTCAGCCTAGAGGAAACTACCCCTCAATTTTCTATTCATTGGTGTGCTCATAGTCAGGGGATCAAATCAAATTTTTGGGATAGGTGGTATATGGTGCTTGAAAAACCACCCTATAATAATAATGAGGTTCCCTTATTTTTTTTAGAAAATTATATTGTGAGTTTATCCTCGATGAGAAGTAAAATTACTTTGACTTCTGTCCATTTCAGGGTAGAGGTAGAGGATTTGCACATGATAGATCTGAGGCCCGCAGAGCCACTTAGCCAGAGCAAAGGAAGCATCTAGGAAAAAAAACATTTGGTTTGAATGTTATTCTCTCCACATTCATGGAGTATATGGACTTATAGACTCTTCATGCAACAACATCATTGACTGATGTCATCACTGAGCATGACACACGCCTAGTCCTAGGAGGAGGTACGTAAGCTCCATCATCATTAGAAATTCCAATGGAGTAGTCCCAACCCATGCCACCTCATCCATCATTAGATATTCCATTTGGCTCAGCCCTCCAGCTTGTTCAACATGTATGCATCAGTTGTCATGGTTAGTATGATGGAGCATATATTGATGCAAATGAGGATGGAACATCTTGTTCATGTATACATTGCAGGAAAAGATGCCATGCATCTACTGCTAAGGACATGGCCCTTACCAATAATCTGATGAGGATGGTGTTTTCTAGAGGGGCGACAAAGGTTTTTTTATTTGTGTTTTGACATGCTATTAATTTATTTCATCCTAAAATTGATAAATTGAGATAGATTTGTATTTGAATGTGAATAGACATTATACATGATTTATGCATCTTATAGGGTGCATTGGGTGATGGGAGCACACCTCATAATGTTCATTTGAGTAGACGTACATGCATAGCTCAAATACTTGAGGTAAAGACAAAAATATTCACTATGTAATAAAATAATACTTGTTGGTTTCGAAATATTAATTCTTAATAAATATGTATATTTAATTGGTGTTTTATAGGGCTTATCTGTGAGTCAAGCATCCCAAATTGATGATGTGATGCTCTCAGCCATTATATTTTGGTTTATCAAGTTTTGCGGTATCATATTTTGCACTCCTCTTATTTACAATCTTAATATAACTAATATAGTATCATACTTATTTTGTTAGGATTAACCACGGATAGAAATAAAAATTACAAGAAAAAATAATCAATTTCAGAAAATAATAAATCACATAGAAGAGAACACAAGACACCAAGATTTAATGCGGTTCACCCAATCCTTGGGTTACGTCCACCAAACAATGAGTGACATTATTACAATCTAGTGATTACAATCTATAATCTCTTAGAACTCAATACCGCTGCAAGAAGCAATTTTCACATCACACCTTATGAAAATCCATAACCCTAAGACCTTTTTATACAAGCATTTTTGCCACTTTAGAATTAAAATTAGTTACAACATGTCAACCATAAATGCTGATAAAATAGCCGCAATTTTTTTTTCTTGGGTCCTAACCCTGAACCCTGCCGAGGAATTATGGAGTATGTATAGCACTTCCTTGATTAGTCACCACAAACAAATATATTTCTCTTATTTTACTTATGTGTTTGTTAGGATGCCCCATGTACCCCAAATTCATTAGGAAAGATGAAGAAATCATGGAGGAAACCCAAAGAAAAAATGGTAAATAAGTTTAACTCTACTGTATTTGTTAAAATAGATTATGATTGAAGACGATGAGATTTCTAGTCTATGTTAATGAATGTAGCTGACTTGTTTATTGTAAATGCATGAAGAAACAAATGGATTTCATAGAGCTAAAGAATGCATCAGATGTCACTGATGTTCATGAGAGGGAAGAGGTAATATTCTCATAATTTCTTTTAGTTGCATTCTTGTTTGGTCAAAAGATATTATAAATCGGGCTCCTTTATGATTTTATGTCATATGAACTATGACTTTTGACATAGGAAATGGTCATAGCATCATCATCAGTGGTTCCTCTTGATAGTAAAGAATGACTGTCAATGGTATGCATTAGAACTCTATATACACACTTTAAATATATGCATTTAAATATTCAATTGCATGCATTATTTTATTTTATAGTTTTGTTCAAGTATATGACATATATTGTTTTTTTCCATACAGGTAAAGATCACAACAATTTCATTAGTTGATGTGCCCTCTACTACCAAAGTAGTCCTAACTACGGTCATGCTTTGCATTTGTTCTTTATTCCATGCCTTTTGTGTTTTTAGGAGCCCTATTACAACCCACATTACCAATGGTGGATTCTCTTCCTATCCACTTTGCTAGGAGCCCTACTCACTCAGTTTGGAGCCCACTACCCTCATCATTCAGCCCTAGCATAGAAGAACAAGATGAGGTAATCAATAATAATAATAAAATGTAAATTGCAATCTTATATTTAGTTATTTTGGTATTATTTTTGGATAACATATCTGACTTAGCATTTGAATTTTTCTTGTATAGATGCACAAGGAGGATTTTTCTTATATAGATGCATAGTGAGCCACACAGTGTTGTGAAGAAGCTTCATTTTGATGATCCTACTTCATCATAGATTTTCATAGGTGCATGTTATGTAGATACATCACTGTGGTCATTGAATGACCAATTTTTGTACACATTCAACATTTTTAGTGTGCATATCAACCTTCATATAGGCGATGCCACATTTTGTAACTATTCTTTTGATCTAGAAAATATATTATATTTGGACATGCACTCTAGATATTTGATCATATTTGATTGGACATGGAACTTGATATTTGATACTGTTTGCCATGTATTGTTTTTAGTTTTAGATTTACAATATGTTTGTAATTAATAATATATATTAAATGTTTAGATGCATAACAGAGAAGGAAAACTTTAAAAATGAAGAAGATGAGCTTGATAATGTTGAATAGATGAACCAATGTCAGGATATATACCATAAGGATTTAGTCTTGCAATTGATCTTGATGAGACAAATAAAAAACAAAGACAAAATATTGTGAGAGTTTTGTCTTTTAATGGTTATATATTGTTATGCTCAATGATGAAGATATATTATTATAAAATTGGTTGTTGAAGACATGGATCTCAATATGTAGGAAGGTTTTAATGTCACAGATGAGCTTGATAATGTTGAATTGATGAACCAATGCCAAAATATACCAAATAGATTTAGTCTTACAACTAATCTTGATGATAGAAATCAAAATCAAAGATAAAATGTTATGAAAGCATCATTTTGACTTTTTCATTAGCTTTAGATGGGTGGGTGAACCCTAGGGACACCCTTGTTTAAGTTGTGAAATGTCCAACACAATCATGACCACCATGAACCGAAGTATCTCCAAGGTGCACTAAGCACATTTCAGTTGCCATCTTCTAATGGTCATATCTTGGAGCTCATGATGGTTATAGAAAATCTGCCAGATTGTACATGACTATGTTTATGAACCCTATAGTAACCTATCTCAATTTTGAGAGATTCCAAATAGATTTTATTTGGAATACTATTCTCCCTTATGCTAAAATTTATAGTGTTGCTTAGTGAATTGGAGCAACACTGCATATATTCCAATTGTCCATCATGGCATCAATTTGACTGTTCTTTTAGCTCTACATGGGCAAGTGAACCCTAGGAACACCCTTTTTTTAGAAGCTTAGTATCCTCAATAATTACGTAATACCTCACCTGAAAATCCTTGGAACAAGGATAAATAAAATCCAATACATTTTTTTAAAAAGAACAAGCATGGAATCAAACACATCAACATGGAATCAATCAAAATATTGCAACAAAAAACTTAACCAAATGATTCATACTTCCAATGATCTACAAGCATCACTACTTACCAACGTGATCAATCGATTATGAAAGTTTAATAGTTATAAAACCTAGAATTTCTAGTTTGCCGAAACCTAGAAAAGTGTACAACCTTAGAGGGTACTCAAAACACCAAATCATGCTTCCCAAAAGTAGGCAGAAATACCCCATATTTTTCACATGAGGAGAAACCAACCTATAGTCTCATACGAGAGAATACCTCCTCGCACGAGGAAGTACCCAGTTACATGCAAGAGAATGTCCTCTTGCATGAGAGAATGCAATAAGGGGCTAGTTAAAATCCTACCAATAAGGTAGATGCTCGTGTGAGAATCTTCCTGGCTACATGCGAGGAAATACCCTCTCACACGAGCTTTTAGCATGCTTTGTGCAAGAGAAGGTTTTCTTGCACAAGAGAATGCACTCTCATGCAAGGAATCTCCTCTTTGGTGTGAAGTTTAGCAACATCACATGGATAAACAACATACAAAGGAAAAATAGGATAATTTCCTCCACACCTAGGAGTACCAAATTCACAAAAATTGAGGCTCGAACACTCGAATGAATGTAATACAACTAAGCATGCTAGAAGGGATAAATCAAGCATCTAATCACCTAATCCATAACATCTAATATCAATGTGGAAAAGTAACATTGTAATAACATACATGAGCATAAATAAAATATCTCTAAAACTAAAAATAACATAAATCACATGGAAACATACTCCAAAAGGAACGGAGAATCATGTGAGCATCTAGCTCCAGAACTGAACATGTAGAAAGGCTAACTTTGTATGCTACTCTCTAGTAGTGGTAAAGGTAGCTATGCCTCCCAACCATGTGGAACCATAGGCCCACTCCCATCATTTTGATGGAGATAGTGATTAGACTTTTAACACACATAAGACAATTATCCATGGCTAAGACTCATGCCTAACAATATAGAAGACTGAAACTAAGATCATGAGACAATGCAATACAACAGGTCCTAGTCAGACACTCTATGGGTCTACTATGTAGGGACTCTAGTGGAGAGCATACCACTTGGCATCATGGAGCCCAAGCTAAGAGCCTAATGGAATCACTCCCTCGAGAGGCCATAGTGTTATGCCACTAAATATACTACACAAACATTTGGCCCTCAGATAAACTGATGAGCACATACCTTCAGATGATCTATACAGGTATGTATTAGTATCTTATCTTAGTTAATTACCCATAAGTTTATTTAGTTATCACTTATTAGAAAACTTCTACACATATACCTTGTCAGGAACATGACCTAGGGTTACTAGAGAAGCCTCTCCACTAACCTACCTTACATACCCATGCTCATCACATGATGAGTGCCCATAGGCAATGCAGTTTCCCAATCCAACCTTGATGAACATACATTAGCCAACAAGCATTTGGAAGCCTAGTTCTCACAAGAACCTGACAAGTACATGCTCACATGCTCATGTGTGGGCACACCAAGTGCATCATGATCATAAGTAACAAGGGTTGGATGAGAAAGAAAAAGGACACAAGTAAAAAAATCACTCAAGTAGCCTATATTTGGGACTCTGGATTTGGAACAAATCTTAATGTAATAAAAATACATCTAGGATCAGAAAGATATCCATGTAGATAATCTAGATCCATGACCAACTACAGTGCCAAGGAAACTTGAGGAAATAGGGTGGCACAAAAATTGAGGCAAAAAACTAAAAATGACAAAAACTTAGAAATTAAAACTCATTTTGTCTTTGGGTACAAAAGCCACAAATATCAAATAAAATTTGGGATGGGAGTCTGTATACAAAAAAAGCTAGCATAATGACATGAAACCCCAAATCCTCAAGTCAAAAATCAATCAAATGCTCATACCCACCCAACTAGGTAGAGCTAGTATACAAGAACAAAGGGGAACACTAGTTCTCTACCTCCTAGCAAACTACTATCCAAAACAGACTCTAAAATAGAGTCGAAACATAAAAATGGGAGAGACCTACCTGGCAGCCAAAAGGGGCAAATTAGGAATGCACACAATAAAATAATCACTCCACAAAGGTTGCCCAAAGCTTAGAAAACCAAAGTCTCCTTGAGCCATATCCAATGAGACTAACTCACAATGATCCCATGTCCTAGCTTCTGCAAAAAATCAAACAGTAATTCCTCTTGAAGAGGACTTGGATTTTGCTCTCAAATTTTCTGATTCAAAAGTGCAAAGTGAGGAAATAATTCCATTTTGGGATATATATTCACTTTTTTAAAAGTGAAATATCATATTAGGAAAATAACTAGCTCACTAAAACAACCCTTTTCAACCTAGACAAAATTGAGCAATTCCAATTAAATGGAATTCAACTATGGAAAAGTTGTTAGGGATTAAAATAAGTAAATAAAATATAAAATTCCCTTCAACTATTAAATCATGATATTTCAATATAACTTTCATGACAATTGTGAACCTCTAAATACACAGACATGCTCACTGGTCTAATCACATAATGCAAATGAGTGTGGATTTATTAAATAACTAGAGGGTTTAATTAATCAATTAAATATGATACCTCAACCTTACAGGGATGACATTGGCTAGGTAAGAATAATCAAATCACTAACTCCATGTGCCACTACTGAGGATATAAATCTTGTACACTGAACAACATGATCAAGTGCAACGGCATATAATAATATATCTAAAGTGATAAATGTATTAAATCACATTTTATTACTATTTATTTAATCACATTTAAAATCATCTATTTAAATTACTCACTGCATCATAAAACAACTCAAAGAAAGAATGAAATAAATAGTCGTAGCAACAAATAAAAGTATCCAAAATCCAATGAGTCCATCATATAATCATAATAGAGTATATGTATGAATACAAAATAACTATATATCATCATAAAGCATCATGTCACATCAATGAGTATCATCATGTAGATATGATCAAACTAAACAACATGGAATCTAACATCTATTATACCGATAAGTCAAAATAAAGTATCTTACCATCAAGTCATCTTTAATGTCCCTGAACATGAGTATCAAAGTATCTCTCAAAACCAAAATATAACAAGGTACAAAATGAAATCATGGGAGGCACTACAAATCACAACCACCATGCACTGAAGTGTCTCCAAGGTGCACGAAATACATTTTGGTTGCCATCTTCTAATGTTCATATCTCAAAGCTCGTGAGGGATATATTAAAACTATTAAATGGTACACAACCATGTTGATGAACCCTATAGTAACCTATCTCAAGTATGAGAGATTCCAAATGGATTGTATTTGGTATAGCAATCTTGCTTGATGCCAAAACTTATGGTGTTGCTTACTAAATTAAGGCAACAATGCATATCTTTACAACCATCTACTGTGGCATCAATTTGAATATTTTATTAGCTCTAAATAGGTGGGTGAGCCCTAGGAACACCCTTTTTATGGATGAGGAGTGTCCAAAACAATTGTGACCATGTACTGAAGTGTCTCTAAGGTGCACTAAGCACATTTCAGCTGCCATCTTCTAATGATCATATATTAGAGCTTTTCAGGGTTATAGAAAAATGTTAGATAATACATGACTATGTTGATGAACCCTAAAATAACCTGTCTCAATTCTAAGAGATTTCAAGTGGATTTGATTTGGCACAACATTCTTGCTTGCTGCCAAAACTTGCAGTATTGCTTAGTGAATTGGAGCAATACTACATATCTTTACAATTATCTATTGTGGTATTGATTATACTATTATGTTAGCTTTGTATGGGAGGGTGAAGACTAGGAAGGCCCTTATTTTAGCAGTGAAGTATCTAGAACAATCATGATCACCATGCATCAAAGTGTCTCCAAGGTCCATTAAGCACATTTTAGCTTCCATCTTCTAATGGTCATATCTTAGAGCTCATGAGGGCTATAGATAAATTTTCAAATGGTACATGACCATGTTGATGAACCCTACATTAACCTACCTTAGTTATGAGATATTCTAAATAAATTTGATTTGGCAAAAAAATGTCACTTGATGCCAAAACTTGTAGTGTTACTTACTGAATTGGAGCAAGATTGCATGGCTTTACAACTGTCTATTGTGGCATGAATTTGAAGGTTTTGTGAGCTCTAAATAAATGAGTGAACCCTAGGAACACCATTGGTTTGGTCAAGGATTATTTAGAACAATTGTGATCACCATGCATCAAAGTGTCTACAAGGTGCACTAAGCACATTTCAGCTGCCATCTTCTAAAGGTCATATCTCAAAGCTCATGAGGGCTATAGACAAACTATTACATGTTCCACAACCATGTTGATGAACCCTATAGTAACCTATCTTAGTTCTAAGAGATTCCAAATGGATTTTATTTGGTACAATATTCTTGCTTCATGCCAAAACTTGTAGTGTTGCTTAATGAATTGGAGCAATGTTGCATACCTTTACAACCATCCATCGTGACATCAATTCAACTATTTTTTTTAGCTCTAGATGGGTAGGTGAACCCTAGGAACACCCTTTTTTTGGCCAAGGAGTGTCTAGAAAAATTGTTATCACCATGCATCAAAGTGTCTCCAAGGTGCACTAAGCACGTTTTAGTTGCCATCTTCTAATGGTCATATCTCAAATCTCGTGAGGGTTATATAAAAAATAGTAGATAGTACATGACCATGTTGATGACCACTATAGTAACCTATCTCAATTTTAAGATATTCCAAATGGATTTGATTTGGCACGATATTATCCCTTGTTGCCAAAACTTGTAGTGTTTGTTAGTGAATTGGAGCAACATTGAATATCTTTACAAGCATCTATCGTGGCATCAATCAGACTATTTTTTTAGCTTAGGACGAGCGGGTGAACCCTAGGAACACCCTTGTTTTAGTTGAGGAGTATCCAAAGAAATCACATCTACCATGCACCAAAGTGTTAGATGAAACATGACCATGTTGATGAACCCTATAGTAACCTACCTTAGTTCTAAGAGATTCCAAATGGATTTGATTTTGTACATCATTCTCACATTTTTCCAAAACTTGCAATATTGCTTAATGAATTGGAGCAACACTGCATATCTTTCCAACCATCCATTATGGCATTGATTTGACTATTTTGTTAGCTCCAGATGGATGGGTGAGCCCTAGGAACACCCTTGTTTTGGTTGTGGAGTGTCTAGAATAATTTCAACCACCATGCACTAAAATTTCTCCAAGGTGTAGTAAACATGTTTTAGTTGCCATCTTCTAATGGTCATATCTTAGATCTTGTGAGGGGATAGAAAAACTATCAAATGGGGTACATGGCCATGTTGACAAACCCTATAGTAACCTATCTCGGTATTTTAGAATCTAAATAACCATGAGTATGACTTTTCTATACAAAATTTGACATCGAAATATGTACATGATACATTTTTACAAGTTTTTTATACAAAATTTAGAATCTAAATATGTACATTTTACATTTCTTCTCCATTTCTATATACAAAATTTAGCATCTAAATATGCACATTTTACATTTCTTCTTAGTTTATATATACAAAATTTGGCATCTAAATATGCACATTTTACATTTCTTCCTAGTTTCTATTTTTAAAATTTGGCATCCAAATATGCACATTTTACATTTCTTTTCAGTTTCTATATACAAAATTTAGCACCTAAATATGCACATTTTACATTTCTTCTCATTTTCTTTATACAAAATTTAGCATCTAAATATGCACATTTTACATTTCTTCTCAACTTTATTTACAAATTTTGACATCTAAATATGCACATAATAGAGAAGTTACAAAATTTTGCATAAGATATATACAAAATTATCAAAAATAATTCTACTGGATAGTGCAGAATCATTCTTCTAGGTCAACTCTAATCATTATTGTGTCAAGTATTGCCACATGATCATATTCAAAAACTTTACACAAAGCCTACCATGGTATTTTATCAACTAAATATTTGTTGCAACAAAAAGGTTAGAGAAATTAAGAATACGTCTATAATATCCTCAAACAACCAGGCATTCAAATTCCTGATAGGGTACCTGCATTTGATTAAACCTTATAAGTCAATGCCATGGTAATCATAAAATCACTTTAAACTCAATGTTAATGAAACTAGATACAATAATAGTACTTTCAAAGTCAAGTACCTAACAACAAAAGATCCTATAGGGTACTTGACACCCTCACCATCAATGACTATAGTTGTCAATTTGTTTTTCACATCAACACAATGACACAAAAAATAATATGCCCCTTCTTCATTATCCTCATTTAATGTACACATATATGTTAATACCAAAAATAATGGAGAGTGAAATTTAAAAAGAAATATTTTAAATTGATAAATTACATGGCTCAACTAAGTCAGATACATTATCCCAATCTGTTGATACTTCAATCTAGTTCAATTGTAGTGCTCTAGGGATTTCATATGAATCAAGAGGTTGCAAAGGACTACAAGACCAATTGTTAAACCACTATCTTGATTCACATTCTTCCCAAACAAAATGCATACACACAGAGAAAAAGCACGCGAGTTGTCTAGTATAAATTGCTAATGATAATGCTTTTGAACTTTTAAAAGAATGCATTTCACTTGATCATTTAAGGGTACAAAAATCCCCCAATTTTTCAATGTCATCTTCACTTATCAACCAAAAATATCTACAAACCAAAGACTTAATTGCATTACTTGGTCCCATAGTAGAGTTACACCATTGCACTATTGATTTTGCATCTTCCATCACTGCTCTACCTTTGTACTTTAATTCCTCTTTGACAAGTGATCTTTTCACAAATTCTCCCATATCATCATGCTCTCCCTTTCCATGCCCTACCTCAATGAAGTTCCAAAAATGTTGGACACCACTTGTCACATCCATCCTAGTCAACCAGAAAAAACATCATTTCATTCTCGAATAATGTCATACAATTGTATGACCATATTATGTATTGATTATAGAGAATATCTCTTTCTCTTAAACTATCATAGAATTTTCTAAAATAATCTTGCACAAACTTTGATGAATGAGTTAGATCATTGCTAAAGTAGAAGTGATACTCTCTTGTAACCTTTCTATCCTCCTCTATGCTTTCATGTGCATGAATGAATTCTATGTGCACAAAAATTGAGATTTATGTACTATGATAGTACATAGGTTGTACTTCATTTTCAGGCTTTAGTGTATAATTTTTAGCAAAATCAACAACAAAGATAATTGTGCCCAAGGGAAAAGTGTCCTTACATATCTTTTATTTCTCATCTAAGCATCTAGCTCTATGTCTATGTCCTATGTACTCATATACTAGTTTCTCTTGAAATAGTTTTATAAAATCAGCTACACGTATATCCTTTTTCACTAGCTCACACCTCTTTAATTCTTTTCCATTGTTAACATCATATGTAATTGACTTGTACTTTCCAAGAGAAACTATTTTTTGACCAATTTTATGTGTTCTATTTACATGTGGGCATGTTTTCAACTTTTGTAAATCACCACATTTATCACAAGAACCTTTCAAAAACATAGCTTTATTAATAAATGTTGTGTTTATTTCATGTGCAAAGCATACTTGTAATAAACTCTCTTGGTGGCTTTGGAGATTCTTTTAGACCACATTCCTACAAAACATCATTAATGTGCAAAGTAGAACATACATAGCAATAAATATCATAATGCATGGAAATTCAACATGGACCCTACAACAACATGTGGTGTGTGTATTTTTAATATTGACATAAAATGGTTTTTTCATCTCAAAAAACATTTGGCCAATTCTAATTTGAGGATATCTTTGTAGAAAACTTTCATAAATTTTTGTTTAAGTCATATCTAAAATGTGTTTTGGATGTGGGTCATAGATTATACTCCCAATCCACCTTTTGACAACATCCTTTTGGTTTGGATGTGGGTCATAGTTTATACTCCCAAGCCTATGATAGGGTTGACTGGTCTTTCATAGATATGGTGCTTAAGGCTTTTGGGTTTGATGACAAAACTTGTAAGCTAATCTCTCAGCTGATTACTACTTCCTCGCTTGCTGTCTTAGTCAATGGATCCCCCTCTAATTTTTTCAAACCTTCTCATGATCTTCGTCAAGGGGATCCTCTCTCGCCTATTCTATTCATAACCTTGGCAGAATGCATAGGCAAACTTATAGAGAAGAATAAGAAGGAAGGGAGAATCAAAGGTTTCAAACCTTCTTCTAAAAGTGCCCCTTTTATGCATCAGCAATTTTTTGATGATACTATAATGGGAGGGGAGGCTTCTATTAAAAAGGCAAAGGCAATGAAGGACATCTTGGATATCTACTCCAGAGGGTCAGGATAGTCCATCAATTGGGAAAAGAGTTCTATTTTCTTTATCAACACTCCTGAGGACAAACAGAAGAAAATCTCCAAAATTTTGGGATGTAGTGTGGGGAAGCTACCCTCTACCTATCTTGGGCTACCTTTGGGCACGAATCCTCCTAATTCTTTCTGGAATGGCATTATGGAAAAATTCAATAAGAAGCTGGTTGGTTGGAAAGGGGCCTCTCTTAGCCAAGATGGAAAATGCCAACTAGTTAAATCCACCCTTCAAAACTTGCCTATTTATGCTTTGAGCCTTTTTGTGATCCCTGGGAAATTTGCTGAGAGGATGGAAAAAATTTAGAGAGACTTCTTATGGATGGGGGCTGAAAAGAATAAAAGGCATCCTCTCGTTGCTTGGGAAAAAGTCTGCCTCCCCAAGAAATATGGAGGTCTAGGCATCAGGAAGCTTACTCACCTCAACAAGGTTCTTTTGGCTAAGCAAATATGGCATATCTTCAGTAGCACAGGAGAATGGAGAGACATTATGGAAAACAAGTATATAAAGAGGCCCTCTAAATAGTTTACTGTTTACCCTCTTGAGCAAAGATATCCCAAGAGGTTCCGCTGTTTGGAATGGTTTTTTAAAAGCCAGGGACTTGGCAAATTCTAGAGTCACTTGGAAATTGGGAAATGGGGAGGATATCTAGTTTTGGTCTAATAGCTAGCTTATTCAAGGCCCTCTTATGAACAATCCTAGATATGAGGTCTAGGTGAATGATTGCATCAACCATTTTGGGCAGAAAGTTAGTAACTATAGGAACGACTAGGGATGGATAGACCTATCCGTCATCTCTGAAGATCTTAATCCTATTATGATATTGCTAAACTCTATGGCCCTTAATAACAATAAGGATGAATTGGTCTGGGGAGATAACACCAATGGGCTATATACTGTTGCCTCTGGGTATTTGTCCCTTTGGAGATTAAATGAGATCCCTCTGTGGTTGAGGGCTTGGCTTCTTGGCCTCATTCCAAAAATTAATATATTCTATTGGCTGGCTCTACAGGACAAAATCCTCACCCAGGATAACCTCATTAAAAGAGGTCATATTATGCCTAGCAGATGTGTGTTATGTAAAGATCAGACATAGACTAGCAATCATTTGTTTATTCATTGCTCTTTCTCTAGGGAGGTTTGGGTTTTCCTTACCCAAGAGTTGGGCTTCAGCTAGTGTGTACCTTTTAACCTTCTGGATTTCTTCTATCAATGGAAATGCATGTTCAATAGGTCTGATTTGCAAGAATTAAGTTCTTGGAACTTGCCTCATTTCTGTTGGAGCATCTGGAAGGAGAGAAATAAAAAAATCTTCATAGATAAAGAGGAGTCAGCTATACTGATAGGAAAGAAAATATTTGCAAACATTAAGGAAAACTATTTAGTAAGGAAAGGGGGAGATATAGAATTAGGTGGTAGAAAAAGGAGAAGGAAAAAGATAGAAAGATGAAAAGACAGGAAGCCAAATGGCTTCTCCCCCCGGAAGGATGGCATAAAGCCAACTTCAATGGAGCATCCAAGGGATGGATCCTCGATAGTGGAGGCATAATAAGGAATAAAAATGGCGATGGTATTGCGGCTTTTTCCCTCCCACTGGGATTTCAAACCAACCACTTTGCAGAAGCAAATGCAATGTGTAATGCTATCAAACTAGCGTTTGAAATTGGAGTTACTAACCTTTGCCTTGAAGGGGATTCAAACAACATTATAAAATATATTAATAGCAACTCTTAGCCATCATGGTTGATTGCAAATCTTATTGATGAGACTCATGAGACTCTTGCTAAATTCAGTAGAGTCCACGTCACTCATATTTTTTGGGAAGCTAACCTAGTTGCTGACAAGTTTGCTAATATAGGGGTCGGCGCAAACCAAATTATGACATGGCATCCCAAAAATATTTTTCCAGCGGATGTCAAAAGCATGATCAAACTGGACAAGATCCAAGGAAGTACAGAGAAGATCAATGTGCAATTATGATTATGAATGGATCAAGGGGAAAGGGTACTTCCCAAAAAGGTAGCATGGAAAATTTTAATTGCTGTAATTTATTACAAACTTTTTGACATGCTTTCTGGGTCATTTTTTGCATTTGCAATAGGAGAAACAGAAAGGTTTTTTCTTTTTGTATTCTACTCAAACAAAGAGGTTCCTATCAGTCATAGTGTGATGTGCATATGAGAATTGAGGGTGCGCAGAGTGCAGATATGGTAGGTGAAAGGTGCAGAAAGGAGTCAGTTGATGAAATAGAGAAATGGAGTAGGGAAAAAGTTTGGGAGTAGCTGGATCAGGGCTAGATTACCAGATACATTGCAAAACTACATGGTTTTAATCAAGAGGTGACCAATAGTATGGTTGGTTCATGGAAGGACGGTAGAGTTAAGGTGAACGGGGTTTCTTTCATGATCACTGAGGAGGTGATATCAACCATTTCTAAAATTTTGATTGAGGGTTTTAAGTTTTTTAGGGACAAGAAGCTCTCGGATAACGCTATGCAGGATTTTGTGAAGGATATGGAGGAACTGAAAGCCCTGAAGAAGATTGACACGTACTATGTTCCTGATACCATGAAGAAACTATGGAGGTATGTTCTAAGAGCTGTAATCAAGTACATTACTCTAGACCCTAGCTTCGATTGGGCTCATACCCACCACTTTGTTCTTTTGAACCATTTTTGGCATAGCTATAAAATTTCTTTTCCTTTTTTATTTGTTAACTTCCATGAGCAAGGTGATGGTTAGCTTAAGAGAAGCCCACTGATAACCCTACTCTGCATGAGGGGCTCTTGTTCCTCATTTATGAGAACTTTAAGGCTCAAACTATAAGCAATGCCCCCCCCCTCAAATTGAGAATGTGACCTCTAGAAGCTCTAGCTTCTCTTCAGACTTGAATGATATTTAGAGCTTTAGCTCTGAGGATGGTAGGATTTCTTCCACTGATAAAATTGTCACTCTTCAGGTCAAGAATTCACCTTCTTCCATTACCCCAAGTAGGAAAATCCCTAGGGCTCATGGGAAGAAGCAACCTGTGAAGGATGTGAAGGTTGATAGCAATGATAAGGAGGATGTGGAGACAAAAGAGGAGGAAAAGGAGATGCAGGAGGAAAATAAGGAAGATCGGGGAGGGAAGAAACGCAAGAGGGAGGGTCTGGAGGATGAGATATTGAAGCAAGAATGAGATATGTCTTTGCTACCTCTTTCTCCTATCCATACTCAAGCCCAACCCGAGGAGCAAAAAATGGATTCTAAGACTAAGGGTGGGGAGGTGCAGGTTAAAGACAGGAGGAAAGCTTGGAAAAAATTTAATGTTAGGACCTCAAAAATGGGCATTTTTAGAGAGGCCATGAACCCGTAGGTCCTAGTGGAAAACCAAGAAGAGGCACCACTTGAAGAACTCATAGATCTGACAATTTTGGCTATTTCGAATAATGCAAGGGAATCTGAGTTGAACCTCTTGAACAATGCCCGCAACAGTATGATTGATAACTTCAGATCAATCAAGTGGCTTTTCCATGAGCTGGACGAGGTCAAAGAGCAAGTGGGTCATATGGAGGATAATAAGAATGGAGTGGATTTTGATAATAGAGACGGCAACGGTGAGAGGCTCAATCTGGTGGAGAGAAGGATTAGCAACCTCAAAATCTACTTGATCATAATCATTATTTCTTTGACTGGCTGGATCAAAGATAGAGTTATGAAGGAAGAAGAGGAAGAAAAAGATAGGGAAAAAGCTAGACTAGTGGTCGACAATGCAAAGGACAACATCATCAATGGTCAAGACCAGGAGGATCAAAGGGTGCACCAGCAAGAGGCTAAGGAGAACTAGATGGCCTATGAGGCTTCTCAGGTCTTGAGAGAAAGAACGAGGACTAATCTATTGCCTGTTCTTTTGTCTCAATTTTTTTTTTGGCTTTTTGTCAGGGCTTTTGCCTTTGTCATTTCTAAGTAGTTTCTATTCCTAGTCTTTTCTATGATCTTTGTTTTTAGGCTGGGCCTTGGGCTTATTATCAGCCTTTGAACTTGAACTCTTTTGGCTGGGCTTTTCACGCTTATTATCAACCTTGTTATTGTTTTAACTCTTGGGTTTCATGGTCCCTGTAAAACCTGTTTATCTAATAAAAAACATCCTTTTGGTTTGGTGAAACCCTTGCATTTTCAAACCAAAAATTTTCAATTAATGTTCCTAGTGCATCGACAACAACCTTGTCCTTATGTGATCTAGTCTACATGAGAATGACCAAAGTTGATCATTACTATTAGGATCCTCAATTTTATCTTTCCTCTCTAAGGCTTTGTGTAATTTTTTTCTACTTATCTTTAGGGTATTTCTTCTTTTTCTTATTATGTGAGATTTTTTCATTTACTTTCCTACTATGGTTGATGTGAGGACACCTTGAATAGAATTAGCATCTTTAGTCCATGATTTTGAACCAATGGTTTGATATGCATCAGAAAGGTTTGTCACAATAGTTTTTGCACTACTATATTTAGTGTTAGAATGTTTAGAATAACTGAGATGGGAGGGAGGGGAAAGGGGGGATGAATTAGTTGCTCAAGGTCCATAACTACCATTTGGACAATCAAATAATAAACATTTTGTGTTCTAATTATCCTATTGTAACTCATTCTTTACTGTATACTGATAAAAAAAATCAATAGTAGTTCAATTTAATATTATAACAAACTTGCTAAATGTAAACATATAAATGTAAAACACCATAAAAAAATCAACACAAATTTGACACTAAGGTTTAACGTGGAAACCCAATTTGGAAAAAACCACCAAGAACATGTCACCACTTTTTCAGTCCTTTGAAGTGAGCTCTATTAGGAGCCAACCCTCAAAAAGGTTACAATGCACACTATTAAATGTGATCTAGTTAGAGGATTTAATCATCCTATTAGGAGTGGCCTTATCAGAGGTCTTTGATCATTCCATTTAGAATGTCACTTTGCTAAAGGATTTATATAGACTGTTAAGTCCTTTAATGACTATTAGGTTAACCTTTGGTTAAAAATATTTGACTACAAAAAATTTACAATTATTAGAAAGAAAATAGTAGGATTTGATCTATATGATTATAACTCACTTTGCAATTTTAGGTCTCTATTCAATTCATGTTTTAATACTATGATAACCCTTCCTTGTCACCTCTATTCTTGATTCACTTGGAAACCCTTCAAGAAATCATCCTTCTCTTTACAACAAATTTTAAGCCTCCTACTTAGATTCTCTTATCAACTTTAGCATCTTTGTTTCCTCTTACTAGAAATATACACAGACTCTTTGTTATGTCTCGTTGCATCTTACACATTATGGTTATATCATCTTCTTTATGTGTTCTCTCACTCTCTCTATGTGCATCTTTAAAGTTCATCTTTGCACCTCCTTAAATAGGTAACTCTAGTCTTTTTTCCATTTTCATGATCACCATAGATCTTTAGGGTTTGTGATTCAATTCACTAGGTTCATTGTATCTATTCATCTTCCTTCTTGTCTAGAAACTTCTCATTGAATTTGATCACTAGATATAACACCTAATCCTCTCGTTGAATTAAATGATCCAACTCATCAATCTTATCTTCAATACAATTTCCATACCCTAAGAAATCAACTGAGTTAGCTAGAAATCATGATTCTTCATACACATTCAAATTATTGTTACTTGACCATCACTGAGTTTTGACACTTGATCATCACTGGATTGTTTGGTAGCTATAGATCTTCTGGCTTAGGATCATCTCCATCACTTTCTTGATACTAATGCTTAGTCAACACTAGATTTTCTTGGCTTGTATTGGAGCTTGGTTGACACTAGCATCACTCAACATTCTTCAATCTTTCATTCCATTGCTCAATCAAGATTTACATAAGTGTTGTATCTTGACTTGTATTATAAAGACTTGAACATTAACATGATATTAATGATCACTTTGTCTTTCCAATAGTCTAATTAATCAAATGTCCATTGTAGCTTTCTTTTTATAACTCAATCTTTCCTCTAGGTACTTTTGTTATGAGAAATCTTTTAAATCCTCTTTATTAATCAAATAGATGTGATATTTATATCAGATAATAACATGTCTCATCAGTATATTTAACATTTATGATAATACACCAATTATTTCAATTATAGTTTCAAAAACCTCCCTCTTTGGCATTAATGACAACACATTAAAATATATCAAGTATATGAATACCATCTCCCTCATTATTACCATGCAATCCAAAAGATTTCACTTACATGAGTGACCAATTATCCTTAGTTTCATTCTAATTCTCATCTCTGCAAATTCAAAAACTTCCTCTAAGTTCTTTATATAAATATCTCCCTCTTTCATTGTGTATCTCTTCCTCTATAGTAATTATCTCCCTCTTTGACAACAATGCCAAATACACTAGCTTTCTTGGCTTCATTCACTTCATACATCTTGATTATGTAGATAGTTACATGTATGGCTCACTTCTATCACCTATCTATGACAAACCTGATATGTTATTCTCCTTTTTCTTCTTTACTTGACTACCTTAGGCATCTCTGAAAATAGAACTATCTACAGCAATGTGTATGATAGTCTGATTAGCACATTTGACGCAATGCACCATTTCTCCTTAAGTTTCTTTGATTAGGGGAATCATCCCTAATTTACATCTAAGATATTCATTAGCATCTTTAGGTAAGGCTTTCATGAATATGTCAAGAATTTTTTACTTTAGTGTGCACATATTCTAACTTCACAATAGATAACCACTGGGTTTGTAATTTATTCTTTTGTTCCCTTTAGTATTTTCTTAATCTACATAATATTCTAACTGTTCACTACAGCAACCACATACTTGGCTTCAACTATTGAGTGGGAAATAGAGTTTCATTTCTTTCTTTTCCATGCCAGCAATCTCTTTCCTAGAAATAATGCACCCCTACTAGTGATTTTTCTATCATCAATATTTCCTGCCCAATCAAAGTTAGTGAATACCTTTAGTTCAAATCTATCACTTTTTTGTAATAAAACCCATAGTCTTCTATACCTTTTAGATATCTCAATATCCTTTTCACTACCATCATGTGATACTCCTTAGGATTTTTTGAAAATCTATCAACTATCCCAATTGTTAATGCAATATTAGGTCTACTATGAACAACATATTGGAATTTTCCAATCATTGATCTGTATAGTGTTTGGTTCACATTAGCAAATTCATCACATTTAGATAGCTTATGTCCTATAGGCATAGGTGTACTTATTGGTCTTGACTATTCCATTCCAAGAAAAATTAGTATCTCCTTGATATATTTGGACTAAGTTATGAAAATACCAAACTTCATTTGGTATACTTACAAACCAGCAAAGAGTTTGATTTCGTCAAACATTGACATCTCAAATTCCTTCTTTATTTCATCAGCAAATGGTTTTCAAAGTTCTTCTTTTGCTCCAAATATAATATCATAAATAAAAAATTCAGATAGTAGTACTTCATTATCATCAACAAAAATGGAAAAGTTGAATCGATGCATCGATGGGTGTTTGAAAAGATATGCAGTGTTGATCCAATTCACTAAGGAACACTGTAAGTTTTGGCATCAAGAAACAATGTTATGCCAAATGAAATCCATTTGGAATATCTTAGAAATGAGGCAGGTGAACATGGTCATTTAACATCTAACAGTTTGTCTATAACCCTCATGAACTCTAAGATATGACCATTAGAAGATGATAGCTAAAAAATTCTTAGTGCACCTTGGAGAGACTGTCACCTATCTATGACTGGCATGCTATGTTGTTCTCCTTTATCTTCTTTACTTGACTACCTTAGGCATCTCTTAAAGTAGAATTATCTGCATCAATGTGTATGATATTCTGATTAGCACATTTGATGCAATGTACCATTTCTCCTTCAGTTGCTTTGATTAGGGGAATCGCCCCTAATTTACCTCTAAGATATTCATGAGCATCTTTAGGTAAGGCTTTAGTGAATATGTTAGCAATTGTTCTTTGGTGTACACATATTCTAACTTCACAATAGATAATTTCACTAGACCTGTAATTTCTTCTTTCATTCCCTTTAGTAATGTAATGTTTAAACAATTCACTACAATAACCACATACTCAACTTCAATAATTGATTAGGAAATACAATTATGTTTCTTTCTTGTTCATGACACCAATCTCTTTCCTAAAAAGAATGCACCTCCACTAGTGCTTTTTTTATCATCAATATTTCTTGCCCAATGAAAGTCAGTCAATACCTTCAGTTCAAATCTATCACTTTTATTGTAATACAATCCATAGTTTTCTATACCTTTTAGATATCTCAATATCCTTTTCACTCCCACCATGTGATTCTCATTAGGATTTTCTAAAAATCTAGCAACTATCCCAACTGTTAATGTAATATCAAGTATGTTAGGAACAACATATTGCAATTTTCCAATCATTGATCTGTATAGTGTTTGGTTTACATAAGAAAATTCATCACTTTTGGATAGCTTATGTCCTATAGACATAGGTGTGCTTACTGGTCTTGACTCTGCCATTCCAAAAAAAAATAGTATCTCCTTGATATATGATGTAGTGCAAGGTAGAAGAATCCCCAAAGGAGATGTCCTAACCCCTAGCAAATAACCACATAGTGGAAACACAATAACAATGCAAGATCTGATACCAAATTACAATAATTTTCTCATAAAATATAACTGATTACATGCAATATGCCCAGTTGTAAGGCCTTCCAAGTTAGGGCGAAATACAAATAGCAATTACAAAATCAGTTCTGCAAGATCCAACAAGATCAAACTTACAAACCAATCTCAACTAGTCTAAATACACAACTAGATAAGAACACCAAGAAGAATCCACATTTGTACCCTCAGGTCCACCAAGAGATCCTCTAGTTCCTAAGTTGCAGCTCTAGCTCTTCAAATTCGCATCTATCTATCATTATTGCTCATTGTTGTTGTGTTTCTATTGTGTGGTTCTTAGCTGGGGGCTAGGACATCTCCTTTCGGGATTCTCCTACCTTGCACTATGTCAATATATTTGGACTAAGTAATGAAAACTTCATTTGATAAACTTGCAAACCAACAAAGAATTTGATTTCACCAAAAATTGAAATCTCAAATTCCTTCTTCATTTCATCAATAAATGATTTTCAAAGTGCTTTTTTTCTCCAAATATAATTTCATCAACAAAAAATTTAGATAGTAGTACTTCATTGTCATCAACAAAAATGGAACAATCAAATTGATGCATCGATGGATGGTTGGAAAGATATGCAATGTTGCTTCAATTCACTAAGAAACACTGCAAGTTTTGGCATCAAGAAAGAATGTTGTGCCAAATAAAATCCATTTGGAATATCTTAGAAATGAGGTAGGTCAACATGGTCATTTAACATCTGAAATTTTGTCTATAGCCCTCATGAACTCTAAGATATGACCATTAGAAGATGACAGTGGAAACATGCTTAGTGCACCTTGGAGACACTTTAATACATAGTGGTTGTGATTGTTTTGGACAATACATAGCAAAAAAATGTGTTCCTAATGTTTACTTGTCGATATAGAGATAATGGAATAGTCAAATCGATGTCATGATGGACAGTTGGAAAGATATGCAATGTTGTTCCAATTCATTAGGCAACACTACAAGCTTTGGCATCAAGTGAGAATGTTGTGCCAAATCAAATCCATTTGGAATCTCTCAAAACTAAGGTAGGTTATTGTGCAGTTCATCAACATGATCATGTACCATATGATAGTTTGTCTATAGACCTCAGGAGCTTTGAGATATGACCATTAGAAGATGACAGTTGAAACGTGCTTAGTGCACCTTGCAGACACTTTGATACATGGTGGGCATGATTGTTCTAGACACTCCATGGCTAAAACAAGAGTGTTCCTAGGGATCACCAACCCATTCAAAGATGACAAAATAGTCAAATCAATGCCATGATAGATGGTTGGAAAGATATGCAGTGTTACTCCAATTCACTAAGTAACATTGCAAGTTTTGGCATAAAGCAATAATGTTGTACCAAATCAAATCAATTTTTAATCACTCATAACTAAGACATTTTATTGTAGGTTTTGTCAACATAGTCATGTACCATTTGATAGTTTGTCTATAGCCCTCATGGGCTACAAGATATGACCATTAGAAGATGGTAACTAAAACATGTTTCGTGCACATTGGAGACACTTCAATGCATGGTGGTTGTAATTCTTCTAGACACTCTTTAACCAAAACAAGGGTATCCCTAGGGTTCACCTACCCATCTAGAGCTAATGGAATAGTCAAATTGATTCTCTTGTAACAATCTATCTTTGATTTTGATTTATGTCATCAAGATCTATTTTAAGACTAAATCTATCTGGTATATCTTGACATTGGTTCATTAATTCAACATTATCAAGCTCATGTCTGAAAATAAAAAATTCTTTCATATCGAGGTCTATGTCTTCAATAACCAAATTTATAACCATATACCTTCATTGCTACGCATAACAACATATAATTGTTAAAAGGAAAATCTCTCGCAATGTTTTGTCTTTGTTTTTTATTTGTCTCATCAAGATTATTTGTAAGGCAAAATCCTTCTAGTACATATCCTAACATTGGTTCTTCTATTCAAAAATATCAAGTTCATCTTGTTCATTTTTTAAGTTTTCCTTCTCTATCATGCATCTAAACATCTAATATATATTATTATTACAAACATATTGCAAATCTAAAACTGAAAACAATACATAGAAAATAGTATTGAATATCAAGTTTCATGTCTAATCAAATATGATCAAATGTCAAGAGTACATTTCCAAATACAACATATATGCTAGATCAAAAGCAGATTTAAAAAATGTGGCATTGCCTATATGAAGGCCGATACACACACTACAAATGTTGAATATGTACAAAAAAAAATTCATTCAATGACCACAATGATGTATCTACATAACATGCATCTATGAAAGTCTATGATGAAGCAAGATCATCAAAATGAAGCTTCTTCATAGCATTATGTGGCTCGCTTTACATCTGTACATGAACAATTCAAATGCTAAGTCAGATATGTTGTCCAAAAATAATATCAAATTAACTAAATAAAGAACTGTAATTTATATTTATTGTTGAAATGTTGATTACCTCATGTCGTTCTTCTATGATATGGCTGAATGATGAGGGTAATGGGCTCCAAAATGAATGAGCGAGGCTCCTAGAAAAGTGGATAGGAAGAGAATCCACCATTCATAATGTGGACTATAATAGGTTAATAAAATTAAAGCACATTAAAAATACAAGAGACATGAAATTAAGATCAAATGCAAATGTGACTACTATGGTAGCAGGAGGCACATCAGCTAATAAAACTGTTATGATGTTTACCTATATGATAAAATACAATACATGTTATACACTTGAATGAAATGGTAAAACACAATAAATGCATGTAATTGAATATTTAATGCATGTGTTTAAAGTATGTATATAGAGTTATAATCCATACCACTGATGGCGGTCAATAGTATCAACAAGAACCACTAATGATGATGCAACTATGACTATTTCCTATGTGAAAAGTCATAACATATGCCATCTAGTCAAAAATGAACCCGATTTCTAATATTTTTGAACAAACAAGAATGCAACTAAAATAAATTATGAGAATATTACCTCTTACCTCTCCTGAACATCAATGACATTTGGTGCACTCGTTAGTTCTATGAAACCCATTTATTTCTACATCCACCTACAATAAACAAGTCAAATGCATTCATCAATATAGACTAGAAATCTCATTGTCTTCAATCATATTCTATTTTTAAAAATATAGTAGAATTGAACTTATTTATCTTTTCTTCATTAGGTGTTCTTGATGATTTCTTCCTCTTTCCTGATGACTTTGGGTACGTGGGGTATCCTAACACAAGCATTAGTAACATAAGAGAAATGCATATGATATATAAAGTTATATTAAGATTGCAAACAAGAGGAGTGCAAGCTATGATAGTGCAAAACTTGATAAGTCAAAGTCAATGGCTAACAACATCACATCATCAATTTTGGATGCCTGATTCATAGAAAAGCCCTATAAAATACTAGTTAAATATGTATATTTATTTAAAATTAATATTTTCAAACCAACAATTATTATTTTATTACATAGTGAATTTTTTTCTCTTTACTATAGGTGTTCGAGCTACCCATGAATGTCTACTTGAATGAACACTACGAGGTGTGCTCCTATCACCCAATGCACCCTACAACATTCATAGATCATGTATCAATATCTATTCTTATCTAAATACAAATCCATCTCAAGTTATCAATTTTAGGTGAAATTAATTAATAACATGTCAAAACACAAATAAATAAGCCTCTATTGCCCCTCCAAAAAATACCATCATCATGTGATCATCAATAAGGGCCATGTCCTTTGTAGTAGATTCATGACATTTTCTTCCACAATGTACACATGAGTGAGATGTTGATCCATTGTCATTCACATCAGTATCCAGCCCATCACACAAACCATGGAAATTAACATATATATGTTGAACTAGTTGGGGGGTTGATCCAAACAGAATATTTGATGATGGAAGAGGCGGCATGGGTTGGGATGATTCTGGTGGAGTGTTTCATGATAATGGAGCTAATGTACCCCTTCCTACAGCTAGTTGTGTGCCATGCATAATGATGACATTAGTTAGTGATGTTTTTACATGAAGAGTCTATAAATCCATAGACTCCTTCAAAACTATGGGGAGTACAACATGAATCAAAGGTTTTTTTGTAGACATTTCATTTTATCTGGTTAGGTGAATCTACGAGCCCTAAGTCTATCTTGTGTAGATTTCCTCCCTCTACATTGAAGCTGGTGGAAATCAAGGTAATTCAACTTCTCACCAAGGATAAACTCACAATATAATTTTCTTCAAAAATATAGGGGCACCTCATTATTATTATAGGGTGGTTGGTCAAACACCATATACCACCTATCCCAAAAAGCTAATTTGATCCCCCTATGAGCACACCAATGAATAGGAAATCGAGGGGTGGTTTCCTCTAGGCTAAGGCTAGTCTCAAGATTGGTGAGAATAACACATATGTCACCTTTTTTTTTATGTTTTTATATTTTTCTTGGTCATAGGGTAACCCATCCGCATAATATGAGCAACACCTATCCCTCCATGAACCACATTTAGTCACCTCATTGGCACTAGTAGTCATTTTTTCTAATGTGTTGGATAGGGTGGAGTGGTGGCCAAGTCTAGAAGACCTCAACATATAAAGAAAATTAGTTATCTTGGTATGTTGAGGTCCCAAAAGTGGTGGTAGTTGTTGAAGGGTAGCCATTTGAGGGTTTTATGCGTTTGGAGATGCTGCTTGAGAGTTTTTTGGTTCATTTTGAGGTGTTTTTTTAGGGTTAATGTTTGCTTCTTCCATAGGAGGTGACCTTTGGTTTCCTTTGCATTTACTAGGTCGAAACATATCTAATTATTAAATGATTATAAAAAACAAAAATTAGTGCAACATACCTAAAATAATACAACATACAATACAAAAAACAACAACATGATAACTAAACTTTTCATGTAGGTGCCATTGAAGATTGTTGGCAAACAAGATGAATTCGAGATTGAGGGAGCCAAACATGACCACATTTGTGGTCTTTTTTGGAGTTTAACCTCTGTTGTCCATGAATTTAGGCATTAAAAATGACCCAGTCCATAGGAAAACAAAATTCTACTTTTACTAGTAAAAACATGATCACATTTTTGGTAAGTAAAAATGTGATCACATTATGTTTAGTGTGATTAATTTTTAATATTATTTACTTGGCTCAATAATGAGCGAATCCCATTTTAGAATTTTATGAAAAGTACACATAACATGATTGCGTTATGTTCTTTTTTCACTTTTTTTTCTATGGTGTCCACTTTTTTGTACACCATCTTGGTACACTCACCCATGAAGCTCCTTTGGAAAAAAATGTAGCCTTCAAAATGACAAAACAAATAAATTTTACTAATAAAAATTGTTAGAATATAATATTAGAATTTAAGTTGTAATTTAGAGATTAACACTATCATCCATGAAGAAATCATAGTAGATGTGACCTGTCAACTATAATAGTGAAAAACAATTGTTTCTATCCCCATGAACCAATCCAAGAATAAATAAGAGCCAAATGTCTCACTCCATGAGCAACCCAAATCAAATTTCAATATCCACTTGCAATAAAAGTGTATACAATGATTAAATGATGACTAATATTATTACAAGCCTCCTTTTTATAGGCAAGGCATCAACAACTCGAGAGGAAAGTCACTAGAAGCTTATGAACTACCTTTGTTTCTATTATTCGATGTCCATAATGTTGGCTCCTAATTTGATAGGGTTTCAATAACCTCTTAGGATGTGGAAAATACTTATAAATAGGCTATAGATGATGAGAAGTATTTCCAAATAGACCAATAGGACCAACTGATAAGACCACTCTATCTTCTACACTTTGAATTCTATAGGATTCAAGTGGGTGCACCTTAGGATTAATCACAACTCCCTTTTATAACAATACTTTTAGCATTAATCCCATTAAATAAGGAAATAGCTTTCAATTCTTCTAACCTAAAGAATGACAAAAGGGATGAAAGACAACCAATCCTTCACATCCAAGAGTTCTTATGTCAAGCATATTCTAACTCTTTCATATCTACAATATAACACAAAGTAAATTGATTTTGAATTTAAAATTTATTATAGTGCAAGCTTCAATTTTACTCAAATGATAATATGATCAGTGCTTTAGCCATTAGGCCACTTTCCTTATACATCTGATACTAAAAATTTATGATCTATTTATTGACCTCATAAGTAAGATCAATACATGTCTAGAATCTTATACTTATCAAAATATTTTTACTTAAACTCAATGAATTTCTCAAATCATATTAAGCTTTACATAATCCATTAGAATAACAACAAAAAATGAGATGAAATATAATTTAGGGAGAGTTACAACTAAAATTCAATCAACTTGTTATTGAATTATAGAAAATCAAAGAAGAAAAACAAGAAGAGACAAGATCCCAATAGTGTAGCTCCAATATTTGCATTTGTACATGTAGAGTATTAGATAATGATTCAAGAAAACTCAAAATAGTTAGAAATTTTGTATTTCATAGATTCTCCACTAATAAGAACACAAAACTTGACGACACTAGTATGGGCCGAATGCAAAAAGGAACTTAGAAAAATATAATTTTGGACCCTTATTCAAAGCCATGGAAATCCTCTTATAAAACCAAGATTGTGACAAGATTTAGGCTGGAAGGAATAGACACATGTCAAAATGTCATTTGACAAAATAATATAGTTCTAAAAAAACATGTGACTCATCAAAGGAGGTCAACCAATTGATTTTGTAGGAGCATGATGTGACACTTTATGGGTCACATGATTCTCTGTCTCCATTCCCAAACTATCTATCAGTTTCAAAAGAGAATATCTTTATATGTTACTACTCATCTGGTGGGATCTCATCTTTGAATCATTAGATGGGATGTATCTTTTAACCTATTCTTCATACTTTTCTCTAGTTGGCCACTCATGCTTAAGAATCTAATCTGACACCTGTTTATATGGATTATATTTCATCGTGGCCTATGTAACTTCTTTATTCAAAGTTTTCATAAAACGCCCAAAAATTTATCAACTTTTAAATGCACTCTTGAAAAAGTTCCATATTCATATCCTTGGCTATGATCTTTACCATAAATCATTTACCTTGGTAATAGCCTCATTTCTCCATTCAAAAAATTCCTTTACACTTTATCTTCCTTCAAAATTGGTGGCACCAATGTATCTTCAAAACTCTCCAACTTATCCTTTAACTACATCATTTTATTTTCATTATAGTCAAGTAAAATAGAGAAATTCTTGAGTTCTTTGACAATTTTACCTATGAGCATGGTATTTGGTGGAGTATTGGGGTCTACTTTCACACACAAATAAATTTGCTTCATTTTTCTATCCTATCTGCCCATTTCTAATAGGTGGGCTTTACAAAAGTCCTATCATCTTCAACTTGGTGATAGCCAAATATAGCAACTCGCAAACTTGGTGGAGTCTGAACATCCTTGAGTTTATCTTATCATACAAGTTCATTAGAGAAGTTTTGACAATAAGTTCCTTGGTATAATTAAAGTCACTTCTATTATTTTCAAATTCTAATTACAAATCAACACTTTTGTCTTGGAATTTATTGCAAAGGCACAATGGCACTAGTAGGAGTAAATGGAATTATGCTCAATTGATGTGAAGATCTTTCCTTTTCTTCATATTTTTCTTTGGCTTCTTCTAGTTATTCCAATAAACTATTTGCGTCTACAATGTGGTATTTTTTTTTATTGGTTTTCATAAGTAGAAAACATATGATTAAATATCTCTTGTAGCTCTTCATATTTATTTTCCTTTATTTTAGCCACACTATGAACATATGATGCATATTCATCGATGCCACTTGTTGCTTCAAAAAACTTAACATCCTTAACTCTTCTCAAATCTATATTACCTTTGACACCAATACTTTCATCAATAATCTCTTTGCTTGCAGAAGATTCAAAGAATGACCATGTGAGTAGGGCACCTAGATCCTCACTATAATATGCTCCCCTAGGAGGCCTACCACCTTCTTTCACATTTGGTGTTTTAGACCTCATTTCTTGCATAATTGAGTCAAAAGCTATAACATCTACTATGTTCAAATTCGAGAGTAAGATAACCCCTAACTCCATTACAATCTTCCTCCCTTCTTCTGGAGTAAGTGATTCAAAATTTGTCATCATTTCCATCTCAATTTCTTGTACAATTTCCTCAGAGTCAACCCCCAAATTGTGTGCCTTCTTCACATCCACTTTTTGTAGGAATTTAGTTTTTGTAATACTACTAGAGTAGGGTGATCCCACTATAATGAGTTCCACTTTTTGATCAATTTTGGGACTAAAATCAATATTTTTGAAATAAACCTTAGATTCGAGTGGCTATATCTCTAAAACTATGAATAATTTCAAGATGACATAAACTAGTGATTTCTAGTACTCTATTCCTAATTTCTAACCATATTTTTTAATTTTTAAAAAATATTTGAGCCAATTTTTTCTTCTCCTTCTAAAAGTGGCACATATTAAAATTCAATATTGTTATAGAGTGACAGTTTGCTTGACACACATAACTTTTTTCTAGAAAAGATAATGAGGTAATTCTTTTCTTGCTGGATTTGTAACATCAATATCTAGAGCATGCATTTGGTTTGATTCAATTTGGTTGAATATTGTATACTTTATGAAGTTTTGAAGTGACACCAATCGTAATTCAGACATAGGTTCATTTTGACGCATATAACTTGAACTCAATTTATCATAAATCTAATTTTTTTTTTAATAGAAAGCTATCTCAATAACGTATTTTCTAGATATTTTTCAAAAAAAAAATTGACCTAATTTACTAATTTTCCTGAAGTGTCAAAGTTAGTTGATGTTCAATCGGTAACAAACCTATAATGAATTAAACTTATACTTGAAAGTCTTAATGAATATAATATTTATTACAATTATAGTTGTTGGAAAGATTTCTCTGAGCAGCACAAATTTGCATTTTTTATTTTACAGTAGGAGATCATTCATTTTCAATTTTGGGTGTCAAAAGAGCCAATTTTTATTTTTTTAGAAAAGAGGGTCAAAATTTTGTAAAATCGCATGTTTGCACAAACATATTGTTTGCGCAAACATATAAAAGGTGTTCATGCGAACACATGTTCACCAAAACATATAGGTCTAAGTTTTATGACTGTCAAAATTTTGATTTGACATGTTTGCTTGAACATGTCAAATAATTGATGTTTGTGCAAACATGCAAAAAACAAAAAACATGCTGACGTCACCTACAAATAGGTCAATTTTTAAATAGTGAAGTTGTACTATAACATTTTTATATAGTTATTGCATAAAATTTATCAAGAAAAGGGAAAAAAATTTATTTTTTATGATTTTTTAATAGGAAACAAGAAAGTAAGGGAAAAAAAATATGTAAGGAAGAGATCTGATGAAGCAAAAAAAAGAAATCTTCAGAAGACTGTGGCACGTTATCAACAAATTAAAAAAGGTCTATAATTATATATATTAATTTTTTTATGGTCTTGAATTTAATTATGTTTCAATATTATTTTTTATCTTGTTGGGACTCAAAATTCAAGCCCCAATTTTGAGTACCATTGAGAAAATTAACCACTATAAATGCTTTTTGATGCATATATACTCAACTATCCTTTCGAGGCCCATGAGGTGTTTAATGTTTCTAACACCATGCATTTAGTATGTCTATGCATCCCATGAAGATAAATTTCCATTCCGAACCATTTCATGAAGTCATGTTTTGAGTAATTGTCAAATCTGCATTTTTGCCCAACTATCAAATAGCGACAGGAGGTCATGTTTGCAATTGAATATCTCGCACTCAATAATGTTTCATCACTCACCATTTTTGGAGTGTTTAGTGTCCATACTAGAGACCCTATGTTTCATATTTTGAGTCATTTTGAATCCATTTGCCTAGGTTTTAAATCCCTCAAATTTGGTCATTTATTGATCTCATGCTGATGCAATTTGTTCTGAATTCTAGGAAGCCCTATTTGACTTGTTATAACTTTGACCTAGTTGACCAAAATGAGAAAATTCTTTTTGCATTGCATTTTATAGGTTAGAGACTTACTATTTTTCAATTTTGAGCTTATGATGAATCCGTTTGATTAGTTTTTGAATGTGATTCCAAATGCAACTTGTAACTTTTTACTAGTGTCAAAAAGTGCAGATTTGTCAGTACCCCTGTTCATGATGTCATATCTTGAAACCCTTGATAGATGAGATCAAATGGATTGTACCACTGTGTTGTACTCCAAAAATACTTTAAGTGTGCCAATTTTTAAAACTTGATGAATCTGTCTGCACATTTTCCTAGGTCAATCCCATTTGCAAAAACCACTTTTCTACCAATGCTTCCAGTCTGCAAATTTTGAGTAGCCCACTTTGACCGCTTGCCATTTGCATCCTATTACCCATCATGAGCCTCAATTGTAAACTTATACTCTCCTCATGATAGTGAACCAATGTCCCAGTTTTCATTCCCTCAAGTGTCAAATTGCCAAGCTTTTAAAGCCAAATCCAAACATGTTTTATTGTTTTTTGACATGTTTTCTTGTAGGTAGTTCAGAAAGGGTAACTTCAATGGTCAATATCTTTTGACTGAAAATTTTTCATGAGATGAGATTTGACAGGGTACAAAATTGTGGAGTAGAGAATCTATATGTCGGATTCCAGAGCCTAGTCAGGTGTTTTGATCAGCTTTTTAAGCTAGTTTTTAGGCCTTCCTATTAGCAAAGTATAATTTGCATAAAATGGTAAAACAAGCGTTTAGATGATTGTTCAATAGTCAAATTTGTTTTGAATCAGTATCAGATTTTCTATGGGTCAGTTCAGAATGTTAGTTGTTCAAAAATGAAAAAAAAAAAATAGCTGGACCCACTTTGGGGCCCGACTATTGTTCTTAGATAAATAAGATAATTATGATAGATTATACACAAAAGGCCAGCTTGTAGAAATGGGTACACATGAGGAGTTATTAACTGCCAATGGCTTGCATGTAGAACTTGTTCGGTGTGAAGTGGCAACCAAAACTCCAAAGAAGCCATAGCATATACAAGAATACTTTATGCTTACTCAATTAAGACATTAGCCAAGTATTCATATGTAACTGCACTCCAGGCTACACTAAGATATGTTATCCAAACAAGTCTAATACAAAGACTTGCAATGAATGAGAAGTTGGGATCTTTCATCCAAACAGGGTGAGTATACAAAGCTTGACTAGACATGCGTTGATACTAATTTGTCAGATAGATTGCATTAGACTAGATGAAAATTTCTCTGATCTAATGAAAGGTGGAGGCATTGAATTTTCTGAAGCAAAAACTATTATGGGCTTGGCTTAGAAGCAACAGATGCATGAAAATGAGAAAAATAAGTAGGATTTTTACAAACATAGATTTCACTTCCTATTAATGAAATCAATGAGGATTAATAGCATGAAATTTATTTTCTATCTTTAAAATTGAATGGTATGCTATATTCATGCAAAACCAGCAATAAATGGACATTTTTCAGCATGGGGCTTGGCACAGATTGGGAAGTTTCATGCCTTCTAAAAGAAAATGTAAGCAACAGGGTAAGGTGAGGAAATGTTTGCAGAAAAATTGGAAGGGTACATGCATAAAGAATAAGGAGCCGACTTGGAGAATCCATAGGAGAAAAATGAAAAGTGTCCACGGCATAGGGATAGCCAACAACAAGGAAAGCCTGATGAAGATGGAGTTGAACATGTTGAGTTTTTCCAGGTTTCTCGTCCACAAAGTTGTGAGCAAATTGGTGGTGTACATGGTATGGAAGTCAAATATACAAATAAAATTTTAAAGTCGAATGGAATGCATTGGATACTTCTTTTCCCAGTTCAAACCCTTACTTCTAGTTTTGCAATAGAGTCTTCATCACTTGATTCAAGAAATAGATTTAGAGTTGCCTATCTGGTAGCCAATGCTTCAGCTGATAGAATATCTAGAAGCTCTCCTCCTTTGCAAAGCTTTGATCTTGGAAAAATGCTAATGGACTTAGGAAAGTTGTAGACTTTAAATTTTCTATTGAAGCGCCTTTGCACTAAAAATCATTGTGTACTTCTATTTGCACAAATGGCCAAGTGCCAAGGCAGGGAGGAAGCCTTTGAGTAGTCAAAGATACCCCAATGGGAAGTGACAGCATGAATAGAGGACCACAGTCAAAGTAGAAGGAATTTTTCACATAGAGGGCAGAGATTGTTCCTTTCTATAGGCCATCTCATAGCATTTCAATGTAAAACCATCATGGAAAACATCCACAGCTAAAATGGAGGAAACCACAACTAATTGGGCAGAATACCCATGTGAATGAATAGAGGAGGGCAAGACACTTCTCCCATTTGGTGATAAAAAAGCATAAGGGGTTCTTTGATTGTGCTAAATCAATTGAAATATGGAGATTTCATTATTTCATCACTGGAGGTAGTTATTTCTTTGAAAGTGGTATGTTTACAACCTTTTCCTCAATCTTTTATCCCGGTAAAGGTCACAGAGGAGATGTTTTTCTTCTGCAACTTCTTAAATCCATCCCAAAGATGAGCAACGCACGAAAGGTGAGAGTAGAGTAGAGTAAAAACTGTAGAGAGTTGGTCTAGACCATGAAAAAGAAAACTCTTCTTATGGTCTTTAGTCCCACATTTCTTATACAAAATAAATTTCCTCACTTTTTATATGAGAATACATTATGTCTAAGTGTCTTCAAGACACAAGGCTTTTAAAGCAACCAAATCCTATGGTGGGGCCCTTGGGAAAATTTCAATTCAAAATTTTGAATGACATTAGCGATGGGATATCTAATGATGTGGGTAGACAAACTAGCAGTTGACATGTGGCAAAGGCACAACCAACTAGCACAAGACAAGTAGCAGGAGACTCCACTATAGCATGAATTCCAAGATGTTGATGTGGTATAGATCTCATAGAGACACCAGATCATGACACATGGTGGATCCAACAATTCTCGCTATATCGCCAAATGAAAGATGCTCAAATGTTAACATAGCAACATAGCGACCAGCAGAGGTGGACAGGTGACATGGCAGCCAAGTATTGTGGTAGTGACCTATCAGGCTTAGGTAGATGGTAATTGGACAACAACTAGTAGTGAGGTGGATGATTCTGACTGTGACACGTGGTGGAGGTTTCTGAGGTGGCACACTTCTTGAGGTACTGACATGGTAAAGAGTGAGACATGTCACAAGGTTTCTATATCACTAATGACATGGCATAATGCTAACTAGGATAATGACATAGTGACCGATGATGTGGCATGGTGATGTGGCATGATGATGTGGAAAAATAGAGGATGAATGAACTGATGCCACGTGGTACCCAGTTGGAGGGGTCAGTTAACAAAGCAAAAAATGGGCCAATCGCAAGATGACACATGTCAAAAGGGTGGTCAACCAAGCTTGACCCAAATAGAAAAATGAGGGAAATTTCAAATGGTTTAAAAGATTTACTTTTTAATTTTTTTCCCAAAAAGTATGTGGGTTAGATTTTCAAATCAAATTTCAATTATTATATAGTTTAGACTTTATAAAAGATCAAATTTTTGCAAACATGTATGAATCCTAGCAAGAGCTAATATTTCAAATCAAGATTCAGGGGGTTTTCGATATGCCAATATAGTGATATTATATATTGCCAAAATTGGGAGAAGATGAACTTTCCAATTATGGAGTTTTTTTTGCACAGGTGCTCAATGGTTCAAGTTATAGGAAAAAATGTAAATTTTGGGCCTTCTCGGTGAAATTGATGAAATTTGAAAACGTAGTTACAAGCATGGTAAAAACACATGGTAAAGGGTTTGTTGGGTTAATTTTGAGAATATTATGCCTTTTTGGTATAATTTGGCTCCAATTTTCAGTGATGATGGAGGATTTGATTCATCAGTTGCAAAGAGAGATTAGAAGATTCTTTTCACTTCTTGACGAGGCTTTTCAAGTGGACAAATGTCAAACATAGAGCAAATCTAGGAATTCTTTCCTCTATATCATTCTCTTTCTTTCTTATTGTATAGGTTCCAGTTTTCATCGTCAAACCAGTTGGTTCTAGTTTTGGAGAAAAAAGGGCTCATTGTTGTGATACAATGAAGGGTTCCAATCTTGAGTTTTCTTAGATCTATTAGACCAATGGTTCCAATTTTGATATGTTTTCATTATTATGACACCACATTTTCTTAAGCAATTTCTCTTGTATGAACAACAATAGTGAAGATAAATATAGAAAGTTTACATATATTAGGTGCTTTTATTTTTTGATTTCATGCATATGAATGTATAATTTCAAGGAAATGAATATAGTTGACTAGAACTGTCTTTATTTTCATTTTGATTCTTATCTCCTTCCTCTATTATCTACAATGTTTTGTGTTTAAGAACAAAGAGTTTAAAGTCATTTGTAATCCCTTAAGGTTGTATGTCTGGACAAGTTTGCTATTGGAACAAAGAGCCAACTAAATGCTTATTTACCTTGATAGGGTTGTAGGTTTCATCAGGAGGATATTTAGTAAATAGTGAGATCTTTATGAACATAGATGTCTATTTACAAGGTGAATGGATAGATCAGATATCTGAATATAAGAGTATATCTCATGTATCCATATGTATGTATTTGATTCATAGAATTGCCCAATGGATAAGGAACTGATCAGTTATAGGATCAATTAGTTCTTAGTTATGCATATTTGGGGTTTTTCTAAACTCAACATCATTAATCAAATGTTTTCCCCCTTTCATGTTGAAGAGTTGAAAAGGATGCCCTCACTCAGCTTATGGATTGCATTATCTTGCACTTAGCTAATGCAAATCTATGTTATTGCATAAGTATTAGGAGATATGAGGGTTAAATCTACTTATTAGATGTAGGAATATGTTTTTTGCACTGGTACCATATAAGTGAATCTAAGGTCCATCCACCTAGGTTTTGCAGAGCCTAAAGTAGAAGAAGGGTCTAGCCTTATAGTTGGCCCGATGTATGAAATAGCATGTTGAAGATGGGAGTTAGTTTCCCCTAGATGTGTCCTATTCTCATTGGGGTAATTTGAAATCCGTAATGTTTCAATAAACCAACAAAATGGCAACTCTACTGGGGACTGCATACAGAAAGAGCCAAAATCTCTGGCATAAAAAGAATTGGATATAGCATATATATAGCAAGATTTGTTTCTTATTTCCTTGCTAAAGTTTCATGTCCCCCAATATCCTTATTCATTGACAGTAGTAGTTTGATTGAATTGAATAAATTGTAATATCAAGTCATTTGGCATTTTGATAAGTTGTCAGAATTGAGAGTTAATGTCTTGTTCCTTCACTTTGTCAAGAGTGTGAAATTCCCATGTTGTTGAATAAAGTTTTCAAAAACCTATTGTAAATTTTGGACTAACTTGTTATGTTTTGAAAGTTTGGTAAATCTTTTCTCACTAAGTGAGTGGCAACTCAAAGTCATATCTCTATACTAGTGCATTATGAATGTGAAGCTATTATGATGGAAACAACAATTGGAATGTAGATTTGAAGTATTTTTCTCAAGATTTTTTACAATGGGTGAAAAATTTGTATTAGGTGCAGTGCAAAGGTTACTAAATCTAGATAAGATCTAATTTTTTTCTTATTTGCAGCATTAAAGTAGTTGTAGGCATCAGTATTGAAAGGTATTTTCCACTTTCATGTGACTTCATTTACATGAAAGTAAGCTTTACAAAATTTTCCCCATCAAGTGGTAATTTTAGCACTAAGTAGGAGATTGGTTTGATTTATCTCAGCATATTTTTTGATGAATAGATTCATCAAGTTTTGTCATATTTTGAAGTATGTTTGAGGTTGAATTGGTAGAATATTTTTAGATCTACTACAAGTAATGAATTATGAAAGTATTTATTGGTGAATGAGTTTCAAATCTTTCAAGAATGTCAAGTTTCCTTTCATTTAGTATGTAGCCTATCAGTGAAATTTCTAGATCTATTAATACCAAGCAGTATATGCCATTAAATTTCAATGACATTCATAGTTTTCCAAATGTCATTCCTAGTGATATTAGAAAACATTTGTCCAAATTGAATGGGAACCGTACTATTTCAACTTGTCATCATATTTAGATATTCAATGATTTGATGGGTGACTATGAGATTTCTCATGAGGATGTGCACATGAAATTATTTGTTCAAACTTTAGAAGGTGATGCTAGAGACTAGTTTTCCTTTTTACCAGCATGTTCTATTTCATCTTGGAGTGAGTTGCATTCAGCCTTCATGGAACAATTTGGCAAAAGGGTAAGTATATTTGATTCATATGGTAAATTTTTAAGGATTCATATTGAGAATGATGAACTTGTTCCTCAATTTAATATCAGATTTGCAAGAACCTTGAATGAGATCCCTAAGAAGTGTAGACCAGATGATCAAGTGTGTCTAATAGTTTACCTGGATGTATTTGATAAGAAAATGAGTTATTAGTTAAGGGATAAAGAACCCAAAACTTTATATCAGAATTTTATGATAGCTATGGATATTGAAAACAATTTGAAGTATGGACTTACTAGAAGTCATTTCTCTAAGGGTGCTTGCCTGCATGATGAAGTCAAAAATAAAGAGCAGTATCATGTTCAATATTCAAATACAGATTAATGTATATGTTCCTCTGCTATTGTAGATAATCTTATTGAAAATTTAGAATCAAAAACATGTGATGTTGAAGTTGAAGTCTCTTTTTCTTGAAGGAGAGATGATCTTGTTCTTGCCAAATAGAGTACATATGTTTGCAGTACTTCAGTAGTAGATGTTAAGGTTGATTCACTTGATAAGTTATAGGTAAAAGATTTAATTTTAGTTGTTGCTTCTCCAATTGATGATTTTCTTTGTGTTGAGAATGTAATTAATCATGAAGTTGCAAGGCATTCATCTCAGTTTTATATGGATGAAGAAGCTGAAAATTGTGTTTCAAGTGATGTGAACAATGTTGCTAAGTTGGTATCTAATCAAGAGGCCTCATATGAAGTAGATGATGGGTATGGTTACTCGAATCGAAGTGAGGAAAATGATATTACATGTTCATCTTCATGTGAGTCTGATGTTGATTGGGAAGAAGAGATCAATGAGGAAAGTAAGTGTCCTTATCCAAGTAAAAGTATAATTTCTTCTTCTAAATCTAAAAATGAAAGTGAAATTCCATCTTTGAGTTGTATAAACTAGCATGTAGTTGAAATTTTTGAAGAGGAATTGTGTACACAATGTGAGGACAAAGAGATTATTTACAAAGATCAATTACCTAGTTGTGTAGATAAATGCCATGGGGTTGTGTGTAACTATAATCATCAGCATATAAGTAATTCTACAGTTACTGTGACAACACCTAGTGATAAAATAAGAGATGATTGGTGGGTAAGTCATTTGAATCATCTTAGTGAAGATGATGTGAGTAATATTGATTTATATTCTGCATGCTTAGTTGATGAAGTGGATGTTATGTCTTCAAGTAATGATGATAAAGATTCTAATTTTTCCTCTTTACATGCTGAAAGTTCTGATGACAATGATGTCAAAAATGGTTTTAAGGTTTATACTAATGCTTTATATGATGAAGATCTTGATCATGATCAACTTATATTTTGTTAAGATGTTCAAAAAGGATCATTACATGGAGTTATCAATCCATTATTTGAAGAAGACATGGAATATTCAGATTTAGTTGGGGATGATTTTAATGATGATAGATTATCCTACTATTGTAAGAAGTCAGATTGTTCTTCTTCCAACTATGATGGTGAAGATGATAATGTTGCATTTGATGAGATAGATGACAAGGTGTTTGATGAAGTTGTTGTTGAAAATCAGCATGCACATTGTATTAAGTTTTATGATGAACATTCTAATGAGATGACTAATTTATTTTCTAATTTCAAAGAACCATTTGAAGATTCCAGACTAGTTTCAAATTTTGACATTGATGACATATGTGATTACAAATTTGATTGCTTATTTGAGTACCATCTGGTTATGCACAAGGATATACAATTTGAAGGTATGTGTGATCCTTTTACTCAAGTTGAGTATGAAGCTTTCATATTTGAGACTAATAGTGTGCATGTTTCATTTGATAAAGAGAACTTTTAGTTTGAGTATGATATTTGTAAGCATGTTGATCAGAACTTTCATAATGAGCAAGTTGTTGAAAGTGAAGCTAGTTTTTATATGCATTGTGAAAGCAAAGGTGTAGATTTAGTTTTGCCAAATAAGTTGATTCACAATGCTAATATCATTAGTAAGACTAAAATGAATAATGTTTCTAGTTTTCCTCATGAAAATCAGATCTATGACAGAGGTAAAATATTTTGTTGAAGTTCGGTGGCCCAGGGCCATCACTTGTACATAGTAGTAGTTGTTTTTGCTTTCAATAAACCTATTCAAGAGAAGCTTTTATTGTTTTGGGAATGGTCTACTTATTCCAGAGATCTAAATCCTTACCATGCCCACAAGGGACATGCATCCACAGACAGAGCCACTATTGGGACTCAAAATTGAAGCCCCAATTTTAAGTACCATTGAGAAAATTAACCCCTATAAACACTTTTTGATGCATATATACCCGTTATCCATTCAAGGCTAATGAGCTATTTAATTTTTTTAACACCATGTATTCAGTATGCCTATGCATCCCATGAAGATAAATTTCTATTCTAAGCCATTTTGTGAAGTCCTATTTTGAGTAATTGTCAAATCTGCATTTTTGCCCAACTGTCAAATAACAACAAGAGGCCATGTTTGCAATTGAATATCTCACACCCAATAATGTTTCATGACTCACCACTTTGGGAGTGTTTAGTGTCCATACCAAAGAGCCTATGTTTTAGATTTTGAGTCATTTTAAATCTATTTGCCTAGGTTTTGAATCCCTCAAAGTTGGTCATTTATTGATGTCATGCTGATGCAATTTGTTCTAAATTTTGGGAAGCCTTGTTTGACTTGTTAAAAATTTGACTCAATTGATCAAAATGAGAAAATTTCTTTTGCATTGCATTTTAGACGTCAGAGACTTACTATGTTTCAATTTTAAGCTTATGACAAATCTATTTGATTAGTTTTCAAATGTGATTCCAAATGCAACTTGTAACTTTTTAATGGTGTCAAAAGGTGTAGATTTTTCAGTACCCCTATTCATGATGTCATATCTTGAAACTTGTGATAGATGAGATTAAATGAATTATACCACTGTGTTGTACTCCAAAAATATGCCAATTTTCAAAACTTGACGAATCTGTCTGCACATTTTCCTTGGTCAATTCCATTTGCAAAAATTGCTTTTTTGCCAGTGCTTCTAGTCTAAAAATTCTGAGTAGCCCACTTTGATTGCTTGCCATTTGCATCCTGTTATTTTTCATGAGCCTCAATTGTAGACTTATACTCTTCTCATGACAGTAAATCAACATCCCAGTTTTTGTGCCCCCAAGTGTTAGTTTGCCCAGTTTTTAAAGCCAAATCCAAATGTGTTTTATTGCTTTTTGACATGTTTTCTTGCAGGCAATTCAGAAAGGGTAAATTTGACGGTCAATATCTTTTCATTGAGAATTTTTTGTGAGATGAGATTTGACAAGGTGCAAGAGTGCAAAGTAGAGAATCAGTGTGTCAGATTCTAGAGCCTGATCAGGTGTTTTGATCAATTTTTGAAGTCATTTTTAGGCCTTCCTATCAATGAAGCAAAATTTGCATAAAATGATAAAATAAGTGTTTAAATAATTATTCAGCAGTTGAATTTTCTCTAAATCAGTATCAGATGTTCTATGGGTCAGTTTAAAATGTTAGTTGTTCGAAAACAAAAAAAAAATTAGCCGAACCCACTTTAGATCCTGATTGATGTTCTTAAATAAATAAGATAATTATGATAGATTATACACAAAAGGCTAGCTTGTAGAAATGGGTACACATGAGGAGTTATTAACTGCCAATGGCTTGCATGTAGAACTTGTTCAATGTGAAGTGGCAGCCAAAACTCCAAAGAAGCCATAACATATATAAGAATACTTTAAGCTTACTCAATTAAGACATTAGCCAAGTATTCTTATGTAACTTCACTCCAAGTTGCACTGAGATATGTTATCTAGACAAGTCTCGTACAAAGACTTGGAATGAATGAGAAGTTGGGATCTTTCATCTGAAGAGGGTGAGTATACAAATCTTGGTTAGACATGTGTTGGGATTGATTTGTGACATAGATTGCATTAGACCAGATGAAAATTTCTCCAAATTTAATAAAAGGTGGAGGCATTGAATTTGTTGAAGCAGAAATTTATGTGGGCTTGGCTTAGAAGTAATGGATGCTTGAAAATGAGAAAAATAATTAGGATTTTTACAAACACAGATTTCACTTCCTATTAACAAAATCAATTAGGATTAATAGAACAACCTTTGTATGCTATCTTTAAAATCAAATGGTATGCTATATTCATGCAAAACTAGCAACAAATGGACATTTTTCAACATGAGATTTGGCATAGATTGGGGAGTTTCATGCCTTGTAAAAGAAAATGTAAGCGGCAGGGCAAAGTGTTATAAAAGAGGGTGAGGAAATGTTTGTAGAAAAATTGGAAGCATACATGCATAAAGAATAGGGAGCTAGCTTGGAGAATCCATAGGAGCAAAACAAAAATGGTCCACGACATAGGGATAACCACTAACAAGGGAAGCCTGATGAAGATGAAGTTGAATGTGTTGAGTTTTGCCAGGTTTCTCATCACGAAGTTGTGAGAAAATTGGTAGTGCATGCAGTATGGAAGTAAAATATACAACTAAAATTTTAAAGTCAAATGGAATGCATTGGATGCTTCTTTTCCCAGTTCACACCCTTGCTTCTAGTTTTGCAATAGAGTCCTCATCACTTGATTCAAGAAATAGATTTAGAGTTTCATATCTAGTAGCCAGTGCTTCAGCTGATAGAATATTTGGAAGCTCTCCTCCTTTGCAAAGCTTTGATCTTGCAAAAATGCTTATGAACTAAGGAAGTTGCAAACTCTAGATGTTCTGTTGAAGCACCTTCATGCTAAAAATCATTGTGTGCTTCTATTTGCACAAATGACCAAGCACGAAGGCAGGGAAGAAGCTGTTGAGTAGTCAAAGATGCCCACAATGGAAAGTGACAGCATGAATAGAGGACCACAGTCAAAGTAGAAGGAAGCCATCACATAGAGGGTAGAGATCATTGATTTCTACAAGCCATCTCATGGCATTTGAATGTAAAACCATCATGGAAAAGATCCACAACTAAAATGGAGGAAACCATAGCTAATTGGGGCAAATACCCATGTGAATGAACAAAGGAGGGCAAGACCCATTTGGTGATAAAAAAAAAAGCATGAGGAAGGGGTTCTTTGATGGCGTTAAATCAATTGAAATATGGAGATTTTGTTATGTCATTGATGGAGGTAGTTATTTCTTTGAAAGCAACATGTTTGGAGCCTTTTCCTCAATCTTTTAGCCTGGTAAAGGTCACAAAGGAGATGTGATTCTTTTGCAACTTTTTAAATCCATCTCAAAGATGAGCAATGTATAAAAGGTGCGAGTGGAATAGAGTAAAAGATGTAGAGAGTTGGTTTTGACCATGAAAAAGCAGACTCTACTTATGATCTTTAGTCCCACATTTCTGATACGAAAGAAATTTCCTCATTTTTTGTATGAGAATACACCACATCTAGGTGTCTTCAAGACACAAGGCTTTTAAAGCCACAAACTTCTACAGTGGGGCACTTGGGAAGATTACAATTCAAAATTTTGAATGATGTCAGCAATGAGATATCAGATGATGTGGCATCCGTAGACAAACGGGCAATTGACACATGGCAAAGGAATGACCAACTGACATAAGACAAGTGGCAAGAGACTTCAATGTAGTGCGGATTTCAAGATGCTGATGTGGCACAGATCTCATAGAGGCACTACATTGTGACATGTGGCAGATCCAATGATTGTCGCTATGTCACCAAGTGAAAGATGTTTGAATGTTAACATAGCAACATAGCAACCAACGAAGGTGGACAGGTGATGTGGCGGTGACCTGTTAGGCTGAGGTGGATGGTGACTAGATGATAGTTGGCAGGGAGGTGGATGAGTCTGATAGTGACACATGGTGGAGGTTTTTAAGGTGGTACACTTCCTTATGTGCTAACATGGCATAGAGTGACACGTGTCACAAGGTTGCTATGTCACTAATGAAGTGGCAGAATGCTGACTAGGATAGCAACATAGCAATTGATGATGTGGCATGGTGATGTGGCATGATGACATGGAAAAATAAAGGACCAATAAAATGATGCCATGTGGTACCCTATTGGAGGGGTCAGTTGACAAAGCAAAAAATGGGCCAATCATAAGATGGCATGTGTCAAAAGGGTGGTCAACCAAGTTTGACCCAGATAGAAAAATGAGAGAATTTTCAAAAAATTTAAAAGATTTTTTTTTTAATAGTTTTTTCCCAAAAAGTACATGGGTCATATTTTAAAGTCAAATTTGAATTATTATATAGTTTAGACTTTATAAAAGTTCAAAGTTTTGCAACTATGTTGTATGAAGCCTAGTAGGAGTTGATTTTTCAAATCAAGATTCAAGAGGTTTTCGATATGCCAATATAGCAATATTATATATTGCTGGAACTTGGAGAAGACGAACTTTCCAACTATGGAATTTATTTTTGCACAGGTGCTCACTGGTTCAAGTTATAGAAAAAATATAAATTTTGGGCCTTCTCGATTAAATTGATGAAATTTTAAAATGCAGTTACAGGCATGGTAAAAACACATGGTAAAAGGTTTTTTGGTTTAATTTTAAGAATATTATGCCTTTTTGGTATAATTTGGCTCCAATTTTCAGTGGTGATGGAGGATTTGATTCACCAGTTGCAAAGAGAGATTAGAGAGATTCTCTTCACTTCTTGAGGAGGTTTTTCAAGTGGACATATGTCAGACATAGAGTAGGTCCGAGAATTTTTTCCTCTATATCATTCTCTTTCTTTCTCATTATACAAGTTCTAGTTTTCACTGTGAAACTAGTTGGTTCCAATTTTGGAGAAAAAAGGGCTCATTGTTGTGATATAATGAGGGGTTCCAATCTTGAGTTTTCTTAGATCTATGAGACCAATGGTTCTAGTTTTGATATGTTTTCATTACTGTGACACCACATTTTCTTTAGCAATTTCTCTTGTATGAACAACAGGAGTGAAGATAAATATAGAAAGTTAATATCTATTAGGTGATTCTATGTTTTGATTTCATACATATGAATGTATAATTTCAAGGAAATGAATACACTTGAGTAGAAATCTCTTTAGTTTCATTATGATTCTCATCCCCTTTCTCTGTTATCTACAATGTTTTGTGTTTAAGAACAAAGAGTTTAAACTCATTTGCAATACCTTAAGGTTGTATGTCTGGATAAGTTTGCTATTGGAACAAAGAGCCAACTAAATGCTTATTTACCTTGATAAAGTTGTAGGTTTCATCAGGAGGATATTCAGTAAGTAGTGAGATCTTTATGAACATAGATGTCTATTTACAAGGTGAATAGATAGATCAAATATTTGAATATAAGAGTATATCTCAGGTATCCATATGTATGTATTTGATTCATAAAATTTCCCAATGGATAATGCATTCATTAGTTATAGGATCAATTAGTTCTTATTGTTGCATATTTGGGGCTTTGCTGAACTCAACATCATTAATCAAATGTTTTCACCCTTTCATGTTGAAGAGCTGAAAAGGATGCCCTCACTCAACTTATGAATTGCATTATCTTGCACTTAGCTAATGAAGATCTATGTTATTGCATAAGTATTAGGAGATATAAAAATTAAAACTACTTATTAGATTTAGGAATATATTTTTTGCACTGGTACCATATAAGTGAATTTGAGGTCCACCCACCTAGGTTTTACAGAGCCTGAAGTAGAAGAAGGGTCTAGCCTTATAGTTGGCCTGATGTATGAAATAACATGTTGAAGATGGGAGTTAGTTGCCCCTAGATGTGTCTTGTTCTCATCGGGCTAATTTGAAACCCGTAATGTTTCAAAACACCAACATATCTAATTTGGTTTATTTATACATTTGTTGTAGACAATCAACAAGGTGAAGGAGATGTTGAAGAAGGCTCAACAGAAGTAGAAGAAGTGCATATGGGAGAAAGGTCATGAACACTCCCTACAAAATCTCAAACAATGAATGTTGAAGAAGGTTCAAGATCACTCCCTATAGAGGTTCAAATAGTAGAAGTTGAAGAAGGATCAGAATCTTTCCCTACAAATATCAAACAATGAATGTTGGAGAAGGCTCAAGATTGCTCCATGTAGAAATTCCAGTAATAGAAGTTAGAGAAGGGTCAGGATTAGGTGCAGGTACTGGTATGGATAAACTCCTAAATATTGCCCAATCTATAAAGAATGGTATTTCTCATAAAAAAATTCATCATTTACTTGAAATGGATGTAGATAAATTGAGAAGACTTACAATTACTGTTCAACCCTTAAGTTTGTCTAAGAAAAGGTTAATGAACAAGAAGATAAGAGAAATTATGACTAAATTTGATAACACTGAAACACTTGAACAATCTCAATTGCTTTCACTTTTTCTTGCACAAAAGAAGTTGCAAGAGGTATTGGAATTATTAGGTGTAGACACAACATCAAAGAAGAGAAGATTTTCTAACATGCAAACTGATGTGATTGAAAATGTTAAACAAGGTTTGAGAAACATAGGAAAACACTCTTGAACTAAAGATAAGTCCATGGAAAGGAAAGTGATGTTGATGTCTGTTGTAAATAAGAATATGACTAAAAATAGACAAATATCTTCAATTTCATCTAAAATGGATTTTAGTAGGAAAACAATGAGAGAATATGTTAAGAGAAGATTAATTCTGGATGACAGTACTATGGAGGACAATTGGGAAATCATGTGTAGAGCACATCATTTTGATAGGATTTAAGAGGTATTAAAAAATTTAGTCATATCATTGTGGATTGATAACACTCATCCTTCATCAAATAGTAGAGATGTTATCAGGAATAGGATTGCATCTGGTCAATATGAACATCATACAAAACATTGGTTGGACACAACACAACATGAGTTATATGTGTCATTTTGTAGTGAACATCCTAATGTAAAAGTTGGGCAAATGTTGTTTGAAAAATTGAAGCCATACTTTTTGAGGTCAAATAAAGTGTTTGAAGCATGTTGTTGTTGTCATCTCCACTATCAAGTTTTTCAAAAGTTTGTAGAAGAGACATATAGTTTTCATGCTACTCCTCCTAGTAGGAGAAGTGAGTTTATATCATCCATTCTATGTGACAAAATAGATGAGCCAGCTGGTCAAATAAATTGCATCAAAGGATTATGTGAAACATGTGGTGAATTGGCTCTATTTCCTTTGAAAATTGAAAATATTGATGTAACAAAAAAAAATGAATTACAAAAGCTACAAGTATGTGAAGAATGAAACAAAGTTGGGGAAAGAGACAAAAAGGTTGGAATATGTTGAAGAGGAGTTACCTATTATAACATTTATGAACAGATTTAAGAATTTGATTCAACCTTATATTCATCATGCATTTTTTGCAAATTGACAAGCACAACAGTATCAAACTTTGAGAGATAATTTATCATGGAATGTTTGTACTAGTTGTTGATTTTGTAGAGAACTATTCCTTTGTTCAACAAAAAGAAAATCAATCAGATTATTTCTTTTCTAAGCAGGTCACTATTATGGTGCATGTTTGTTATAGACATGCATAGTTAGATTTGGATGGTGTTTAGAGTACAGTTCAAGCATTAGTAACTAAAAAGGAAGATAATTTTTATATAAGTGATGATAAAGAACATGACATTCACTATGTAGAACATTGCTTCCATATGTTCTTTTCTTATTTGAAAAAAATAGACATAAATGTTGATAAACATTATGTTTGGTATGATGGATGTGCTGCATAGTTCAAATCATCTAGACCATTTGATGCATTATGTAGATATCATAGAAATGAGAATATAAATCACATATGGAATTTCTTTGAGAGTGGCCATGGAAAAGGTGAACATGATGGTGTTGGAGCTTGCATCAAACGTGCTCTACAAAAGTATCAAATGAATTATCAGGGAGTTCATGTAAATGATGCACATGATGTTGTTGAATGGTGTAAGACACATTTTGCATCAAATGAGGTCAGGACATCATCAACAACGAGTCGAAAAGTACCATATAGAGTCTTTTGGGAGATAACAATTATGGATGTGTACATTTGCTTAAATTTTATCCAATTAAGTTATAAAATTTTATTGTTAAGTTTTATCATTCAATTCATTGAAGTTTAAATTTAATTTTTCCATATTTTTAATTTAATGAACTTTTAGGTGTTTATAGAAAAACCATGCATGGTTGCAAGAGGATAGAAAAGACACATTCCTTACATTCAGTCATGAGTATAGATAATTGCAATTGGACATTGAAGACAAGAGAATACTCATGTTTTTGTGATAGTTGCATTGATGAAGACTATTGAGAATACATCAATCAAACACATGGATATACAAGTGCATGGATTTTGGTACCACTTGATGTTACTGATACATTTGAAAAAGATGATGAAAATTTTGATGATATTTCATTGATTTTTGATGAATATAATCATATCTCTAGATTGGTAAAAGTGGGTAAGTATCATAAAAAAAAATCTCAACTTGTCAATTAATCTCAACTTGTTATTTAATTATCAATTTGAACTATCTTATATATATTGTACACATGTATCTATACTTGTTATGCAGGAGATGTCTTTGCAGTGATTGTTGAGCCTAGAAATCATGAAGGTGTCAATTATTATTTATTGTGATTTACCGCAAAGAGGACAAAGTTATATGATCCTGAAGAATGTGATGGAATGTTATTCCCAATATATATTATACATACATGTGTGCGCGTACATATATGAATAAATATTTATATCTAGGTAACTTTATATCTATCAAATATTAAAATATTTAAATTTGTGGCGCAGGTTCTGTTGTGATAGATGAGACATATTTGAAGCAAGACAAAATAGTCCAACATGGAATTCACTTTTTTGATTATCAACCTAACAACAAGGTTTTACAATACAACCACCTAGTCATTGCTACTGAGCTTTGTCTACATCCAGTCAAATTTAAGCGTGTACATCACAAGTGGAGACTAGATAGTGAAGATCATGAGAAGATATTGCATGTTATAAGTTTATATCATGGTTGAACTGACCTTTGAAATTTATTTTGTAATAATTTGAATTAATTTAAAGTTGTTAGTTTACTGTATAGGGTCATAACTCTTAGTTTATTAGCTTACTAATGTGTTTTTAAATGTATACATTTTAATAATATTAATTACCATGGATGAATTTAATAATAACAACTTGATATAAATAGGCAATACAAGTTAGTTGAAACTTACAAAATCATTAGATAGATATGTATCAAAGATAATTTAATATGTTAGAATTCTTAAATATCAACTTCTTTTCAAACTATTGAATTTCATCTTGAATTAAATGTGTTTTTAATTGTACTATCATACTCTTAGTTATCATTAGTTTGTTACAAAATTATATAAATTAATAATATTAATTGTACCATGGATGAATTTAATAATAACAACTTGATATAAATAGGCAATACAAGTTAGTTGGAACTTACCCAATCATTAGATAGATATGTATCATCTATTGATGCACCTCTACTATCTAAAACATTAGTGCGTCTTAATACTCCAACATCATCTCCTAAAACTCTAACACCTACTAAACCACAATCAACACCACAATCTCCAACTGCTAGTAATGATGAGTGAACTGGACTACGTAACTAGCTGGGTAATGGTGTAAATTTAGTGTCAAGTTAGAATAACATGTCCATGTACGATGAAAATCCCATGCTCAGACTAGTATCAATCTCAAATAGCCCTCATAACTTCTCACCAAATTGTGATCCTAACATCTCCAACTCATATGCCCAAGTGATATGTAGAGTGTTGTGAGCCTAGTGTAGAATGTTATGAGCTATGTTGTGTGGCAACTATCATTGGTGTGATCTGTGCCTATGGAACTATGAGGCTTTGATGGTGTCTAATGGTGTCCATCACTAAGTGAATTGGTATCCCCTGTGTATCAGAAATATAACTGATACTCTACAATAGATCCTCCAAAAAATATAGTGCTAAATCCATGTGTGCTTGTTGTCCTAAAAGAGCACGAACATCGCCTGGTATTGGTAGTCTAGCAGCTCTATATGCCTCATCAGAGGAGGTGCATGAAGTGCTACTAGATGCCTCCGAAGATGGTTGAGCTAGACAACTCTATCGATTGTGAATATAATGACCAAGAGAATCAGATGTGATACTAGTAACTGCAGATGCAATGTGTCCAATACTATCAATTGCTCCCCTCTGAGAAACAATAACAACTCTATCTACAATAGGCACTAGTGTTGGAGTCACTGGAGGAAGTCTTTATCCAATGAACTATGTCACATCTGGAGGGGGCAGATGTTGTGCACTATGATACTGGTCATGATCTATGATCTAACCATGCCCCTATCCACAATAATTTGGAATTTTTAAGTAGTTGACATTGAGCCCCATGTAGAACTCAGCATACAACTGCTGTACAAAATAAAGAGGTATCTAGTATTTATTAGGATAATGGCCCTATGTGGCTAAAAAATGAGGATAGATCATACTAACAATAACAGGATCTCTGCATCGTATGACTCGATAGCCTCTCACCCTACCCTATATACCCTCATATGATGGAAAGAGATCTCATTTGATGATGTCTTTGGGGGCCACCCTCTTGATGTCATCAAAAGATGCATCTCCTAAAATCTCAGCTCTAAGCTCCCTAGATATGGCAGCTAATATGTTATGGGTAAATGAATGGTGAGCTCTAAATCTAGCAGTCAGATCTTGTGAACTCCTACATATGGTAGCACATATGTCTCTATACAGACCATCATTGGAGGACAATATGGACTACTATAATCTAGCAACCTCCTACTTTATAAATACAAATAATACATCGATATTGATGCATGGAGGTGGTGCAACAGGACCTCCAGTAGGAGCTACAAGTGTAGGACCTCCAATAGGAGCTGCACCAAGATCCGCGCTAGGACCTACACCACCTAGAGCCACACCAGGAGTTGCAACATGAACCCCACCATGAACCCTATGACAAGCCACCAAAACATGAGCCCCACCATCAGCCAAAGCACAAGCCCCACCACAAACAACATGAAAAATTGCATGAGGAGCTACATCAGGTGCCATAGCAGGAACCACATCAGGTGCCACAGTAGGAACCACATCAGAAGTTGTAGTAGGAGTCACAGCAAGAGCTGAAATAGGAGGAGTCACAATAGGAGACTCATCAGTGCCCTTAGAATGATGAGAAAGTTGATCATGTGAAGTCATATCTATATAATGATGGAGCTAATTTATATAAAATTTGCAACTTGTGTATAATACATACATATAACATGTACACATGTCTCTCTAAGTCTAGAACACATAATTTTTTATTTAAATTAAAAGATATATGTATTCACGTACATCACATGTCTAGATAATCTATATCATACATATCAATAGAATTTATATGATCATATGTATGACAGTTAGAATTAGAGTTAGAGTTAAAGGGAACTTGAGTTTTCAAAACTTTAGGAATTAAAGATTAGTACCTAGGTTTGACTTAAAGGATTCATTTGAGTTAGATTAGTGTAATGATTACGGTTTCATTTAGATTAAAGGGTTTGATTAGGGTTTGATTTCTAGGGTTAAACTATTAGATTAGGGTTCAATGAGTTAGATTAGGGTCTGATTAGGATTTCATTTAGATTAAAAAGGGTTTGAGTTTTTAGTTTTGGAATACATTAGAGTTTGAGTTAAAGAAATTAGGGTTTGAGTTTTCAATTACCTGAATCTTATATTAGAGTTTGAGTTAGATTAAAGTGTTTGATTTCTAGATCTAAGGGTTTGAGTTTTCACTTAGGATTGTTTAACATTAGATCTAGTTTGAGAACTTTATAAAAATTAGGATTTGAGTTTTCAGTTAGGATTAGATAAAGGGTTTGATTACGGTTCAAATGGTTTAGATTAAAGGGTTTTCTAAAAGTTAAATATCACCTCATGATTCTAGGGTTTGATAAATAGAGATATCTCAGGGTTTGGTTAGGGTTTGATTTATAGGGAACTTACATGATTAGATTAGGGTTTTTGTTAGGTAGGGTTTGATTAGGATTTCATTCTAGGGTTTGAGTTAAGGTAACTTGATTTAGATTAGGGTTTGAGTTCTAGATTAAAGGGTTTGGTAGGGTTATGGTTGTACATCAAACTTACTTGGTTCAAGTTAGGGTTTGATTTAAAGGGAACTTTCAATTTAGATTAAAGGGTTTGAGTTAAAGATTAGGGTTTTATTAGCTTTTGATTTAAAAAGAAATTAGGGTTTGAGTAAATATTAAGGTTTGAGTTTTTAGTTAGGAAATTAGATTTAAGGGTTTGATTACGTGGTTTGATTTCTAGATTAGGATCTACATTAAAGATTAGGGTACATACATGTGATTAGGGTTTGATTTAAATTAGGGTTTGATTTATAAGGTTACAGTTAGATTATATGGTTTGTGTTAGATTAGGGTTTGATTTTAGGATTTCATTTAGATTAGGGTTTTAATTAGATTAGGGTTTGAGTTTTCATTTAGGATTAGATTAAAGGGTTTTAGTTTTTCGTTATGATTAGATTATGACCTTTGAGTTAAGGTTTGGTTAGGGTTTGATTTCTAGGGTTGGAGTTAGATTCTAGGGTTTGATTTAAATATATAGGGAACCTTCATTTAAATATTAAAGGGTTTGAGTTGGATTAGGTTTTGATTATGTTTTGATTTATAGACTTACAATCTTAGATTAGGGTTTTCAGTTAGATTAGGGTTTTGGTTAAATTTAGTTAGGATTAGATTAGGGTTACAGATCTATATAGGGTTACATTAGCTCATTTTAGTTACAGAACTCTAGGGTTAGATTAGGGTTAAAGAGTTTTCAAGTTAGGGTTAGGGTTATGGTTAGTTTTATTTTTTAGGGTTATAGTTAGTGTTAGGGTTATGGAGATCTAGCTCGCTGTAATATTATTTAATTTTCTACAATAATTTGTTTTTTTGTTTTTTCTAATGTTTTTCTAATATTTCAAGTTTAATTCTTTTCTAATATTTTGTATTTTTTTTTCAAATATTTTATAATGTTTTTCTAATATAAAATATTTTTTCTAATATGTTCTAATGTTATATACTAATTTATTATCTTCAATGTTAAATACTAATATTTTTTAATGTTATAATACTAATTTATTTTTCTAATATTGTAGATTAACATTATTTTTAATATTTCACTTAGTAATGTTTTCCTAATAATTCTACACTATTATTTTTTTAATGTTTTTCTAATATTTTCTAGTAGGGTAGGGGGGCATAGAATAGTAGGGGAATGAAAGGGGGCCCTATAATTTTGAGGTATGGTCTGTTTGGAGGCCCTTATAAATAGTGGGGTGGGGTGGGCTCCTTCTATATTATTGTGGGGTAGGGGTAGGGTTAGGGTAGGGTTGGGCGGAGATTCTAGTTGTAGGGCCCCATAAAATAGTAGGGGCTACTAGGGCACATAAGTTTCTGCTCATGCGGTAGATATTACCACTCATTTTGACATGCCCCTTCCCCCTTCCCTTTCCTTTTCAATATAGGGGTAGGGGTAGGGGTAGGGTTAATCTACCTCTACATGCACCAGAAGGCCCCAACTATAGAAAAAGGGGCATATTATTCCTGTTGTAATATACATACCCTCCCCTTACAGAGCATCTCACACCTCTCACCCCACCATTGGAGGTGCCTTCCAACCCTCCCCATGCCGGAAGCCTTACATAAACAAGGCACTAAACCAAATGAAAGAATAGTAGGGAATAATAGAATAGAATGATAATTTGTTTGGGGGCCATATAATTTTACGGGCTATCTATAATACCACCCACCCATTTTTTTATAGGCAAGGGCCCCTACGAGCCCCTACTATTTTAAGGGGCCCCTTTTAATATTATTGCGCACTCGTGCCTCAATCTATAGTTGAGGCACCCTCAATTATATAGAGCAAGGGCATGCATGCATAAGAAGGTAGATTTTGGGATGGAACAACTATAGTTGTGTGGATGGAATGTATCCCTCCCTCTGCACCATAGTGACCTTTGTATACATCTTGACCATAGTCCAGCAATGGGGTTGGGTTGGAACAATAATCTATTTAGGGGCACATTGGGGGGTCTCGAGTCCAATATAGTTTGGTAACAACCAACCCAATCATAAACTGGTCGATTTGGTTTGGGACCCCAGATTGCCAACTCCCCAACCTCCTCCCCACCCACCACCCAGCTATATGTATGGGATAGGATAAGCCCAGTAAAATATAGGGTGGGGATGCCCACTCCCCACTCCCCACTCAATATAGGGTAGGGTAGGATTGGATAGTAGAACATAAAATAGTAGGGGGGGACCCAATTCATCATGTCAAAGCTCTTCCAACTGAGAGAGATTATGAATGGGCTTGACTCCCTCCCCTAGTGGGCCATTCATAATCCATATGGTGATGATATATCTATGATTAGGTTGGCAAGTGAGCATAGCTATATATTGAATTGATTGTCCAATAGCACTCCCCCATCCCTATATCTCTCCAATCCATACCATAGTCTGTTTCTAGTAGGCCATCAATCAAGAGTTCCACATACATAAATGTGCCCCCCTCCCTTTTGTCAGGTGAAGGGAGGCCCTTTGCATGCATGTCACCCTACCCTCCCTGGATAGCCCTTGAGAGAAGATTGGAAGGATTCAAATGAAGGGCCCCTACCAGTCCCCCTAAACAGATTATTCCCTACTATTCTAAAGGGGCTTCCAAGGGGGAAGATGATATCATAGAAAACTAGTCTAATAAGGCTAGATAGGCTTGACATGCCTCTATGAGTTGGTATTGGGCAGAAATATTGCCATGAATTACCTGCTTTATCTATTCACTAAGGACCCACTCATTCATGCCCATTAGAATGCATAGGGGGTTCAATTCAAAGTGACTGACTAGCTTTATGTAAACCCTACAGGCCCTAGTTCTATATGGAAAAATCATGACTAGGGACTTGGAGCTACCTGTTTGTCTTAGTGTTGTAACATGCTCACTCACCCCTTACTACCTACCATAGTCCTGGTTATGCTCATTAGTAACAAACAAACCTGGTTGGTTGGCTTTTTATCACTTTATCCCCTTAGATATAGTAGGCTTGAAGGGTGGGGAACACTGGCTATTGAACATAAAGGATCTTTAGTTGTGTACTTGAATAGAAAGTGCCCCCATTCTTTTTGAACTAGGTCATGGAACAATAAGGATTGGATTGGATTGGGGGGCTTGGTTGAATTTTCTATATGATTTGGGAAAGGAGTTTGGGCTAGAAAGCGTTTAGGGTTTTTATGCAGAATGGTGGATGACAAGGTTTATTTCTCAGAGGACCCCTATGAGGGCCTACTATTCTAAAGGGATCGCCCTACCATTCCCCTATAATTTTATGGGGCCCTACCTAAATTTTTATGGGTTATTGCCCCACAATAGAACCTTATAAAATTGTGGGGCAGGCTATTCTATCCCTATCCCTATTCCTATAAATTTTAGGGGGGGTCCCTCTATATAAATTTATGTGGGTTCCCCTACAATTTTATAGGGCCATGGTAGGGGTGATTGATTTGAATTAATTGTGGGGGAGCCTCTATTCACATGGAAAATCTTTGAGAATATAAATTTGAAAGCCCCTTCTCCAAATCAAGGGATAGGATGGGCCTAGCGATTAGAAATTCCCTTTTAGGTAGTAGGGGTCTTCCTTCTGTTGGGTTGGAGAAAATGTTGATTCTGCCTACAGGCATCTCCAAACAATGGCAACATTGATTCTGCACCCCCTTTCAATTGTAGTTTACCCTTTGCCCTCACTTTTTTGAACTATAACTATAATTGGGGGTTCATATTCTATATGTAGCATGCCACCTATAATGTTGTGGGTGATCATTTAATTTTTCTTACCTGCACTCTTATCTATACGTAACATGCCAACAATCATTAAACTTTTTGTCGCACTCTTAGGCTCCATATAGCATTAGCATTCCCACTAGATAGTAGGGCATCATTTGCATGCATAGGCCCTATTTTATATCATGAATGTTACATCTAGAATCCCTCCCAGATTGATCGGTTGGGTTGATGGGATGGGAGGGACCCTAGCATATGGTATGGGCCCTATCCTACCCCACTATTCTAAAGGATCTACCCTTCCCTTACCCTTACCTTAAAATAGAGGGGAGGGCGAGTGGCCCTATCATTTTAGGTATGGTTAGCCTATAAAATTCTAGGGCCTAGCCTATCATTTTAGGTAGGTATAGGGCCCTACTATTCTAAAGGGGTTGGGTGGCCCCTACTATTCTAATGGGAAGGACTTGTAGGGGTTCTATTCTATAGTTGAGAGTACGGCTAGTAACAGATAGTCCCTCTATCTATCGTTGGCAACCCCCACAACTTTCCACCCACCCCTTAGAATAGTAGGGAAACTAATCTACCTCCCGAGGCTCTCCCCCACCTAGTCATTTCGAGGGACAATACCCCTCACCCAGAGGACTTTAGCCCCCCACCCATCCATCCCCTTTACTTTCCTTATTCTAGCAAGCACCCCCTGGCCCCCCCCTTTATATTATTGTAGGGCCCACACAACCCTAGGGCTCCTCAACCATACTTAATGAACAAGTACCTAAGGAGTATAGAGACCCTGTAGAGCTTGGGGGTGAGGGCTGATCGAAGAACTAAAAATTCACAAGGTTATCTTGGGCACTATGTTTAGATGAGTGAGGAAGGTAGGACCCCATAGTATTGCCCACCATTCTATAGGACAAGCCATTAGAATAGTAAGGCTGGAAGGTAGGTCCAACAGAGGGGAGGCAAGGAGATCAAGGAGGTAGGGTGCTTTGAGTAGCTATTCTCTACCTGAACATCACTATTAGCTGATCATGGGTGCCCCCAGGCAAGAAGCTATTTTTGTAATCAGGGGTTCAAGATGGCTCTATAGTCCCTAAAATTCTATGGGCCTATAACCGGTGCTTGGAAGCTAAACAAATCTAGTTATCCTTGGGAATAATATAATAATAGGCCCTTACCTTAAAATAGAGGAGAGAGGGTAGGGAGAGATGAGCTAGACCAATGAGAAAGCAGTTCCCTAAAATTCTATGGACCTTCTTTCTTTGGATCCTCTAGTTGTCAAATCGACCATAGAATTGTAGGGAATAATCTCAAAGGGGGGGCAGGGGTGAGGAACAACTAGCCCCCTTTAAATAGTAGGCACCCTTAGTCAAGCTTGCCTTTTGGAGAGAAGTTAACATGTGTCCTAACTCAACAATGCTTCAGCTATCCTATCTGGGCCAACAACTATAATGAGTTGAGGATGGCCCGTTGCCCTCTACTCTATAGTTGTTGAAGGAGTGAATAAGGGAACCTAACTAATTACCTTTTGGCCGATTTTTCCTTCCTTCCAGAGCTTCCCTCGCGTAAGGGGTCCCATCCTTGTACAAGGGGTTCCGTTAGAGATTCACTCACCAGGGGGGTGGGAGATTCTCATTAAGGAATATAGGTCGGTGGGGTTGGGGTTAGTACTATGTTCTGAATGCCTCTAAGTTGCCTAGCCCAATAGGGATAAAAAAAATAGGGGGACCTACCAAGCAATAGAGCAAGACCACCTAAGAATAGTAGGGGCCCTCCAACTTCCCTTTAGATAGTAGGGGATTCTCCACAGTTGCTCATCTACTTAATACCATTATCCCTCAAAAAATAAAGAGGGCCAATGGCACTAGGAGCTTGGTGAGAAGTCCATGTCGATCAATCTCAGTTCTAGATATTCTTGGAAGGGAGGGGAGGCAACCCAGAGAAAGGATAAAAACTGGAACAGGCAGCGATGACTCTAACTAGTGCATTAGATCAACTACCCATGGATATATAGGGGGCTCCTTATCTAACTTTATTTCTTGATTTCTTCCATTTGGGGTACTTGACTTAAAGAAAGCACTCAACAGATGTATCTTTATTACATACATATTAAGCATTGAGTTAAACAAAGAATTCAAGGAGAGGGTGTTATGAACGAATGTTTTCTAGTGCATGCAAAGGCCGTCGGTGGCTCACTTGGTGGTGCAGAAGTGTTTTGGTGCATATGTGCATGTAGAGGGCTGGCTCCCTACAATTCTATGGGCTAGTGTAGAGGCCCTTTACTATATATATAGGCAGGTAGCCCTATCTATCTTGGTGGACAACAATCTACCTATTTTTTTCTAGGCAGGCCCTTAATAATATAGGGTAGGGCATTGGGAATACACCATGTTCCATTGTAGAGATTGGGAATGAACATAGATTCTACCATCTTGACCCCATCCATCCCTAGCCCATCCATAAAAAAAGGTTGCATAGCTCTTTGGTTCTGGAATCTCAACAAGCATGTGGCCCTCCCTATGCACTATGTTATAGTTCACTAATACAATAATGGAACACCAAAGTGGCTTGCTTCCTGGTATCGTGCTCTTCCAGATAAGATGGAAGACCTAGTTAATTCAACCTGATATCTTAATGCCAGGATGGATGGTTCAGATAGATGTAGGGTATGTATATTGTTAGTGCATGCAGAGGCCTATTGAGGGCATTGTAGTGTAGGGGTTCTATGGGTGGAGGGTTAAGTTTCCTCCCTAATGTTATGTATAGAATGTGTGGATCAACCCTACTATCTATAGTTGAGGAACAAAATTCTACTGAGGAATCGACATAAGAGCAAGCAGTCTTTAAAGCTACCTCACTGGTTGAACATCCCTCACCCCTTGCATTGGAATCACGACTTTCAAATGTTTATTCATTCCACTTTTAAGAAATAAAGATATAAACGAAGAGATTTCTCGCTTCAGTTGACCAATAAGAACAAGGGATGGCTTTCCAACTATTGAAACAACCAGCTTATCAATAATCTATTTAGGAGCCTTCCCCATAGAATACTAGGGCATTTAGGTACCTATAATTCTCATGAGGTAGTTCGCTAGCAAGCCACATATCCCCTATGTTTATTTGCCTTCCCCTACTAGAATAAGGGTTCCTTTGGGGCCTTGAGTTAATGATCGATCAAATCAACCTCTGCATGCATCAACTTGCTTGCTCTATTGTGTCTAGGTCATCATGCTTTTCTTTCTACCTATAGAATGGTAGGGGGCTATAGGGTAGGAAACTATAGCCTATAGAATAGTAAGGGCATGTGTGGGGTTGGCCCCCCACCATTTATATAGGCACCCAAATAGTAGGGTAGCGGGCCACAGGCGTGTGTATAAGATATCCCCTAAACAGATTATTTCCAGTAAAATATAGGGTGGGGGAATCTGGCCCAACTAATAAAGAGAATGGGCTGCCCCCGATCATAGGGGTTCACTTTTATAGGCACTATAAAGACATAAAAATAGTTGCCAAGCCCAAGTGCACAACTACTATAGTTGGGGCAAACCCCACCCCATTTATTCTATCTTCTATAATCCCAAACCCCACCCCCAAGAATGGGGTGGGGCTCCCCTTAACAACTTAAGGGTGAAGCATAGGGATGGATTCCTACCTTTCATTTTGCCTATAATTTATAAGGCAATAGGGTGGAGCGTAGAAATCCTACCTTTCTACCTATAATATAATAGGGTAGGGTATTTCAATTATTCTAAGGTGATTAATTGATCACAACTATCTACTCCCCCCTATCAAACTTAAAGCTCTCTTTTGGATCAAACTTACCCCAACTGTTTCTCTGATTCTTCCTTCTCACCAGGTAGCTCCAACTATAGCTATTGGACTAGAATACATGTAGAGGGCCAGCTCCAATATTGGTGTTTTGTTGGAGTATAATCCATATAATAGTAGGGTCGATACAATAGGCATTGAACTTGCAAATTGAACCATACCCCCTGCATACCCACCTAATTTTGGTGTATTGCACCACCCACTCTGCATCGTGGGATGAATAGATTAGTTGCACCCCCTGCTCTACAAACCTCTAGCTCAACTCGACACTTCATCTTCATGGTAGCTCAATCTTAGGCATGGTAGCAAAATTGTTGTCTACATTCTAGAGGGGTGAATGCCTATGGGCTGCTACCAACAAAACTTCTGCCTATGGGGTGTCATTGATGCACCTTATGTTGCTTCCCCTATATATTGAAGGGTCTTCCTCTGTCATGTCCCTTTTCAAATAATTAAAAATAATAATTTTTGCCAAGGCAGGCAGGCCCAAAAAGGTGAAGTTTCAAAAAAAGAGGATAATCTTTGGAAGCTAATGGACTAATAAATGAAAATTATTATTAAAATATGTTTTATTAACCCCTCTTGGACGTGAGTTAGGTTTATGCCCTCTTTTAAGAGGTTTGAAAGCATTTTGGGGCTGATTCCAGAACTTGATTTTTCGCTCATTTCTTTGTTGTTCTTCAGAGACTGCCAAACCTGTGGAGAAGGAGACCCAAGAACGGGAGTTTTCAGGTTTCCAAGAAGGCTAAGGATGGGAATTTGAAGCCATTCCATGTGCATGTTCATGTAGAGTTTGCCTTTGTGCTGAACAGTGCAGATTTGTGGGTTTTCGGGTGTGTTTTTTTGTAAGAGTTTGGTGTTTTCGGTTGGGTATTTCATATCAGTTTGGGTTGCTGCTGTATTTCAGAATTTAATATGTTAAAATAGAGCTGAATATATGTATTGGGATGTGGTTAAACTTTTGAGATAGTTTATTAGTTTTTTTGTGGTGTTTTCGGGCATTTTTGTGTTCTTTTCGGGAGCTCGATGAGCATAGTTTTTGTCCTACATTTGTGAGTTGTTGTGTAAATGCTATACAGATCTAGAAATGTCATTTTTTAGGCCGTTATGCTATTGAAATTTCTGTAAAAATGTTCATTTTCAGATTTATTAAGAATATGTGAAGTTGTGAAGTTTTTGGCACTATTTCGGACATACCCGATTTGGGGTTTATTGAGAAATTGGTGGATCTTTGTAATATTGGTTGTTTGATTTTGAAAATCTGATTAGAGGCTTGAAATATCATAGGAAATCAGAAAAAAGGACATTTAAGTGGTATCAGAGCTATGATCTTGCCAGCCTGAGGATTTGTAGAAGTTTGCATGTCAGTTTTGAGAACTACCCAAATCTTGCATGTCATAATTTATGGTTGCATGTTGCTTCTAATCAGATGCATGTCAAAATTTATGGTTGCATGCTACTTCTAATCATTTGCATGTTAGTTCTTGGTGAATTTGGTGGTTGCATGTTGCTTCTAATCAGCTGCATGTCAAAATCTATGGTTGCATGCTACTTCTAATCATTTGCATGTTAGTTCTTGGTGTTTGAAGAAGTTATAACCTATTGAGGTTACACTCTACTTTATCCAGAATGGACAGGTATAGTACAGAGTCTCAGAGGACACGATCTTGGACAATTGATATCCAGATTCAAAATAGTAGAAAGGATGGTTATTTAGACATTCGAGATAAACTTAGGAAAATAAGCCATGACATGTCTGAACAGTTGGTTGAGCACCACCGTATGATGAATGACATGTTGTCCGACCCAGCTAAGGTGGATAAGTTGACTAGATTTCTATTTGGCAAATTTTCTCACAAGGAAGATGACACAATTACCAAGAACTTGCATGAGGAGTTTGAGAAACTAGCTTATAGCCAGGCAAAGGTCTCAGATTCTACTCTGCCACAGGAGGTAGTGAGAAAGGATATTACACAGATTGATCGTAATGGTCAACTTGATACTCAAATTGAGACAATTGTATATAGGTCATCAAAGGGTGATGTCACAGGTATTCAGGATGGTATAGTTACAATAGGCAGTGACTATAGTGTAGTGGGTTCAGATGATGATTATGAGGATGTTGTTGTGCATGATGGTGAGATACCTGGTAGAGATGAGCAAACATTAAGCATTCATGAATTTGCTGAGAAAGAGTACCAGGCACCGTTAGATGCTTCATCACATGAGGTTGAGGCTGGTAGTACTTCACATGATTTGTCTAGCCAGCTGAAAGTGAACAAAGGCAGTATTGTGACTTCATTATCTCATCATGACAGGTATGTGGAGTTAGTTGGAATTGGTCATATTACTCAGGTGAGGAGTTTGCTTGAGTTACCAGCTAATTCTAGTTTACGAATATGGACTCAAGATTGTTATATTAGCGTTTGGGATTCAGTTGATTGGAGATCTTTAACACTTTTTGGTAGCAGTGTTTGTTTGGGTGCTATCATGGATTTGATTAGCAGATTGCACGGTGTTGTCTTTTCTTGTGTCAGCAGCTTGTCTGATGTTGGTATTAGTTTTTATTCACTGGTGTTGGGCTTTGTTCATATATCCAGTCGACCATACTTGTTGGAATGTGTTGATGATCTTTCATATTTGGCAGTGTGTACAGATGAGTCCGAAGATCATATTGGCATTGATGACATCCAGGAGGATGCAGTGGGTAGTTTTGAAGACTTAGTTTCCTTGGTGGTTTCTTTTGGTACAGAGGAGTTGGATAGCAGTGCTACAATTTTTGATACTCCATATGTTGATATGAGCTTTGGATTTGATTCACATGATATGGATGGTAATACTCTAGAGACCAGTAACGTTGAGGATGCTCCTTTAGATAGTGTGTCAAAGGAGGTTTGTAGGATACAGTCTAGCCAGTGCCATCATGTGTCTAGTCAATTGAGAGTTAGTGAGCGAGACATTGCTATCACTTGCCAACATTTCGATGCTGCTCGTCAACTGTTAGCAGTTTATGGATGGGGTTCTCCTACTAGTGATGAGCAGGGAGGCAGTTATCTTTCCTTGATAGAGTTCCACTCTTTATGGGAGTCTATCCAAATTTTGAGATAGGATTATATGCAGTTGGTAGCCAACAGAGATTATCTTATGGAGTGGGGCAGTATAGCATACGATGCATTGTTGGGCAAGGAAGATAAGGTGAGTGAGCTTACTCAGCAGCTTGAGGTGACTTCTAAGATTCTTGAGAGTACACAATTGACTTTCAAGGAGTCACAATTTCATTTGGCTAAGGTGACCATGGAGTTAGAGCAACTACAGTCTTTACCAAATTTTGTACAGTCACAAGCTATGGTGTCTGGTGATTCGAGGATGTCCATGGTCAATACTTTCAAAGATAGTGGAGATGGGGATGCATCCATCCTTGATACTAACATTGGCATATTGGGTTCATCCCCACTAGAGTCAGGTTCAGTTGAGTTGGGTGCTGCAGCAGATTGTTGTGGTATGCCTGACATGGTGGTGACCTCTAGTACTAAAGGCATGGAGACTAGAGATGTTGTATCAAAGACCATGTGTGATGTTGGTGAGCTAACAGTTGGCATGGTTCCTGCTAGTAAAACTACTCCCTTGGTGATGTCTTCAGAGGTAGTAGTCAGTTCCAACTTGGTTAGTGATCAATTGCAATTAGTTACATCTAGATTGTAGTCTAAGCCACTGACTGAGATTGGCGCATTCTATTGGCATTACATTGTGAGGTATGCTCATCAATTTACCTTTGATGACCATGTTGATGAGATGATGATACAAAGATGTACTTTGGTTCCTAGTGCTTATCATCAATTATGGGATAGTTTGACGCCTCGGGACAAGAGTTGTGATGGGCACAACATGGTGATAGGTTCTGCAGTTGACAGCTTGATAATACATGACTTAGAGCGGGAGTTTTGGAGTGATGCTTCAGCGGGTGTTGTTATTGATTCTACTCCTTTGGCTATGACATCTCCTGACTTAGTTGGTGATCAGTCACAGTGGGTTGTATCACTTGTTCATGGTGAGCTATTGACTGAGGTTGGTTTTCTTTATCAACATTATATTACAGGGTATATACATCAGTTAGCATTTGATCCTTGTGTTGAGGAGTTGATGGCAGGCAAATTTGGTTTAGGTTCCATTTCTTACTATTTATCTTGTGATGGCTTTTCACCATCAGGGGTGCATGGGAGTTATGGTTATGAGACAGTGGTCGGTGATCTATAGAGTTGTGTTGACTACAGGAGTTGTAGAGTGTGTGGATTCTCCATACTTGGTACAGTTTCATTTGGGAGCATTCACCATTGTTGCAGAGTTGGATTGTACATTCCGTATAGGCCAGTGGGATGCGTTGATGGTATTTACTATGTTGGCAATTTGATTTGTCCACTTTACTTGGGTTTTGATGTTCTAAGAGTTTGTGTCTCGTGGGTTTTTGATTGTGGAAGTTGTGATTTTGGAGTTTGGTTGAGCTATAATTGTCAGTTTGATTATGGATTCCTCTTGGTTATATTGCAGAGGATATTGCAGGAGCCTGTGTTAATTGATAGTAGTATAGTTCATGACTACATTTGGGATCCAGGTGGATTGATTGGTTTATTGTTCGGCCATTGCTTGAGGACAAGCAATATTTGGGAGGGGAGGACTTGTCATGTCCCTTTTCAAACAATTAAAAATAATAATTTTTGCCAAGGCAGGCAGGCCCAAAAATGTGAAGTTTTGAAAAAAGGGGATAATCTTTGGAAGCTAATGGACTAATAAATAAAAATTATTATTAAAATATGTTTTATTAACCCCTCTTGGATGTGAGTTAGGGTTATGCCCTCTTTTAAGGGGTTTGGAGGCATTTTGGGGCTGATTCCAGAACTTGATTTTCGCTCATTTCTTTGTTGTTCTTCAGAGGCTGCCAAACCTGTGGAGAAGGAGACCCAAGAATGGGAGTTTGTAGGTTTTTAGGAAGGCTAAGGATGGTATTTTGAAGTCATTCCATGTGCATGCTCATGCAGAGTTTGCCTTTGTGCTGAACAGTGCAAATTTGTGGATTTTCGGGTGTGTTTTTTTGTAAGAGTTTGGTGTTTTCGGTTGGGTATTTCATATCAGTTTGGGTTGCTATTGTATTTCAGAATTTAAGATGTTAAAATAGAGCTGAATATATGTATTGGGACGTGTTTAAACTTTTGAGATAGTTTATTAGTGTTTTTATGGTGTTTCCGGGCATTTTTGTGTTGTTTTCGAGAGCCCGATGAGCATAGTTTTTGTCCTATGTTTGTGAGTTGTTGTGTAGATGCTATACAGATCTGGAAATGTCATTTTGTAGGCTGTTATGCTGCTAAAATTTCTATAAAAATGTTCATTTTCAGATTTATTAAGAATATGTGAAGTTGTGAAGTTTTTGGCACTATTTCGGACATACCCGATTTGGGGTTTATTGAGAAATTGATGGATCTTTGTAATATTGGTTGTTTGATTTTGAAAATATGATTAGAGGCTTGAAATATCATAGGAAATCAGAAAAAAGGATATTTCATCCTCCAAATAGATTATTGTAGGTAAGGCAGGCTGCTCCCCATAGAATAGTAGGGGTTTCATTGGCATGTTACATATAGAATCTAGCAACCCCAGTTCAAAACTTCTCTATCGCTATCAGTGAACCCGGCTGGCCATCTAGATTCTATACATAACATGCCCTTGGAACCCCTACTATTCTATAGGGAGTGGCTTGCCTTACCTACAATAATCTATTTGGGGGCACACCCTTAAATATATAGGGGAAGCAATACAAGATGCATCAACAGTGTTAGTGTAGTTTTTTATTTTTCCTATTTTGCTAGGTTTTTCCTACACTTTTTAATAATCTCGCTTAGGTTAATAAAGCATGTCTTATTAGGTGAATGGTTGTGAGGTGTCACCTTCCTACATGTGAGCATTCATTAGCTATCTTGAGAAGATACTTTGCTATCTTTAGTCTGATAGATGGTTGCTCCTCATTGGTTGGTGTTGACACCTCCTCCCTCTTCCTAGCCTATATAAGCATGCTACCTGGCTTGTATTTGCATCTCTTATTTTTGCATCCTCTTAATGCTATTTTGCTTCTAGCATTTGCATTACTCTCTTGGAGACTAACTCTATGATGCTATTTTGATTTTGTATCATTTGCATTCATAGTTTAGATATTTACTCTTTGCACTAGTTTTCTGGGTTATTAATCTTTTCAGTTTCTAACATGGTATCAGAGCTTTTCTATGTGCAAGAGTAGATTTTAGTTTCCTTATTTGAGAGATTCGGGGGGGGGGCAAATAAATTTTATTGTAATTTTTTGAAAAACGAAGTATGCTCTTCTCTTGCATCTTTGGATGATCCTGAGAATCAAAATTTTTTTGACAAAAACAGTTTTTCTCTGGGGTTTCAATCTCAAATCTGACAACCAACTTGCATATTTGGAGTCTTCAATCAGTTTTGCAGGTTCCAGCATGCCATTGATGGACTTAAGAAGCTGATCCAGCATTTGCAAGTCATATTTTGGTTGCTGGGGTCGTTTTCTAAATTTTGAAGCCATTTTTTACTGTTAAAGGCGTCTGATTTACACTACAGCAACATCTTCTGTTCATCAACAAGAAAAACGCTTTTTGAGTTTTGTTCACAGCCCCGAAAAACCATCTGGGTATCTTCTAGATTTTGCATGCAAGCTGTACATTTTTCAGAATCAAGCATGCAAAGCTACAGCCATACCCCTCTCCGTTGGCAGCCACAGATTTGAATGCAGTTTTCAAATGTCTCGTTCTTGCTCATACGGACTCCGATTTTGATGATTCTTGTTATGAACTTGGCTATTTTTTTGTGCTCTATCCACTAGTGGAGTTATTTTTTGATTTTCATGCATGAATTCTTCAGAAATTGCAGATTCTCAGCCGTGACTATGCACAGTTCTCGTTTTGGAAACTTCGGAGGATCATAACTTTCTCATACGACCTCGTATCGAGGCGATTCTTTTTTTGAAAGTGCATGATTTTTTGAGTAGATCGCAGTGGTGCTATTTTTTTCCTTGATTATTGTGCCCAAGTTTCACTTTTAGCATATGCTCTTCATGAGGGTTTGTAATGCATTGAAATCAAGACCACTAAGTATCTCTTTCTAGTGGTAGTTGTAAATGCACTAAAATAAAGTGCCAAATCATATTTCTTTGGGGGGGTTCTTTGATTGAGTAAAAAGGGGGGGGCATTGTCGTGGTTGGGTTCTCTTCTTTTTAGCATTTCTTTGCATTTCTTCATCATGGATCAAACAAATATGCCCATCCTAACTCTATAAAATTACTTTGAGTGGAAATCATGCATGATAATTCACTTAAGGAAAGCTGGATTAAATAGGATAACTATGGGACTTGAAACTGAACCTGCTAAAGATGAAGACAAGCCTAAGTGGTTTAACAAATGTGATGAGGCATATGGAACATTGTGTTTGTCTGTTTCTCCTGACTTTCTATTTCACATTGAGTCTTTGGATACACCAAATGAAGTATGGACAAAGCTAGAAACATTATTTGGCACACAAGATTCAATGAGGGGTCATATGTTGGAAAATGAATTAATTAGTTTGAGTCCAGGCAATTTCAACACAATCCAAGATTTCTTCACCAAATTGAAATCACTAAGGTTGTAGTTAAAACAATGTGGAATTGAAAAGAAAGATGAACAACTGATTCTCAGTATTCTCTCTAAGCTAAGTTCAGAATATTTTGTGTTTGTCTATACCTTCTATGCTACTAAGGGTGCACTTGGTACTCAATTCACCATGCCATCTCTAGATGATTTTGTTGTCAATCTCACTTGAGAACAGGACAAGCTAATCCAGATGGGCACTCTTAAGTCCTCTAAGTCACATGCCTTAGCAACCAACCAAGGCACAAAAGAACAAAAAGGACAAAGTAGTAACAACAATAGTAAGGATGAGAAACAAAATAATAGTGAGGAAAAGAAGGATCAGATACCAATTGCTTCAAAAGCAACTATTGATACCTCATCCTCTAAGGGCGATAAGCCTAAGAAAGAAAAGGTTAAATGTGCCTATTGTAAAAGACCTGGTCATGATGAACATAAATGTTTGAAGAAACAAATTGATCACTTGACATACATTCTTGAGAAGAATAATATTAGTGTTCCTGAGTCTATCAAACAAAGTTCTAATGAAGAGTCTAACAAGGCAAAAGAAAACAACAAGGGGAAAGGAAAGGGCAAAGCTCTTGTTGTAGTTGCTTCCTCACCATCCACTTGGGTTCTTGATTCGGGTGCTTCACACCACATGGCTTCATCTAAGGAAGAACTTGAATCCTTGGAGCCATGTACTATGCCTTCTATTTTGATGGGTGATGACACTCCTATTGAGGTGTGTGGGAGAGGGTCTGTTGATGTGGGGGATGGCACATTCCATGATGTTCTTTGTGTACCCTCATTATCAACTAATCTCCTATCACTATACCAAATCACTCACACAGGTTTAGGCAAGCGGGTTGAGTTCACTCCTAATTCAGTGGAGATACGTGAGTTGCATAGTGATTCTGTAGTTGCAGTTGGGAGAGAAGATAATCAGTCACGGCTCTATCTATTTTCTCACTTTGTTCCTAATCCTCCTTCATCTGTTTTGCTCACTCACTCTAATGATGTGAGTAAATTATGGCATGAGCAGTTTGGCCATCTTAACTTCCGCTATTTGCATCAGCTCAACCAGCAGAGCATGGTCACAGGGTTGCCTTCAGTTCAATTCTCAGGAGGTGTTTGCCAAGGTTGCATTCTTGGTAAGCATCCTAAGGAAAAGTTTGACAAAAGTAAGGCATGGAGAGCTTCACAAATACTAGAGTTAGTTCACAGTGATTTGGCTGGTCCATTTCAACATCCTTCTTTTAGCAGGGCCCGATATGTCCTCACATTCATTGATGACCTTTCTCGATATACATGGGTGTACTTTCTCAAACAGAAGTCAGAGGTATTTGATCATTTCCAAGACTTCAAAAATTTTGTAGAAAAGCAATCTGGGAAAGCCATCAAGGTTTTGCGCACAGACAATGGTGGTGAGTATGTCAACCATCGGTTTGAAAGATTTTGCACTTCAGAGGGGATTGATTTACAACACTTAGTTCCATACAATCCTCAGCAAAATGGTGTTGCAGAACAGAAGAATAGATCCTTGAAGGAAATGGCAAACTGTATGATTCACTCTAGATCTCTTGCACCACAGTATTGGGCAGAAGCCATTAACTGTGCTTGTTATATCCAGAACCGTGTTCCTCACCGAGCCTTGAAGGGAGTTACTCCTTTTGAAACTTGGAGCGGTCGAAAACCATCAGTTAAGCACTTTCGAGTTTTTGGCTCCCCTGCATTGGCCCACATTCCTACAGAGAAATGTAAGGCGTTGGATCCGCAAAGCAGACCTTGCATATTTGTAGGTTATCCTAATGGTGTGAAGGGGTTATCGGTTGCTCCACCCTACTACACATGAGTTATTCATTGAGAGGAGTGTTCAGTTTGAGGAGGGATCTTCAAGCTCACTTTCTATCACTTCTCCAACTCCTTCTACCTTGACATTAGAGTCACTTGGAATACATGACAGATCTTCTGATGAGTCAGATTCACCTAAACAGTCTTCTACCTCTACTTGTGATGCAGAAAGTGATTCAGAGAACTCACCTCCTTCCTCTCCTAGTCATCATTCAGAGGTTAATGATTCCCCTCCAGATTCTCCATCTTCTTGCCCACTTTGGGCTAGACAGACCTTGCAGTCTGCAGGTGATTGGGTTGGGGATCCATCAGACACCAGATGAACTCGTTCACAATTCCAGGATGCTCCACATGTCTTCATTGCTACTGCCTCAGATCCACAGTCCTTTCATGAGGCTTCTGGTATTTCTGAGTGGGATACAGCTATGCAGGAAGAGTATAGTTCCTTGATGAGGAACCACACTTGGGATCTTGTCCCTCTTCCTAAAGGAAGAAAACTTGTTCGATGTAAGTGGATCTATCAGACAAAATTTGCAGCAGATGGGTCAGTTGACAAACACAAGGCTCACTTGGTCGCCAAAGGATTCTCCCAAGTTCCTGGGATTGACTACTCTGAGACTTTTGCGCCAGTTGCCCGAATGAATTCCATTCGAATTGTTCTTGCCATTGCTGCAGCTAATCGTTGGGAAGTACATCAGATGGATGTGAAGAGTGCTTTTCTTCATGGTGACCTTCATGAGGAGATCTACATGGAGCAGCCACAGGGCTTCCTTCAGGATTCTTCACTTGTGTTTCATCTTCGAAAGTCTCTCTATGGCCTCAAATAGGCTCCTCGAGCCTGGTATGCCAAGATGGACTCCTTCCTTCTATCAGTTGGGTTCACTCGGTGCCATTCTGATCCTAATGTGTACATTTTGCAACAGGGTGATTCACTTCTATTTTTGGTTTTGTATGTTGATGACTTGCTGATCACAGGAAGTTCTTCACCCACCATTAAGGCTGTCAAAGTGGCCCTTCAGGACAGTTTTTTGATGACTGACTTGGGCTTGTTGCATTACTTTCTCGGGATTGAGATCCTTCAGTCTCCTTCTAGGATCACCATCACACAATCCAAGTATGCTCTAGATTTACTCTCGAGGTTTCATATGGCTGACTGTAAGCCTGCTCCGACTCCCTTCCTTTCTGGAGTCAAACTTGAGGCTCAATGTTCTTCTCCACTTGTTGATGGCACTTTGTACCGCCAACTTGTTGGGAGTCTCATTTATCTGACTCATACGAGATCTGACATCTCCTATGCTGTAGGCATGGTCTCTCAATTCATGCAGGAGCCCCATGAGTTACACTGGAAAGCAGCCAAGTAGATCCTTCACTACATTCAGGGTTCTCATAGTTGTGGGATTCACTACGTAGCAGGTATTGAGCTTGATTTGGTGGGCTACACAGATTCAAATTGGGCAGGTGATTCTAAGGATCACAAGTCTACTTCAGGGTATAGCTTCTCACATGGGTCAGGTCCTGTTTGTTGGTCGAGCAAAAAGCAGTCTGCTATTGCTTTGTCTTCTACTGAGGCTGAGTACCGGGGGGCTGTAAATGCCACCACTGAGGCCATTTGGATTCAACATCTTCTCACTGAGTTTGGTATCCAAATCAGACGGCCATCAGTCATATTTTGTGACAACCAGAGTGCCATTCAGATCTCACGAAATCTAGTTCATCATCAACGGACCAAACACATAGAGGTCCACATGCACTACATCCAGGAGCTCATCCATGGTCATTTCATTGACCTTCGCTATTGTCCAACTTCCGAGCAAGTTGCTGATATCTTCACCAAACCCTTCACTGAGAGCAAGTTCCTTCATTTGCGAGCTTTTCTTGGGGTGTGGAATGCTTCATCTTTTGGGGGGGCCTCTTCCTCTCACTCGGAGTCCTGACTTTTTTTTGTGGGGGGGTCTCTTTTCTCTCTCTTTTGAGAAATCTTATGTACATGGGTACCTCATCAGGCTTGACTTGTCGGGACCCATTTCTACATCCACCTAAGCTTCGCTTATGGGGGGTGTTAGTGTAGTTTTTTATTTTTCCTATTTTTCTAGGTTTTTCCTACACTTTGTAATAATCTCGCTTAGGTTAATAAAGCATGTCTTATTAGGTGAATGGTTGTGAGGTGTCACCTTCCTACATGTGAGCATCCATTAGCTATCTTGAGAAGATACTTTGCTATCTTTAGTCTGATAGATGGTTGCTCCTCATTGGTTGGTGTTGACACCTCCTCCCTCTTCCTAGCCTATATAAGCATGCTACCTGGCTTGTATTTGCATCTCTTATTTTTGCATCCTCTTAATGCTATTTTGCTTCTAGCATTTGCATTACTCTCTTGGAGACTAACTCTATGATGCTATTTTGATTTTGTATCATTTGCATTCATAGTTTAGATATTTACTCTTTGCACTAGTTTTCTAGGTTATTAATCTTTTCAGATTCTAACAAACAGCACCCCGTAGGTAGCAGTTTTGAAGGCAGCAACCTATACTGATGAAACCTAACAAAGTGACATGACGGTGCATGCACCATGACAAAACCTGACAAAGTACCCAATGAGAATTTCCTAGTGAAAATTCTATATGTAACAATGTAGGGTTGGTGGCCCCTACTATTCTAAGGGAAGGTGGCATGTTGATTAATAGGAAGAGAATTCCCCTACTATTTATAAGGCTTATTCTAGCAGGCTGCTCACATGGCAGTGGGAGGAGGTGGTTGGCTAGATTCCTTATACCTATCCTATCCTATCCTTATAAATTTTAGGGTAGGGTAGGGGGTATGGGGTGGGGTAACATTAGTGGCCCTATTATTATAGTTGATCCCAATGGGCCCCACCACTACAGTATAGATAGCCCATACCCATAAAATTTTAGGCTAGCCCCTATAGAAATAATGGGTAGACCCTCACCACTATAGTATAGTATAGATAGTCCATAGAGCACCTTTCTCATCATTTCTAGGATAGAATGAGACCTTCAATCACGAGCTACTACTATCAATCATAGATGCCTGATCCTCAAGTGGGGCTTAATTATTCTATAGGGTGATCTAGAATTCTTGAGTATGCATAGGGTGGGGATTGGGTGGGTGGTAATAGAACCTCCCGCCTTTATAATCGTAGGGCTATCCGCACACACACTCCCCTATTCTAGCAAGCTTATTAATTATAGTATAGATAGCATAGAGCATCTTTCTCATCATTTCTAGGGTAGAACGAGACCTTCAATAATGAGCTACTACTATTAATCATAGGCACCTGATCCCTAGGTCGGGCTTAATTATTGTGCAGGGTGATCTAGAATTCCTGAGTATGCATAGGGTGGAGATCGGGTGGGTGGCAATAGAACCCCTTGCCTTTATAATTGTAGGGCCATCCCCACACACACACCCCTATTCTAGCAAGCTTATTAATTACTTATTTTAGCAAGTTTATCCCATAGAATAGTAGGGGCCCCACACTAACAGCATCAACTTGCTTTCCCTACTCTAGCAAGTAGCATTAATCTAGATGGTTAGATTCCCTTTAGAATAGTAGGTAATGAAGCGAAGAATGAACTCTGATGATTTATAGCCCTAGCTGGGGGTGGTGGTTCTATACATAGCATGGGTGGGAGGCTATAATAATCAGTAAAGCTACATCAGCCCACTAGAATAAGCTACCATAAGGTAGGATGGCCCCTACCATTCTATATGCTAGTTGATAGAGAACTATTCAACAATTATTATTGGGGGGGTGGGGGGTATGGTAATTTGGCACATCCTTAGAATAGTAGAGCACTAATAAATGAAAAGAATTTTCCCTATAATTTTATGGACCACCCTCGCCTTAGAATAGTAAGTCCCTTTACCCTTTAGAATAGTAGGGGTTGGAGTAGGGCCCTTCAAATAGTAGGGGTTCCACCCCTACTATTTGCCAAGGTATAGGAACACCCAGAAGATAAAGTGGGGCCCATCCAACCATCCCAATCAATGCGCACTATAGAAGAGAAGGGTTGGTCTGCATGTAGAGTTGCTCCTTTCCTAGTCTTATGACCTATAACTCGCCCCCACCCCCCTACTATAGTTGGCGTTGGCCCTACCATTTTAAGTAAGGGGTCCAGTTGAGTGTCGGGCCCTACACCATATTTGAGGGTGTGTGCGGGGTAAGGGCCCTATAGGTGATTCTCTACATAACATGCCCAACTATAGCAACTAATCTACCTCTACATGAACCGAAGGGGGTCGAATCAACATTCAGCCTCCGACCTGCCATAGAATAGTAGGGGCCATGTGATGTATAGAGAAGATAAAGACCTAGCTATAAAATTGTAGGGGCCCATAGCCCATAACTATTAAATTGTAGGGCCTATCCCTATTAAATTGTAGGGTAGGGGTGGGTAACATGTGTCACTCCCAACTATTATTATTCCCTATGCACCACAACATGGCATCAGCTAGTTGCACCGGAGATAGTTTTGAACAACTTTCCAGCCATAAGTATCTATCAGTGAGAACTCAAACTTGCTTCCCCAATGAATGGACAAGTGGACACCTAGCCCCCACTTAGACCACAGTTCCTCAATAGCAGATGGATCATAAGGATACAAGAGGGGAAGTCCAGGTTCAACCTCGAGATTTATTCTAAATGGATTACCAATCCCCTACTATTCTAAGGGGTTAATGGCATCAACCTGCATATGAACTAGAATTGTAGGGGTGAGGGGCAATATGAAGGATAAATATATGAATTAGCACATAGTGCCATAAACAAGCAAATTTAGAGATATATAAAATGAATGGATGGATGCCTACTATTTTATGGTAGCTTCCCTACTATTATAAGGGGAAGTGGCTAGCGTGATTTTTCTTATTTTGTTGAGAATTGAACTGATCCCCCCTATGAAAATAAGGGAACAACTGTAGGATAAGGAGGGATCATAGCAGGCAAATGCACAACCTTGTCGAGATCTAAATAGATAGCCAGGGGTAAAGTTTTGTTTTATTTTGAATGAGGTCCTTCTAGCCCATTAGAACTATAGGCCCTCATCCTTCATTTTATTTAGGATTTCGCCATAATTTTCCCATAGAACTATTAAATAGTAGGGGATATGAGCTAATAGATTTCAAGAGGCTTTAGAATAGTAAGGCCCATACAACCATAAAATAGTAGGGAGGACCCTTAGAATAGTGGGATCTAATAATAGGGCCTTATAATAGTAGGGGGTAGGGGCCAAATTGAAATTAATTCTGCTTATCATGCTATAAATGAACCCTAATGTGGGGGTAACATGCTTACTCTAGTAGGTTGATGCCATGGCAGTCGGGAATTCTAGATAGTAGGAGGTGGGTGGGCATGTTACATATAGAATCACCTATAGAATGGTAGGGGGCAACTATCTCTAAAGCAATGGGTGTGCTCTTTCTTCTACACGATGCTTTCAACAAGTTAAGTTGTTTGGATGCAGGGTGCAAGGGCAATAATCTATTTAGGGGGGAATTTAAGGGATTAAATTGTATTCATTGTATTGCCATGGTAGTGTTGATGCATGCAGCTACTCATGTCGCTAACTGCAGAGTAAAGCTCTCCCTTTATAATAGTAGGCACCTGCCTTCTCCATATGAACAAGTCTAATGAGGGTTCTCTACTAAACCATGGTAGCTAGACGATCCTCCCATATGTCGCACTGACATAGGACTCCATCCACATAGTGGAATCGGATTAAATAGCAAGCAATCATCTTGCTTCCACATGCCTTACTATTTTAAGGGGTCCACCAATACATAAGAACAAATTAAGGACTGGGGGAAGGGATTTCGGTCGAGCACCCCTACTATTAACTAAAATAGGGTGGGGGCAACTAGCCAGTATGCGATATGGGGAGGAGCAAGGGTAGTCTCGTAGAGGGGTAGGAGTCGACATCTGTAGTGTTGGGGGCAGGAGTAGGGGAACAAGGGCCCCCACCCTAGGGGGCTTGTTCCCCATGGTTTCTTATTATAATTGGGCGATTAGTTGGTTGGCCACTACCAATATTCTATAGGCTAGTCGATTTATAGTAGTTGTTGTTGTTGTGGCCCCCCCTAGCCTAGAATTTTTAAGTATGGGCAGATCCATAAAATTCTAGGGCTCTCCCCACCCTACCATTTTGATAGGTTATAGGCTATGGCCCTTACTATTCTAAGGCGCCCATAGAATTGTAGGGAGGCAAATTCCCAAACTATAGTTTCTCAGGGGTTCTAGCCGGGTACTATAATGGAACTCCCACCCCTACATTTATAAAGACTAATATTTTTAAAAATATTTTCTAATATTTTCTAATGTTTTTTCTAATATTTTTCTAATATTTTCTAATATTTTTCTAATATTTAAAAATGTAATTTTTTTCTAATGTTTTTCTAATAAAACTAATTTTTTTCTAAAAATAAATTTTCTAATGTTTTTATAATAAAACTAATATTTTTCTTAAAAAATTGTTTCTAATCAAACTAATGTTTTTCTAATAAAATTGTTTCTAATTAAACTAATATTTTTTAAAATTTTATTTTTTAATATTCTATACTATTGTTTTTAAAATATTTTATAAGGTTTTTCTAATATTTTCTAATTTTCAAGACTAGCATTTTAAAAAATATTTTCTAATGTTTTTTCTAATATTTTTCTAATATTATCTAATGTTTTTTCTAATATTTTCTCGTAGCTTTCTAATATTTTCCAAACTAATATTTTTAAATATATTTTCTAATATTTAAATGTAATGTATTTTTTACTGTTTTTCTAATAAAAACTAATATTTAAATGTAATTTTTTATTTTATTTTTTCTAATGTTTTGATATTCTAGATTAACATATTTTTAATATTTTCTAATGTTTTTTCTAATATTCTAAACTATTGTTTTTCTAATATTTATCTAATTTAACAGTAATTTTTTTCTAAATTTATTTTCTAATGCTATATTGATATTTTTCTAATATATAACTAACATATACAAAAAAAAAATTATAAACATTAGATTAATAGAATTAACATAAATAAACAATAAAAATATTAAATTAACATGAAAATATACTTTGAAAACATAAAAAGCATTTAAATAATAACATATAAACATACCCAAAATAGCACAATGATGAGAATCGGGAGGAGAATGACGGAAAATGATGTGGCAGGCTAACTAATCAAACACATTCACTCCACCATCCAAATAGAAATCACACACTATAAATATGAACAATAAAATGGAAAAAATGACGTTTTTGAAAGCGAAATCACCATAAAACATGTTTGAGCGAACATATTAATGAGGTATGTTCACCCGGACATGCCTCATATATATGAATTATGTTCATGTGAACATGTATTGTAATTATGTTCACTTGAACATAACTAGAATGTGTGTGCAAACATATGATAAATCTGATATGCGGATTTTGCCATTTTTTCCGATTTCCTTTATCCCACAAAAGTGGAACCCATTATTGTGGGTTCACCCAGCAACTATTTGAAGGCTACTAATTTTATAAGCTCATCATCTTCACCAATTTATTTACATGCCTCTATCCTTACATCTCTAGGGAATAGTTCCTTTTATTTCTTTAGTGGTAATATTTGAAATTGGTGCTTTTGGCACTTGGAGGGGACCACTTGTTAGCAACTCTTCTAGTACATAGACATAATTCTCCTCCTCATATTCTTCTTTAGGAAAGTCTTCCTCTAGTTGTTGATCTATAGATGAGGTATTCATTACACTACTAGAGATTCCCTTTTCTTCAATCACAAAGTTATGGTGCCTACCTGATGGTGAAAGTGGGGTAGGTGGTTTTGGAGATTGTGGGGAAGGGTTTATTCTATTAGGATCTTCAACTTCTTTCCTCTAGTAGATAACTTATGCACCTCTACCTCTAGTTGATTTCATTCTCGATAAACCATCAGTCCAGTGTCATTCCTCTTCCTTTTGGCTATGTTTACATCCTAAAAAATTTCCTCTTCTCTTTGCCTCTTTTGGCCCCTTTCTTGACAAGGAATCATATTAGAATCCTGGAGTAACAAATCAAAACCTTATGTATCCTCTACAAATGTAACTTTGGGCACTTTTGATCCACCCAACTTTTCATTCATAATGTCATAAACTTTTGAAAAATTATTAAAGATACTTCTCCATTTTTGACCCCATGTCTTTGCATTTGGAAATCGGTCATAGTTGGGCTCTGTCCTTTGATTTCATCCCAAAGAACTTTAGTAGCATGTCAGTGTCTTTTCTTTTTTCTTTTGGGACTCAAACTTTTCATTATTTTTGATGATATCTTTTGGAAAGTCAAATTCATGTTTCCCTCTTGATGCTACACTTATCTTATTAATCAACATTTCATAAAAACCTTCCATATCATTCAACCTTTTAGAACTAACACCCATTCAATAGGACCTAAGAAAATGGACTATATCATTTTGTCCCCCTTTTATCATTGCAAAATGATGAAAATCTGTTAAATCAGGAAAGAAAGTTCCTTTTCTATCTTTAGCTAGGAAATCGGTCTCTTGGAGCATGCCAATTTGCCTTATTACTTCAAGGAACCCAATCCTCAATGAGACATATCGAGGTAGTACCAAAGGTCTTCCTGGAAAACCAAAAACCTTGATAGCAGTTGTGTGAGGATAAAAGTAGATGTCTCTCCATTGATGGCATATTTTTCAAGTTTACATTACAGTCAATTGGCCTTAAGAATGCTCGAAGGAGGCATGGAAAATCTGTAACAAATTGTAAAATTATTCTTCTCAAAACAAAAGAAAACTCATTTTCAAATAGGGTGAAACTAAAACCATACCAATCAATAGACAAATTTTTTGACCATAACTGGAATGGTAATACTTCATCCTTCCTCTAAAACTCTATAAACATGTGTTGAGCAAAGTAATCCATGTTATGGAAGAGGATCATATGTATAAACAATGAGTGCCACCTAAATTAAATGGACCATCCTTTATGTAAATTTGTTATTCATTCACTCATCTTTTCTTCTAAATACTGAGAGAAATCATAAATCGTTGCTTCGCCATACTTCTAAATTCCTTGACACATACACATAGTAGCCTTAAGAAATTTTCTTTTGCTAGTTAACCCTACTACTTGATACAAGGCTATATGGGTGTTCACCAAAGTGTCATCATAATGCTCCAAATTACCTATAGTATAGGATATGGCTGCAAGGGCTAATTTGATTCCATTTACTTCCTTCAAGAATGGGGTCAATAATGCTTGTCGCATATTTGGTTCGACATGTTCAAAATATTCTTTAGATATCTTGAAATTCACTTCATCAGTCACCTCTAGGGCATTATGGAAATCAAATTCTTTTCTTATAGATTTTGCATCAATTTTCATAAACACTTCTCCATCCAAATACCTAATGATGTGGATGATGGGGTCATATCTTGCTACCATCTCCAACAACAGATCAATATCTAGAAAAATAGTGGGACTACTAATTTACCAAGATCATATTGCCATACATTATGCAATGGACTTCCAACATTACCCTGACCATACCACCTTCTAAAAATGTCTAGGCCCTTCCAAGGTATATTTGTATCACATGCATTTCCATATTTTTCCTTTAATCCTAGGAAAACCACATTATTTGGGGATTTATGTATATCTACAGCTTCTCTACCTTCTTTACACAAGGGTAACTAATCCATGAAGTCATCTTGTAACCTCCTATCCTCATAATCAAATTTTTCAAAATATTTCTTGGGAGACATTTTATCAATTTTCAAGCTACTTGTTCAATTGAAATCAATGAGGGTTCACTAATTTTTAAACTAGGGCGTTGACTAATGAACGCACCATTGAAAAGACTTCAGGGATTCAATCTTGGTAAAAGTAATAGAAATTCAAATAGATCTCTGTACTTACTTGTTTTCCACCTTTTTGCTAAGAAAAACCTTCTTCGAACTCTGCTTGTGAATTCTTCTATCATGGGTAATCTCAAAATTTGAAGTCTTAAGACACCAAGGTGGAAAAAAAGAATGACAAGATGGCTTTTAAGTCCTTTGAAGTGGCATTAACATCATTTCATGTGAAATAACTACATACTACAAGTGGTAAAGCCTTTTCTTTCATTTCAACATAAAAATATGAATGCTCATCGTTGATTTAACTTCGTTCTGGATCTGATGGCTACAATCTTCTTTTGACCTTGTTTGACCATCCTACTCATCACCTAGGACCTGCAATCTGTCCAATAGGAGATGACTACAATGCCTTATAAGCATCTTTGAATTATACACTTTTGAGGAAGAATACACATGTCACTATCTGACTTTTTTGCCAAGCGATTGTCAGACCTTGTCAATAAGTGTGATTCGTTGATCTTGATTCAAGATGCATCTTGGTAAGTGAATCTTTTTCATCACAAGATTAATTCCTAGTCATCAATTTACACATGTGGGGAATCTTTCTTTATGTAACTAGGTCCACTCATACTAAGAGGACATGTGGAGACATCTCACTTATTCGCCATTGAGGAGAGAGAAATCTGTGAACAATTGAGGACCATTCAATCTTCTTCCCTTTGGCTCCTGGATGCATCATCACTCAGGGCCTACTGACATGAACCACATGGCCCAATGAAACTTCTCTCTTTAGCCAAGTGTTTAGGTCCCACTGTCAATTCATCCCACCGGCTCCAGACATGTGTCGTCATCATGCTTATTTGCCATCTATGTGTATTAATTTTGCAAGCAAGCATTGACCATCTGATCTTCTATTAGTCAATTCGTCATTGACTACCCCTCTATCCATGTGGCATAAGTTAACAACTTTTCTTTATTGACTGTACTTTGACTATACTTAGGGCCCAATATCTAAAATCCAAGTTGGAGAGACATAGACCAATGACACTGATAATAATGTTGATGACTAGACAGGCTTTATCACAAACATACATACTTTAGTACTTGCCATGCAATACAATCACACTTCTTTGCTATTGAGGAGAGAGAAGCTTGAAGGATAGTGAGAGTTATTGATTTAACTTCGTGAAACTCAGGGTCTTGGGCCTACCCCTAGACATGTGTTCAAATCTTGATTTTTTGCTTCATCATTGGCAAGGAGCTACGATAAGCATATGCTGTCAATTTGATGGCCCCACCATGCTTGGACATACATAAGCCTAAGATTTTAAACCAAAGTTTTTTTTTAAAAAAGAATTATCTTGTAGACCATGGTGACAATCTTAGGAAAAGGTGACGAATGACTAGGAAATAGAAGGGGAACCCATCAACGATGACATAACCCTTAGGTAAGTGACACGCAAAAGCTTTATTTTACGAGGTCGAAACATTAGGTTAATTGCTTAACAGAAGAAGAGGGAGGGATAACTCAATGATGTAAGACCCCTCAACTTAAAACATTAAAAGATAATGACAAAATATGATGCCTTAAGGGTTTCTTGCATGTTACTAGGGTTTTTCTACATTTCTTAGATAACTTTCACCTATTACACAAACCCTAGTTAGAAAGCAACCTATAGGACCACAAACATAATTTTTTCACAAGCGCTGGAAAAAGGTGCCAACACATCAAAAATAACAATTACCTCTTTCCGAGATAACCATACTCAAGCATATCTATAACAATTCCTTTGCTCTCAAAATTGTATTGACAACTTTTTACTAAAATTTATTTTATCAAATATACATCTAATATGTTTAACAAATACATAAACTTACAACATAAATCTTAAATATTATAAATTTTAAAATATTAAATATATTTATATATAATTAAAATATACAATTCATCCATAAACTTCACTAGCCAATTTAGTCATTCAAAGATGACACATCTCAATAGCATATACATGCAACACGTGTGCAATATCAAGTACAACTTCACCTAAAGCATATCATCCAACTATAAAGCATAAAATATTTTAACATTTAAAATACAAACAATACTTCTTAATGATATATTAAACAAAATTCTTTCTCACATCCAAACAAGAAGTCATAATAGAATAATAATAATTAGTATAGATATCTTAAATAAATCTATCTAGAGAAATGTCGATAGATATCCACTACAAAATTATTATAATTTAATGTACTAAACCTAAATTATTTATATTTCTTTCATCTCCATTTATTTAATTTTTTACTAACTTAAACTTTTTATTTTAATTTCTTTTAAAAATGGATGATTTATATCTCCAAATATTATAATTTAAACAAATATTTTATATGATATTTATTAAATTATTTTTAAAAGTATATTTTATTTATAATAAAATTTAAACTTTTGATATGTAGATAGTTGTCAAATTTAATCTCAAAGAATAAAAGTTAGACACTAACATGCTCACACCATCCCACTCCACCTATTCTGCCATTGTCAGCATTAATAATAATAACAACACTCAAAATAATAAATAGAAAAAAAGAAACATAAAATATCGACGGTTCAAGGTGGAAAAATTATATAAAATTGCAGATCATTTCAGGAATCTCGTGCCTGTAATCAGCGCAATTATTTTTCAATCTTTCTCTCGCAAATATTTAAAGATATGCATTTTAATAAATAAATAAAGTACAAGGGCATTTAAATAGAATGCGTTCTTTGACTCCAACTTCTCCTTAGGAACTTAGAAATCTCATTGAGTAGAACACGTTTTCACAATTCTTCATTATTGAGATCCATATCCCATTCACGATCTGTGTCTTCACTGTCAGACAGCCATGAATGGGTCAGTTGGAAACTCCAGGGGAAAAGTTATAACCTGTAAAGGTAAGGTGATGTCTATTGTGATTTTTCACAGTTGAATTATAATCTTACATCTAATTATCAGATTTTCACAATCTATTTGTAAAGCAAGTTCTTTTCTGGATTGTTATGTATTTTTTTTAGCATCAACATTTCAAATTATACTACATGATCCATCATCAGAATGAAAAAGTCTGTGATCCATCATCTAATAAATAGTGGTTTTCTGAAAGCTGCTGTGTGTTGGGCACCTGGGGAAGCTCTGGTAATGGAGGAAATTCAAGTTGCTCCACCACAGCCTCTGGAAGTTCGCATCAGAATCATATGCACCACTCTCTGTCACTCTGATCTCAGTTTTTGGTATACAAAACAGGTTGAAAATCTTTTATCTGATTTGCAATTCTATTCTACTTTTATAGCCTTCTATAAGCTTTACTTTGTTTAGGTGGGTCATCTTGAATCACTTTCATAAAGAGATCATACGGAAGAAAAATAAGGTAGTGTGATTTCAGATGAATTATCTAAACAAATCTAAACTTACAATTTACTATTTAAACATTTGTCATTAGACATCTGTAGTTCTGACTTGGTGGTGTGTTATGACTAGGAGAACAACTATGGACATCCTCGCATTTATGGCCATGAAGCAGCTGGGTATGCCCATTTTTCTTACTCTATGATTTTAGTGGCATTAATATTGGTATACGTGATATTTTTAACAGCAAGTCAAATAGTATTTTTTCATTTTTTTGGCTGAATACGAGACTGAAGCAGAAGGTTTGATTTAAAAGCAATTACAATATAAACAAAAGGTTCATAGAATCATTAAGAGACAATGAAACTAGAGCTAAGAGCCATATAACACCAAATTGGAGTACAAAGTCCACTCCTTTATAGGAGCAGTAAAGTCTAAAAAGCTTAACTTGATCTACTAAAAGAAAGCATGGATCTCGATAGACCAAGTCTTTAAAAAAAACAGAGTATGGAAACTTTATTTGTCACTCCTTAGTCAGAGCGCAAAGAATCTTCTTCTTCGTCCTCCAGCTCTTTGGGTGTCCTTTGGTCTTCTTCTTGGCATCTTCTTCATCCTCTCAAATTGCGATATTACTATGAGGTTCAACTCTCTGATTTTTGTATCAAACTTATTGACACACATTTCATGATTAGTAATTCACAAGAACCTCTCTCATAAGAATGAATGGATACTTTAGTGCCCATTGCATTTGCTGACTAAAATGAAACATTAGAAATTTATATGCTCACTAAAATGAAACATTAGAAATTTATATTGTCAATGACTGATTGAATTTTTATTTAGGAATTAATATTGTCAACAACTGATTGAAATTTTATTGCAGAAGAGTAGAAAGTGTTGGGGAAAATGTGGAGGGTATTGAAGAGGGAGACATGGTGGTACCTGTGTTTAGGGCACATTGCACTGAATGTGTGGATTGTAAATCAACCAAAAGCAATATTTGTATCAACGGTCCAAAAAGCAGAAATGAAGGACTGATGAGAAGTGACAATGGTACAAGATTCAGCATCAATGGGAAGCCTATATACCATTTTTTAGGTGTTTCCAGCTTCTCGGAATACACTGTTGTAGAGGTCCATCAAGTCGTCAAAATAAATCCAATGGCCGCCCCAGACAAAGTTTGTCTTCTTAGCTGTGGGGTTACAACAGGTAAAGATATTACACTGGATGGCTTCTTCAGTTCAATATATTAAGAGTTAGAGCTAATTAAATTGTAATTGTCAAATTAGGGTATCAGGAAATTATGTAGTCAGTCCCTTGCATATATGATTGAAGTAATTGAAGAATTTGTATACCAATATAGTGACTAAAAGATACTTGTAATTAAAGTGTCTATGGAACCAGATTGAGCTATACAAATTGAAACTTTACTATGTTTTTGAAGAACTAATTACCTTGGAGGTTTTGTTAATCAGGATTAGGCGGGGTTTGGAAGGTGGGCAATGTAGAGAAAGGCTCCACCGTGGCTGTCTTTGGTTTAGGAACTGTTGGCATGGCTGTAATTTACTTTTCTCTTCATCAAGTGGCAACAACAAAGGATGTGGCTCAGAGGGTTCATAGCTAATTCAACATTTTTTTTCCTGTCTGACACGTAAAATTGCAGGTTGCAGAAGGTGCAAGAATCAGAGGTGTATCTAGAATCATTGGTGTTGATGTGAACCCTAAAAAGTTTGAAATTGGTAAATTGAATGTGAATTTGAACTTTTTTCACTATTACTTTGCATTAAATGTGTCTTTGGGAAAACAATTTATGCACTCAAGTTGATAACATAATTTTGCATCTTACATTTTTTTTTTCAGCTGAAATTGAATTTCCAGTGCATGATAGTATAATATTGATTTTCAGTGCATGATAGTATAATTAATCTGGGGCACGATCCTAATGTTTTTTTAATGTCAGAGGCCATACACTCAGCAAGACTTGATCTCTGATAGATTCTTTGTGAGCCATCCAATGATTCTACCATTTTTTTAACAAATAACAATCAGATCCACTTCAATGGTGATACAGTTCCATTTTCTAATCAGTCTCTGACCAGGTGTAGTGTATTTGTTTCGCTTAGAAATGCCTGAAATGTCTTTTAGGTTTCCAAGTAATGAATCCAATCCCATTGAGTCTGGTCTTTAATTGCAAACATTATCCATCATGATAGGCTCTTGCTAACCAAATTTACCTTGCCGATACCAAGTGTCTAGGCTTAATAAGAACAGAATTGAGGGATTGAATTTTCACCTTTAGTGCTTCAACTCTATTTATTCGAATAGCCCTTTCAATTTCCTCATGTTTGGTAACAAACCATTCAGCTTATCTTTTCTGGGCACTTGTTGCAAACTCAAGAAGATGTTTAAGTTGTTTGACTATTCATCATGTTGCATAGATATCTGCCAAGATCAAGAACTTTCTTCCATGTTCAGGTTTTACCAAAAATTTCAAAGATAAACAAGCAAACTAAAGAAAAACAGAACACAATTTCAGATAAATCAACTAAAATGTTTACATGTAACAATCTGAAAGATCTGAGACAAGAAGCAAACTTATCTATTCTGTTCCCCGTTGGCAGGAAGGAAATTTGGCGTTACGGACTTTGTGAACCCTAAAGAAAATGAAAAGCCAATTCACCAGGTTTTTCTTCTTCAATCCTCCAATTTCTAACAAAGGAGTGTGATGAGGATGAGCTAAATTTGAATATATATATTTATCACAGGTGATCAAAGACATGAGTGGAAGTGGGGTAGATTATAGCTTTGATTGCACAGGAAACAGCTCTGTCATTGTTGAAGCCTTCAAAAGCACTCGTAATGTAAGATCTCATGCATTGTTTTATAAAAGTGTAGTCAAGATAGGCTTGATGTCATTATATTGTATTGTGATTAACAAAGGGTATTTTACAGGGATGGGGTACAACAGTGGTTTTAGGAGTGGGTATGACAGAGGTACCCATAAATATTGCTGAATTGGTGCATGGTAAGACAATAAAAGGGTCATTATTTGGAGGAATGAAGGCAAAAACAGATCTTCCCCTACTGGTAGACATGTACATGAAAAAGGTTTTCCTGGATCTTCTGAACTTGCATTTTAAGTCTGAATGTATATTCATACAAATAGGTTGCTTCAAAGTTTACCCTCTCATTTCTGACATTAACTTATGTAGATGTACTGCATAAGCTAATGCTAGTAGTTCGACGAACTATATGACTTTCTGGTTATACTTTACTTTCATGGTTTATAGTTTGTCAAATTTACTATTTATAGTTAATAAGGTGGGGCTTTTGATATTTAAAAAGAGAATAGGGTGATGTGCTGTTTATCATTTTTGCTGTTTTCTACTGACAAAAGCTCTGCCTTTTGTTGTACTATTGGATGAGCCACCAGTTTTTTCTGCTACATAGATGTTCAGATGTTCTATCGTATGATGACTCTGATTGTGTTTTCTGTTGTATCAGGAGCTTCAGCTAGATGATTTTATTACTCATGAAATCTCATTTCCAGAGATCAACAAGGCATTTGAGCTGTTGAAAGAAGGAGAATGTTTGAGATGCATTATGTGGATGGACAGGCCATTGCATTAGCTTTCTCCTTCTACTAACAGAGAAACAACTGGATTTAGTTGATTGAAAATATATATTTATGCTTGAGGCTATGATTCAACCATCTTAAAGGCAAGATGTTTTGTACTTCAGTATAGAGTGTTTTTCTTTGGAGATGTTATGTTTCCATTTTCAGCTTGAGTGTCATTCATAACTTTGTTGTCAAATTAGGCTTGATTTGCGTGCTGCTTATTTTTAAGCTTAGTCACCTGTATGTATGTGACATTGTTAAATAAAACATTTTTATTAAATTGATCTCTTACCTTTAGGTGGTATTTGGTGCTCTTTCATTTGTACCCTTCATCTTCGCATTTATATTTTGGAATCTTTGTAATGATTTCAATCTTGAAAGCAAGAACAATGTAAGAGCTTAACGATTACAACATGTTACTATTGAAATGATTAATTTAATTAGACCATCACAACATATAACTATTGAAATGATTAATTTAATCAGGCCAAAGCTATTTTCCTTATTTGCAGACAATAATTATTTTGGAGGAGGGCTCGACATCTTGATTCATTTTGGCAAACAATAGAGAGGCTTCTTTTGAAGCGATGCAACACATGTGAATCTTATATAGTTCTACCCCTAACTTTTAATTCTGGCAACACTTTTTTGATATTTATAATTCATCAAGTTCAAATTTTAATTAAAGTTCTAACAGTGCAGCAATCAACAACAACAATGAGATGCTATCGGGGAGAGCCACAGGCCCTCTTGAGACCCAAGGATGGAAGGACGTGGTCCTAGTAGGGAAATTGACTCAAGTCCCCCCAGAAGTCCCCAAGGTAATCAATGGTGCGGAGGGGTTGGAGATTGTTATTCCAAATAGCTTGGTTGATAGTGTCTACCAACCTAAAGTTGTGCCTAGTGGGTTGGTTTGTGGCCTTCCGCCCATTGATTGAGATGGTTAGGAAGTGGATAAGCCAGAAGTGGAAGGTGAAAGGGAGTGTGGTTGTTTTGATGATGTCTGGGGGGCTCTTCTACTTCAAGTTTATGGCAGCGGAAGATATGACAATGGTTTTGGTTGGGTCATGGTACTATGGTAAGCATAGCTTGACGGTGGCTAAAAGACACCCTGATTTGGACCCGGCAAAAGAGTTGAATAGGCTGGCTCCTGTCTGGATCAGACTCTTGGGCTTCCCTTTGGAGTTTTGGGATGAAAGGGCCCTTAAGTCTATTAGGAAATCCTTTGGATACTTTGTTGTTGCAGATGTGGTAACCCTTCAAGTCCAGGTTGGTTTTCACGAGGTTTAGTGTGAATGGTGCTACACTACCTAGACCCATCGTGTTGAGCTCTAAGTGGGGGAAGAAGGTTCAACCTATTGTTTATGAAAATGTGGGGCTATTCTACTAGAATTGTTCAATGTTTGGGCATTGAGGAAGAGGTTGGTGGGAAGGTGATTAAGGAAGCAGTTACTCTAGAGGTTCCAATTAAGGGAAACAAGGAGGTGAATATGTTGCCTTCTGATGGGGAGAAACTAAGAGCAGTGGAGCTAGCTATGCTCTCAAAGAAGATCTTGGAGTTAGGAGATTCTTCAGGAGTGGTGGAGGAAGGTGAGCTTGTAGACATTAATGGGGGTGATCCTTTCCCCTTTTTGCAAGGAATCAAGGATCTTCTAAAAACTCCAATGATGAATATCATGATTGAGGAGGTGTGTAGGGGTTTGGAGGTAAAATATTAAGAAATTCTAGAAGTCAAGGGGAATGATTTGGAGGATAAAGAGGTGGCCTTTGTGCTTAGTTGGAGTGATGAATGTCCCCTGGATACCAAGTTGTTGGAAAAATCCACTACCTCTACTTCCCTTCTAGGGCAAGAGGAGTGAAAATGGCAAACTCAAAGAAGATAGACTAGAGTTTCAAAGAAACCTAAGGAGGAGGGGGAGGAGATGAAGCTAGATGTGGAGAAGACGGTGAAGCAAAAGAAAAGGATGAAGTAGATGGCAAGGGAGGTAGCTAGTGGTAGGCAACCTACCTTGGAGTCTATGGCCAAGGGTAGAAAATGATTATTCTATCATGGAATATGAGGGGATTGAACAACCCCTAGAAGAAGTTTGCACTCAAGCAATGACTATCTAATACAAGGATAGATATCCTTCTGATTTAGGAATTCAAAATGACCATGGATAACCTGGATAGTATTGTGGGTTATATTTGGTCAGGGGCTAAATGTTGTTATAGTGAAGCAAAGGGAGCATTTGGAAGTGTGGCCACCTTTTGGAACCCTAGTGTTGGTAAAGGGAATTTCATCCATAGTTCTAAATACTACCTCATCACTAAACACAAGAAAGATGAGGAGATCTAGAATGTCATTAATGTGTATGCCCCAAATTCAAGGCAAGGACAATGTCAGCTCTGGGAGGAGTTGTCTAGCTTCCTGTCCCATTCTAGGAACTTTTTCTATATGGGAGATTTTAATTCCCCATTAAACCCTCTGAGATGGCTGGAGGAGCGGTGGATTTTATTGATAGTATGAAGGATTTGGTTGAGTCCATAAACAAAAATGACTTGATGGATTTGGATATGAGAGGTGTCAAGTTTACTTGGTCAAATAATAGGAAGGGGGCTGACCTCATTCAAGTCAAACTAGATAGACTCCTGTCTCGGCTGGCTAGAATGGGTTGACTTCTTCCACTCTCACGAAATTATCCAATACGGTCTCTGATCATGCCCCCATCATTTTTAATTGGAAAGAGGAGACACAGGGGGGCCCAAGACCTTTTAGATATGAAATTATGTGGCAGTCTCATCCAGACTTTAGAACTCGTGTTGAGGAGTGGTGGAGTATAACTATTGAGGGAACTGCTATGTTCAGGCTCTTAGCTAAACTTGACAATGTGAGAAGGAATGTTCAACCTTGGCAAAACAGATACTTTGGAGATATTTTTAAGACCAAGAAGGAGGTGGAAGAGAAAATGGAGGAGCTCTAAAAGGTGATGGGGGAGGGCTTGGCTTCTGAAGACATGATTCTTGAAGAGGAAAATAGTAGGAAGGTGTGGAAGGATACAATGAACAGAGAGGAAACATTGTAGAAGAAAAGATCAAGAATATTATGGCATTCTTTCATAGATCGGCCTCTAACCATAAAAGGAGAAACATTATTGACTCAGTGATGAATGATCATAATATAAAGTTAACAAAAACAGAGGAGATTGGTAGTTGGGCTAGTAGTTACTTCAAAAATTCTTATAAGGAGGACCATAGGGCCTTTAATAGGGAGGATAGGTAGTGGTTGATTGACTCCATGCCTAATGTGATCTCACGGAGGAGAATGAGAAGCTTGCACAAGTGGTCATTGAGTAGGAAGTGTGTAGAGCTATCTTCTCCATGAAAGCCTACAAGTCTCTGGGCCTGTTGCCCCACTTTTTAGTCCCGTAGTAATTTGGAAAAGTAGATGTTTCGTCATATTTGGTCTTGTCAAGTCAATAAGTCTTTCCTCTTTAGGTGATGATTGTCTCCATCGGGTTTCCATCTTTCCCCCTTCTCGCACATTGTATAGCCGGGTGGGTTTTCCTCATGGTCATAGTTCATTTGGGTAGTCTAGATCCTTACTCGATGGAGATTCTCAAAGGATACTACTCCAGACAAATTTACTTGCAGATTATACGAACTGAATATGAAGAAAGATGAAGGGGCGAAAATTTCAGTTTTGCCTTCTCCTTTTGTGGACTTTCGCACCTTGAAGGTAAAATTCCACAATGAGTTTTAAATACGATTTGCAGATTTCAAGATAGAAAGGTGAGTGAAGTTATAGACAAGTCAGTTGATTATCATCATATTCTAGCACGGGAATCATTTAGAAATTGCCAAAGTGATCAGAAAAGGCATTAGCGGAAAACTCGAAACTGACTTCTCCTCCTACGAACTTTCATAGTCAGAAGGTGAAACTCCGCCAGAAATGTAAATGCAGTCTACAAGATGAATTCAGAAAGAAGAGTTATCTTTTTCTTAAGATCATCTAAAGTTCGGGATTTTTCAATGGCGTGAATGATTTAAAACCTGTTGAGATGATTAAAAGGAATATTTGCAAAAAACTGAAAAATAGCTTCTCCTTTTTACAAGCTTTCGCACCAAGAAGTCAATTTTTCGAACAGGCATAACTAAAGAAAGTAAAGGAAGTCAGTGGACCCCACTTCTATTGGCAAAGTACTTTTTCTATTTTTCGAAGGCTTAAAGCGCAATAGTTAAGACAGAAAAGACTAAATGGAGGCTTCGCAGAAAATTGGAAATTGCCTTCTCCTTTGCGGAGTTTCTACCTTCAGAGGTGATTTTCCACATTGTCCAGAAAATTAATCTTGCAGGCTTGGTTATGTAACAAATTAATCACAAGAAGCCTAAAGAATACAAGGGAAGTGAATACTCACATCTGAAAAGGAGTCTAAATGCAGAATCGAGCTGAGTGGATTTCACCCTAGGGAGTACTTCGTTTTGGTTTTTTCGAAACAGGGTTAAAATGGGAAAGTAAGTCAGTAATAAAGGAAGTTACCGTTAAGCCAACAAAAAAGTGAAAATACATGGAGGAACCCGTTATAACCATTAGTCTAACGGATTGATCATTTATTTCGCTTGTGTGGTGCGGATCCTAAAAACCTAATGGGTAAATTGAGGTTTCTACATACAGAACAGTATAACCGATTTTCAAATTACCATTTTCTTGCTTTGAATCGTTACGCTGTTGAATTGAACATTGCTAATATAGTACTTGCAAAGCTATTTCTCACCATCATTTACATTCTCAAGTTTCATAGTCTACATCTGTTTGATTAAATGGCTCGTTTCTCTGGATTTGATGGTTTGGGTGGAGTCCGATCAACATGGCAGAACATCACAAATACTTCACTCTGCTTTTATGATATTCTAGATTTTTGGAGAAGGATAAGGACTAAACCAATTCATCCTATTACTGAGAAGCTCCGCGGGAGTGGACTAGTGGAGGCAGTTGGATTTCCTATTGCATTTCAAGCTCAGGAGTTGATTGTAGAGTGTATCAATCATTACAATCCAGACACTAAGCAGATTTTGTTGGCTGATCAGAGTGTTTTAATTTTATTTGATAGGCAAGCAGTGGTGAACTGTTTGCGAATCCTAGAACGTGAGGAGTTCTCCACACTGACAGTTGGAGGAGCCATATCAGAATTCTCTTTGAAAAAGATGGTATGGAGGAAAGAAATCATGAAGTCTTGGTTCCAGAAACCGAGGGGAGTCAAGAGTAAGGTCCCTAAAACCCTTTTTGGCACTGATCTCAAGCCAGAGATTGTGGATATTATGGTTCTTTTGCATCGACTCAAAGGTGAGGCAGATGCCTTTAATTTTGTAGAGCAATATTTCTTCTTGGTGCAAATTATTTGCTCGGATTCGCAGTATATTGACTGGGCATTTGAGGTCAGTGAGCAATTATCTAGGGCTCTCAGTGTAGCCAAGTTTTATAATTCATTTTATATGTCTTCCTTCCTGATATATATGTTGGCTTCCTTACAGCTATGGCCAGGCCTCCCTAGAATTGAGGATGCGCCAGAAAATGTTAAAAGTTATGAATTTTATCCGTGCTTGCAGCTACAAAACAGCTATACAAATTTTATCAGAGTTAATGATGCATTCACTATGAGAATTTGCAGGGAACTCCAAGGGTGTCCGGAGCGGAGATTCAGCCCAGAAGCAATGGCGGTAATCAGTCAGTTTGGTTTCTTTTTTATACAATTCTCATCCTTCTCCTATTTGTGTCTTACAACATTCGATGGTTTTCCCTTGAAGATGCCCAGATACCCGGATGACATGATTGTGTTGATGGAGATCGTGAGACAGGCTCTCCAGGTGAACGCGTTAAGTGCCGGACTGCGAAAGAAGGGATATGAATTCCCTATGAAGGTTGGAGCTTATAGTTGTGAATCCAGGTCAGATGCTAAGAACATGGTGAAAGCGTTTGAAGGAAGGTTCAAATTACAAGAGTATGAAGTTTTGAGACCCATGTTTGACCCGAATGGGTATGCTCGAGATGTGCTTCAGATTGGAGGCACGATCAAACATATCACCACCATAGAAGACTACTGGGCAAATTGTAAAGATGAGCTGGAGAGTAGAGATCGTGCCTTTGCTAGATTCACGGTGGATCAAGTAAGAACTTATGGTATCAATTTGGATGTAGAAGGGCTAGAGGATGATGACCAGAATATGTATAGCAATACATATTTAACAAGGTTGAGAAATGTCCCAGTTAGTTCAGAGCCCTACACTAATATAGATGAAGATCTCGATGTTATGGTGGCTAGGATCGTCAAAAGAACAAGAAAATGGGTAGAGTGGATAGCCAAGAAGGGCCGAAGTAAGGGAAAAGCTTCTCAGCAATCTCCAGCCACTACCAATCCCACTTCTTCTCATAGTGCCACACCCAATGTATCAATATCAGCCACTCGAGGACCAGCTATGCCCGCAGGAGGAGGAGATCAACCACCTGAGAAGAACATTCCCATATCTCTGACATGTCAAGGTGGCTCTCTGCCAGTTATTGGGACCCAATCTACTGCTGAAGAAAAAGAGACTGATAAGGGAAAAGATAGTGGTGCTCCTCCAATCTTCATTCCTCACGTTTCCCCATCACCATCTCCATAGAATACACCTGTCCCTTCTCCTCACACTACTCCACTTCCATCTCCTCATCATAGTCCTATTCTATTTGAGAAGACTCCCATTTTTCAGCCACCTGGTTCTCCACTTCAGGTAGTAGAGATTGGAGATGGAGACTCTAGTAGCAGTGAATCCACTGAATTGGACAAGGCTGAAGGAGGAACACAAGAGGAGGAGAAAGCTCCAAGCTCATCTAGACTTCTTTCTCGAGATTCAAAGAATCCTTTCTCCACTGAAACAATGGTGAAGACTCCAGTGAAGAAGAAGATGTTTAGCATCGAATCATTAGGAGTAGCTTCTAAGGTAATTAGAACAGAGTCCTGGCTTGAAGACTCACTAGAAAGAAAAAGGAAAAGGAAAGATGAACATGTTCCTACAAAGGACATCATATCTCAGGCAGTTCACTCTGGTTCTACCATGGTGAAGGTCAAGAAGCAGAAAACTTAGTCAATTCTGGGGCAAGATCCAGAAACAGGACATCTGACCATGGAGATTGACTCCTGGAGATTTTACTCTGCATTCTATTGATCTTGGAGAAGCCAGGCACGATGCAAAGGTGGGCCTATGGAGATCGGGTAATGAGATCATAGAAAATCAATTGGAGGATCTCAAGTTGTCAAAGATCAGAATGAAATTTGAGATAGAAGAGCTTAAGAGGTTCATTAGGCAGTTAGTTGTCCCATTGGCAACTATTATTGGCATACCTACTGCTGAAAATCCCATGGTAGAGGAAGTACAAGCCTTCATCTCCCAGCTGCAAAAAGACCGACATTTTGATCAGATTGGGAAGGAATGGATTGACAAGCTCAATTCGGATGGAGTTATGTTGATTGATCAAATTGGAAATGTTATCATTCAACTAGAGACTGAGAAAGATAACCTCATATCTAATCAACATACTCTGGCCACAGAGAGAGGAAGATGTGAAGAGTGTGTTTCCCTTCTGAAGATGATTATTCAGATGAAGGCGAAAGAAGCAGTTGAAGCGAAGATTCTGAAGAAAGGTAATGAGCCCCTGTTTGAATGGCTTCAAGGTATGCAATTCAAACAGGAGATGATTCAAGAAGCAGGAAAGGGGCTGAAGGAAACGGAAGATAAAGTAAAGAAGACTCAGGACAGAGCTTTCGAGTTGATGAAAGGACTACATTCTAAACCGCAGACTAGTGGTCAAGGAAAGGCTTTGATTGGAATAGAAGTGATGAAAAATAACTTCTCTGTATATTTGAGTAACCTGTCAAGCATCGCTCCTAATAATCAAAACATAATAATAGATTTACAGACATTGAGCGGATGCATACATGTGGCAGCTGAAGAATTAAAAAGTCAGATGAATTTTGTAAAAGAATTAGCTCGAGAGCATTCAAAATGGCTCTTAAGATTCACCAATGTACACGTGTCTAGCAATGATGAGCTAATTCCTATTATAGTTGCTGCTAGGGCATATAGAGTGAAAATGGAAAAGGGGAAGAGGTCAAAATAATGTCTCTTTTTCATTTTCTTTTGATTTTTTAAATGACAAATTAACTTCTTGTCATTTGTCTTCTGAGGAGATGAACCGATTGGTATTCCTATTGTAACGGTCATCTCTCATCTCTATATGTATAGGGCTAAATGATTAATGAAGGGTCGGCAAATTTTTGGTGTGAATCTTGTTACAGAGACAACTGAGTTTTGTGTCATTTCTTTATTGTCCGCTTTCTTCTTTTGTATGTTATATTTCCATAAAGGTTAAGTTGAAGTAATTAAGTGAACATAGTTTCATTTTGTTATTTCATTTTAATGGAACTGGTAAATCAATTAGAGAGTTGAAACTAGTTGTTGGAGATATTTCCATTAAGTGTTTCATTTGTATGCATTCCATCCTGTTTCTTCTTAATCATTGTGATATTCTGTTGTGCGTCGAAAGTCATAAGATTGTGAGGGTTCAAACACAACAAGTATCTGTTAGTTGTTTCATCTGCATAGTTAAGCTTGCATTAATCATGATCGCTTTACTGAGAAATTCATAAGAGTGTGAAGATCACAGCACAACATTTTGCATCTGAATTCCGCCTGAGATTTCACTTGCCTAGGTGGAATTCGATTTTCCTTTGCTGTTCTCCGGTTAAGAACATACCCCGTAGTAGGAATTAGAGATAAAACAAATTCATTGCATATCATTTCAGAAGGGAGTTGTACCTTCCAATTCAGAGGAAACCTATCAATCGCATGATAGATTATCCAACTATTGGCATCTAATTGTTCTTTCAGAATTGGGCATTTGGAGAATTTATTTAAAAGGACAATCTGTTTACCAACAGGGCCCTGATGGTTTCCCCCAGGATTTTTTCCAACACTTCTGGGATGTTATAAAGGTTGATTTAGTTAGAGTTACACGTGACTTCTTTAGGCCTAAGAAGTTACTCAAGAGAATTAATAAAGCTTACATATTTCTGGTCCCAAAAATTAAGGACCTGGGGGCTCTTTCTAACTTCAGACCCATCAGCTTGTGTAACACTACCTATAAGATCTTCTCTAAGATCATGGTGAACCACCTAAAGCCACTACTTCACAATTCATAGGGAAAACTCAAAATGGGTTTGTCTAATGTTGCTATCGCTACTCATGAGGTGTTACACTCGATGGACAAGATCGGTAATCTGGGTATGGCTTTAAAGTTAGACATTTCCAAAGCTTATGATAGAGTTTGTTGGACTTTCTTATATGAAGTCACAGAGAGAATTGGTTTCAATTAGGGAGTTATTAATATCATTAGATCAATGGTTGAGACTATCAACTACTCGGTGTTCATGAATGGTTCACCTTGGGAAAATTTCAACAGGGAAAGGGGCCTAAGGCAGGGAGACCCTATTTCTCCTTACCTGTTCATCATGGCTCCTAAAGTGTTGGGAAGAGGGTTCTTGAGAAAGGTGGAAGGAGGAGAGATCAAAGGCGTTAAACTAGCTAACTCCCTCTCGATGAAGGTCATACAACAATTCGTGGATGATACCTTTCTTAGTGGGGACTCTTCGATGTCAAAGCTAGATCTTGGAAACATGTTTTGGAGATCTATGTTGTCAATGCGGGCCAAAAGATAAATTTGGATAAAAGAAAGATTTTTTTCTTAAACACTGAGCTAGATATCTAGAGAAGGGTGCTAAATATTCTTGGTTGCAATATTGTCTCTCTTCCAGATATGTATGTGGGGCTCCCATTGATTGTTAAAGAGGTAAGTAATCACTTTTGGAATATTATTTTGGAAAAGATGAAAAAGAAGTTGATTGGGTAAAAAGGAAAGACTTTAAGTAGTGTGGGAAAGCTCCAACTATTGACTTCTCCACTTCAAGGTATCCCAATTTAGTTCCTCTCCTTGTTCAAAATCTCTCAAACATGGAGAAAATCCAAAGAAACTTCCTTTGGTCAAGAGGAGAAGAATAGGTCGAGTCTAGTGAGTTGGGATACTATGTGTAGACCAAAAAAAAGGTGGTTAAGGTATAAGAAAGATTACTGACTTAAAAATGTTCTCCTTACTAAGATTGGTTGGAAACCAGCGAAGGATGAGGCCAACTAGTGTAAGATACTCAAAGCTAAGTAACTGGGGAACTTGAATTATATTCATTGTATCTAGAGCAATGACCTTCCTATGGGGTCCAGGATATGGGGTAACATTTAAAAAAATAGAAATCTTCTTAGGGAAGGAGTGAGGTGGTAGATGGGTGAGGGTAGCCAAGTTAATTTTTTGAAGGACACTTGTTTAATAGGCAAACCTCTGGTTAGAACAAAGTTTGGTATCATTAGAGAGTATCTCCAGTTGTAGGTAGGAAGTAAGGTGATGATTTCATTAGGTCGGGTAAGAGATGGAAGAAGATACAACTACACAACCGTTATTTAGATAGAGGTAGTCTAGCAAAGGACCTAGAGGAGCTCCTCAAAGGATACAAAATTCTAGGGGTAGCTCGAGATGACACCTTCATTTGGAAGGCAACCGACGTTTATGTCGCTGATGCTTATAGGATGGTTTTTGAGAAAGATTTGGAGCCTAATTGCTGGATAAAAAATTTAGTTCAATCATCTAATTCCGAAGGTCAATATTTTATGGTGGGTCACTATGCTTGAGAAGATCCTAACCATAGATAACCTAAGGAAAAGGGGAACTTGTTCACAATTGTGACAGACATCAATGGTCATTACAGAGACATCCAAGTGGTTGTTTATTCCATGGTTTGCCAAATCCTTGTCACTGGATCTCTATACTTTATTCAAAATTTGATTAGTAAGATTTTTTAAGGAATTGGTGAAGATTCATCTTTTGAAATCATTTTTTACATTTTCAAAGACAAGTCTGAGATTGCTATTTAAATCAAGCCATTCAAACAAACTATCACAGTTCTTCATTATTTTGTCCCAATTTTCTTGTTTAATAAGCTTAACCATGTTTATTATAGTATCCTTCACATGATGGTCTTCAGAAGAGGTCGTTCTATTTTGTGCAATTGCATTCTCCATCTTTTTCTTCATTTCAGACATCTATTTTTCACTCTATTTCTGTATTTCCTCTAGTTGCCCTTGCCAATTAGTTGCTCTCTTCCTCTCATCCTCCAATTTCTTCTTCAAATCTTGAATTGTATTTACAGTAGTTACCTCTTTTTTCTTCTCATCCTCGAGTTCTCTTTTCAAATCATGGATTTTCTTTGCAGTGGACTCCTCCTTTTTCTTCGCATTGTCCAATTCCTTCTTCAAATCATGGAGTCTTTGAGTAGACTCCTCTTTCTTCGCGTTCTCCAATTCCTTTCTCAAATCAAGGATTTCCTTTGCAGCTGACTCCTCTTTTTTCTTTGCATTCTCCAATTCCCTCCTCATATAGTGGATTGTGTTAGTGCTTGTAGTAGCACTAGACTCTGTTTTCTTTGCGTTCTCCAATTCCTTCTTCAAATCAAGGATTATTTTTGTAGTTGACTTTTTTTTTTCATATTCTCCAATTGCTTATTCAAATTGTGGATTGTGTTTGCACTAAACTCCTCTTTTTTCTTCTCATTCCCCAATTCATTTTGCAAATTATAAATAATCTTTGCCTTAGACTCCTCTTTTTTCTTTTCATTCTCTAATTCAATCTTCAAATTATTATTTTCCTTGACAGCAGAGTCTAGGTCAGTTTTCAATTTATTGTTGACCTGTGCACTATGCTCTACAGACTTGAACAACTGTGTAGTAGAAACTTTTTCATGCTGAAGTCCTTTTTGGCACTCATCCAATTCTTTAGTCAAATTTTGCACTTGTTCATGTTCATTTTTTCTTGTTGGAGAATTGCCTCTATAGGAGAAGAATTCTTTATCCTGTTTTGCAATTCTTTGAGCCTACTATCTATTGCTTTCTCCTTGGCCTTCACATTATCAAAGTCTACCTATAACTTTTCTATTTTCTTTGTAAGCCTTTTGTTTTCCCTCTTCGCTTTCAGAAGTGTAGAGTAGACCATTTTGTTGCTCTCTTTTGATATATTGATTTTGTCAATATTTTTCACTTTTGAAAAATCCATTTGAAGACTAGTAACTTGTATATCATTATGATTTATTACATTTTCTAGTGATTATTATCTCTACCCAGGGGCATAAAAACCATGAAGTTCATCATTTCATTGTTTGGATCATATGTTGGAAATATTCTGTTAGTAGATCCCTGACATTCAACAAATGCATCACTTTTCAAAGTCTTCATAATTTGCCTATTTCTTTCACTTGTCTGTTCAAACTTTGATGCAAACTTGTTCAAACTAAAATTGGGTTTGCTAACACAATTGAGTGTTTGAAAGGTGAATTATCAGTTGTATCATTGTATGCTTCTCCAACTCCAACTCTAATTAAACTTACTCCACCTACAATTGTATTTTGAGGATTGCCAAAAAATTGAAGATGGCCCATTACAAATCCTGGCATTTTAGGACTATTTTTTGGGTTTTTTACAGAAGCTACTGGTGTATACATTAGTGAAGTAATCGATGACATTGTTGGCGGTGTAATTGTCATAACTTTTTTCTTTTTTGTACAAGGTTTATCCATGCTAGTGCCTGTTCCTGTGCCAGTGGGATCAACTACAACTAAATTTGAAGATTTAACAAATAATGTGTTGGGATGACCTTCAGAAGTAGAAGTATAACATTTTTTGCCCTTTCTAGATGAATAATCTTCAATGTCAGAGAGTCCAATGATTGGATTACATCCTCTTTTGGGTGGGTCTGGTACTGAAACTAGATTCCAAATCCCTTCACCACTTGCACCAATGGGCCCTCTACTTGCATAACCCATTTTTCTATCATAGTGCTCCTTTACTATACATTTGTTTAACAAAATCACTCATTTAAAGTTTAATAATATATCTACCCCTGGTTGACTTAGAATCCTGAATACCTTGAATGTCGGCATTAGACTTGAGGTCCTTCAGTCCTTCATTATCACTGTCACTACCAAAGTAATATATAGTACAGTTGGATGCTTTTTATTCCAATGATCACTGAAAAGTTCATCCTCCTCAATTTCCTCAAAACCTATTGATGTCCTTGGTTCAACCAAATTTTGCCTCATTTTCCAAAAATCAATCATCTTGGTTTGACACCACAAAGTAGATGCGCATGCCTCTTTAATTGTTTTCGATATAGACCTCTTAGAAGGTTTACATGCTTTCTCATAGAAATTTAAGTATGTCAGATGTTCTGATTTGTGTGACTATGATATGTGCAATGTAGTAATTTGGGATGACAATTCTTGCAATGAAATATTATTCTCTATTGCATGTTTCTCCATCTCTTTCTTAACCTCATCCCATGAATCCTTATTTTTTAACTTTTCTATCAATGGCATCTCCTGATGTTGATATTTTCTTGCAAAGTTCCCATTGGCAATAAGTCTCATTTTTATTATGTTCAGTGGATCATAATTCTAATGACTGACAAAATCAAAGCCAAAAAAAGTTACCAATTCATTTGCCACTTTGAAATCCTTTCTCTCAAATGTGAGGCCTCCAATTGTGAAAGGCAAGGAAAGAAATATCATTTTCTTTTGTTGTCCACTAAAAAGTTGGTCTGCACTTTCCATCTGTCGTACATATTCTAGTGCAAACACCCTTTCTGTAACATGCATTAGAAATTTGCAGGGTTCAACTGCTAAACCATAAAACCTTAAGACAGTGTACTCTTCCATGAAGAACCAGTTAGTGAATTGAATCTAACTTTCCAATTGAATGCAATCTTTACAAGACATAGGAAACCTAGGCATCAAAGTGCCAATGATTTTTTTATAAATAGGTGCCAAAAAGAAGTCTACAAAATGGTTGTAGTTTTTATTTGTAGCAGTCATCTTCATCTTATGTGTCCACTCATATACTGGACTTGGAGTCTCTGATTTTTTTTGGGTTTTCTCATCAAACTTATAGACCTCAATATCAAGCTTTTTGTTCTATCTCAAATATTGGGCAATGCTTTGCTAAAAGAAGGTAGCACAAGTAACTTGTGAACCTAAATGTCTTCATCTTGCCTATAGTTGTACTTTTTTTAATTATTAGTAATTATTGTTGCATAGATTCAAAAATGTGCTGAACAAAATTATATCTTACATCTACCTTCTCAACTGACTGACCTCGACAATGGATATTATAAATCATTTCAAGAACACTAGCCCCCACTTCCTTGTTACTATCCAATCCCAGACAAAATGATAACAAAGAAATAGTATTATTCTGAACCCATGGCACAAAAATATCATACTGATAAGGAGGCTTATGGTCTATGTCCAATGTAACACTAGTAAAGGACTCTGAGTTTATTAAACCCTTAATAAATGAATATTGAAAAATTCTTTCTAGTTTGTCATAAGCTTGTGCTAGTTTATCCAAGTCAATGTGCTTGTTAAAGCTTTCAGGATTAAACCCTAGCCCTAGGTCTAACAAAGTAAAAAATTCACTCTCAGTTATGGATAAAATTTCCTCCTGAGTGTTTTGGTTTACAATTGCCTTTCTATTTTCATCATAATTCTGAGCGCATAACATTACAATTTCAAGGCAAGGGAATACTTTGGGTACAACAAAGTTTGCCAATCTGGTAACCAGAGTAACTAGTTTATTTGTATGTGCATGAATACTATTGTTATATTTGCAATAAATTCCCCCCTTCAGTGGATCTTTCCACTTATTAAACAATGAATGTCTAATTCCCATGATTCCAAAATCTCCATGGATAACAAGATCAAAAATATCATGACATCCATTGGTGAAACCTGGGGTTTGTAGCACTTGCTTGAGTTCTATAATGTGTTTTTTTTCCTTTATGCTTGCACTCGTACTGGAGGTTTGTGACTTTGTTTTGCCCATGTCTGCTACTAGTTATTACACAAAATTCTTCTTCAGGCCGTATTAAAAATAATTGTAAAGTGTAAACCTAAGGCAATTAAAATCAAGATTTTTATTGCTGCAAATTGTAATGAATTTTTTTTAAAAAAATTAAATACCTGAAATAGAGATTGGATAATTGGTGTTGTCATCTAATACTCAAGTTTCACACTTTCAGTCTTTAGAACACAAAATGGAATTCTGACAGTCTTTGAAAATTTGAAATCTGAAAACCCTATCATATCGGACTCAACTTGGAGAACTTTCAACTTCATACTCTAAAAACATAGAGGGTTAATAGTTAAAAGTTAAAACGAAAGTATTAAGTAATTAATGGTTTTAGGTACTTTACTAATAGTATGTACAATGTACATGTAAACGACATAAAGAGTCAAGGCTCAATAATTTAGTAATGTACATAACAATAATAATAAAAAAGTAAAAATTTATTACATTAATATACAATTGAATTTTTTTTCATTTTAAATAAATAAATTAGTAAAAATTGAACTTAATTATCAATATGATTTTTGGGTCAATTTGTGAAATGTTATCGATGTTGTCAAGAGTCATCCGCAATCATGACATGTCAATCATGACACTTGTCAAGGACACATGTCACGATTCTAGATGTTAATTGACAACAGCGATAGTAGACCCAAATTTTTGCCAAAATTCATCCTGGATCATTCCCATTAGCGTTGATCTGCCTTTTACTTAACAATCGCGACATCGTCGAGTCAGGATTAAGTAATATTTAAAAAAAATAAAACATAATTATTAATAAATTAATCTTGTCCTAACACTTCATTGAGCTTTGCAATGACTGGACAATTGTCACAATTTCGGATCAATCTAGGCACATAGGGAAAACATTCTCCAAATCAACCCGAAATTCATCTCAGGTCGTTGATCTTTCTTTTAGTCAATGATCAAGATTTCGTGTAGTATCTTGGAGTATGTGTTCCAATTTTAGGTTAATTTAATTATTTATATAAAAAAATTATATATAAAAAATATAATTTATAATAATTATTATAATAGTTATAATATAATATAAATAAAGGAGATTTTCTTTTCTATTATAAAAATTATTTTCTTTTCTATCTTAAACTTTTTATTGTAAAGATGATATGAAAAATTCAATGAAGATATATTAAATTTTATAAAATAAAATTGGCGCAAGATATGAAACAAGTGTCATTAATACTTGCCTTTAGTTTTTATATAAATCTAATTTAAATTTAATAAATTTATTATAATATATAAAATATTTTAATTAATAAAAATGTTAAATAATTTTTTTTTTGTAATGATGTTAATTTAAATTTAAATTTTATTCATAAATATAATTATTGATATATATGTTCTATTACATATATATCATATGGTTATAATTATATTATATTATAAATAATTATATTATATGTTCTATTATATAATAAATAATTATAATATAAAAATAATAATATTTTTATAAAAATAATAAATCTTAAATGATTATATAATATAAGTAATATTATTTTTAATTGAATGAAAAAAAACAAATTATAACTTATAAAAAATACATTATTAAAATATAAAATATAAACCAATACACTTACATTAAAAAAATTAAAATATTAACGTTAATGAATCACATTGAAAATGAAATATTTAGCCCTTAGGCCTAAGCCTACAATCAAATACTAATAACAAATTATAATGACAATAGTTTAATTTAAATAAAATAATTAAAATTAAAAAATATAATTACAAATGTTATATTTGTATTCATATTTATTATTTAGTTTCAAAATTAATATGTAATATAGTTTAATTATCTACAAATTATTAACATATATTGATAATTGTGATAATTGTTTATAAACATAATTATTAATAATATTAACCGAGTCTTCCAATAAGCGGACATGTGTCACAATTCCAGATGAATCTAGGCATATGGGAAAATATTCTCCAAATCAGCTCGAAATTCATCTCGAGCCATCGATCTTTCTTTTATGCAATGGTTGAGATTTCATGTAGAATCTTCAAGAACATGTGTCCCAATTTTAGGTAGAAATAGACTTTATCTTCAATCTTATAAAATTTCAATTTGGCTCGAAATAGAGGTGCGGTCATTAAAAAGAATTTACATTGCATATTAATTAATATATAGAAAAATGTTGAAATAAATATTGTTAAAGAAATTGTTATTAATTATTGTTATTTTACTTTTAAGCTTGAGCGTGTCAAAATCATGATGTTAATTTAATTATTTATATAAAATATTATATATATATATATATATATAATTTATAATTATTATTATAATAGTTTTAATATAATATAAATAAAAGATTTTCTTTTCTATAGAAACTTTTTATTGTAAAGATGATATAAAAAATTTAATGAAGATATATTAAATTTTATAAAATAAAATTGGTGCAGGATATGAAATAATAATGAAAATAGTTTAATTTAAATAAAATAATTTAAATTTAAAAATATAATTACAACTGCTATATTTTTATTCATATTTATTATTTAGTTTCAAAATTAAAATATAATATAATTTAATTATCTATAAATTATTCACATATATTAAAAATTGTGATAATTGTTTATAAACTATTCTTCATCATTTAAAAGATTTCATAATTAAAAAAAGTTAGGAATAGGTGACAAGATAGGTATGAAATAAAAATTTGACACATAAATTATCAAAATCATATTTAACTTTGTTAAGGGTATAATCTTTAGTTTTCCTTGAAATCCACTCTTATCGCTCCATTTTTTTAACCAATCAGATTAAAGAAAAATAATTTTAGAAATTACAAAACTTTTAATTGGATAATTTTCGATTGAACAATTTTTTACTATAAATTGTTAATCAAATATATTATATGGAACCATAAAGGAAATTAGGATTGTTGAAATCCTTTTTTTGTTTCTAAGTTCTAACTTTATAACTATTAATAGTTAATTATTTTTAACAAAGTCGTAGACTAACATTTCAACATTGCATTGAGAATTGAGATGTCAAAAACAAAGTTGTAGACTAACAAGAACAATGATTTGAGAAGCCAAAAACTATTGTTTTCATTGATAATATTTTAGACTGTACAATGTACATAATGCTGATTCATAGCATAGATATTTAAAATAGCTGATTAAATTAGTCTAGTTTTACTATTTCGTAATTTACAAAAAAGAGTAAGGCCCAATCCAAAGAAAAATATAGATATCTTAAAAAAAAAAAATTTCCCTAAGGGCAATGGTTAAGGAAACAATATTCAGGAAATAGGGAACAAGGAACTAGGGAACTAGGGAGGCTAGAAGTAGCAGTGGGCCGAGGGGCTGAGGGCTCGAAGCATTCAATTAGAAAGGTCTGCAAGTCCCTCTATGAGGAATCTATTGAAGAAGATGATGTTGCTGAACTCATCCAGCCATGTGAAGTCGGTCTCGCTGATGTGGTCCAACAACAACCACTTCTATAGAAAATCCCTTCCAAGCTATGCCCACTTCCGATGGTGAGTCAATTGCCATTCATTTATGCCGAGCAGGAAAGGGTGCTTATGTATAATGCACCCAACACTTGTCTGCTATGTTTGCAAAAGGGATGCCAATGCCTGGCCCTGGTACCTACTCAGCCAATACAAGAATTTTGACATCATCTTCTAAAAATGTTTCCTTAAAAACATTATGCAGAAGTATCAAAATGTCTATTTAACTACCTCCAAGGTTGAGAAGAGACGTAAGGAAGCACGAGGTAATATCCGTGGATACATGGTACCTCTTATCGTTTCTCAAGAATTCATCACTGAGGACTATGAATATAGCATGGCGGATAAAAGAACTTTGGGCATCTGGCTTGCAAACCATGGCAAGGACATTGTCAAGAATCCTGCCCAAAAGGGGCTTTTGCAGAGCCATTGCAGTGCATTTCAGGCAAATTAGCATATCCATGACTAAGATTTAAGAAACTCTGCAAAATGCAACTACAAACTGGACTCAAATTAAAGAATATGAAAAATGATAATAAAGAGGAATTGAAGAGGCTATTTAATGGCAGTTGCATTAAATTCTTTGGCATTTGCGATTATTCATATCTTTTTTTTCATATTCCTATTAATTTTCAAGTGTGAGAAATGACAAAATATACTGGCATTAATGTTAGACAGTCGATAGTGTCTGACATTGAGTAATGATTTCCATACAAACCTTTCCACATGTCTCCATTCTGGAGAATTTCATGCAACTCCTAGTCTTTTCAAGCGAGTGGCCCCAAAAAGCATCTTTTGTCGTTGATCTCTAATTAATCAACGGTCAATAAAACTATTGTATTTACTATTAACAATACGAAAGTGATAGTAGCCAACTTAGTAATAGTGACACTGACGTAACGATGTTACGACATTATTAATAATAATAATAGACCTCAGACAGTACACAAGTTGAAATTTCAAGTGACTACTCAGCAATCAGTACAGTCACTTGCCAATACATGTGTAAATTTCACTTTTAGATTAAACAATTTTTCAGTTTACCATTGAAGATTAGCCAAGACCATTATTATTCATTTTCCTACAAAACAAGTAATTCACCTCTGACATTATTAATTCATTTTTGGCAAGGCAAAAATAGCCATCATTTATTTATTTGTCAGCAAGAAAAAATATTAATTCGCCACATTTAAAATGATTTTTGCTAGGGCAAGAAAAAAATCGCCAACATATAATATTTTATTTCCCTATATGGAACAAAAAAACTCCCTTGACATTAAAATTTTTCTGCCAACAAAATGTTGGATTTGCCAGCATTTTAGGCCTTTTTTCAGGAGGGGTTTCTTAAAGTTATCACTGTATGTCTCCTCTACTCGACATGTGAATGATAAGAAAGGAAATACACAAAAGAGACCACAAAGGTCCGTTGTTGCAAAATCAAAGAAAATATGGGTTCCTAAATCCATTATGGAAGAAATACGATCTAAAGCATCTACTGAGAAATCAAAAGCTATATGGATTCCCAAGTCTACTTTGAAGGACTTGAATATTGAAAATAAATCAAAGTTGACATTCAAGCTTCCAAAGGCTTCCACTCCATCTTTTTCCAAACATCTTCCTAAAAAGGTTTCAATACCTTCCACTCCATCTTTTTCTAAAACTATTCTACCATCTCCTACATCAAAACCTCAAGCTATCTCATCTATATCTACTCAAATATTCCACTACCTTTGAAGGTGTGTATCTTTGTTGATCTTTCCCACTTTGAAACCTACCCTTCTACAATATTTTGAAGCCTATGCTTCCCTATTATCCATCCTCTATCTATCCATTCAAAACCTACAACCTTATCAACCATCTACCTCTCTTTTTCCTACAATCTCCCTTCCATTACCCTATCAACATCTTTGAGCATACATTTCTATGGTCTTGGCCTATAATGACTTATCCTTCTACTAGGAGCACTATTAAAATTGAAAAATGCTTGGACTCTTTCTAAAAATAAAATTCAAAAAAATTCAAAAAAAGAAGTGCCTTGGTGAAAACCACTTCTTGTGGCACCTTGTTAGCAAAAGAAAAGATAAAAATAAATATGTCCTATGATGAAAACCACTTCATGTGGCACTTTGGACAAGTACCATGATGAAAACTTGGGAAACAAGCATTATGTGTAATTCTTCCATCACCCATCTATCCACTCTTTCACCTTTGATCTTGACAAAGTTGATCTACCTATGAGCATTGGCTATCTTATCTATTGGTTTCCCTATCATGATCTTGTGTATCCTATATCTCATAGTCTCCATACCAAACTTTTCTATCCTATTCACTTTACACTTTGGTCTTGATAAATAATAATAATAATAAATCTGCTCTTAGAAACCTCTTGACATGTTCATTCTCTTAGATAACTTATATTTCATGACATCATGTCAATTTCCTACATGCTACCTTCCATTACACCATATTGCTATATCCTTTTACCTAGCTTGGGTACTCTTGAGGAGTCAGTCCTTGAGGATCACTTTCACTTGCTTCATATTCCTTTCCTATCCATCTCTACTTATCCACCAACTTGCTACTACATCTTGTCCTACACCTTGCTAGACATTGGGGACAAACCAATGTGATCATGATTGAGAGCTAGATATCTCTAAAAAAATGCTAATTTTTTAAAAATGTCCTAAAAGAATCATTATCCTAGTGAAAACCTAGCAATAACCATCTTGATAATACCAAAAACATTTGAAAAACTTAAAAATTCAATTTTTTTTTAAAAAATCACAAAAAAAATCAAAAAAGAGGAAAATGCAAAAAAAATGAGAAAAGAAAATAAGTGCCATTGATGAAAACCTGGCAAACAGGCATCATGGTAGAAAAAAAAGGAATCTCTACCAAGAAGGTGAAAACCTAGTAAATAGGCACCTCTTGTTTCAAATGCTACATCTTGCAGTGCATCTTCTGGCTCATGTACATTTGCTTTCCTGCTTTGCTTTGCTACTTTTTGCTCATGTATCCATGGATTGAATATTGTTAGAACTCAGGGAAACACCCTAAAATGTCATAGAATCTCTTTTGTGACAATCACCAATTGTTCTAACTATGTCTACCTATTGTCACTAGTTGCCTTATTTTAGATTCTCCTCATAGAATCTCTTTTGTGACAATCACAAGTTGTTCTAACTACGTCTGCCTACTATCACTCGCATCATGGCTGAGAGTCCCCTCATGGAAGATCTCTATTGTGTCAGTCACTCATGGTCCTAGCTATGTTTGTCTATTGTTGCTCAGTCCTACTCACGTTCTTTTTACTAAAGGTTCCTCTTTGGTTTCAGTCAATAGTTGTTTCGATTGTGTCTACCTACTGTTGTCACCATATTGAAAAGATTCTTTCAAACATGTTCTAAACATTAACACTTGACATCAATCCACTGAAACTAAATTGCACTCAAAACGATAAATTTGTTTGGATGTATTATTTTTTCTTTGTTTTTTTTTTTTTTTTTTCTTTCTCATGTCTTCAAGCAGCTCGATGATGTCAGTTTTTGACTAGAGAAGTAAGGATTGGGGGCATGACCTTTTCTTTGCTTTCTATTTGTGGTTTAGTTTCAAATAATTTGAAGCACCCATATAAGAGGGGTGTCCACTATAAGAGCCTCCATCTCATATTGGATGGCCGTGTGTACCACAACTCCTTTTATATGGATAAATCAGTGAGGTTGTTTCTTTTCTTTGCTTTTTGGAGTGAACTCTTTATGCTACAATAAATACTAATACTCGTCTTGCTAAGTGAATGTATGGATCACTACAAGTATATATAGCACACTTCTATCTCAAGTTACAAATGCAAGGGTTGTTGCAAATAGAATACTTACTGATTACTTATAAGAAGGATCTCTCATGTATCTAGTGTGTCTAGGTGCAAGAAACATTCTGGTCATCCTAGCGTTCATGCTTTGATGTTTATGTTAACTTGCTACATTAGAAGGGACAAATGTTCTGGTCATTCTGGCTTCTTGTGCCTCGAATTCTTACATTTAATCTCGAAAAAACTAGAATAGATGTCCTATTCATATTCCTATGATTGCAATGTTAGTGGGGATTGTATGATGTTTGGGATTCACTATATGCTCAATGATGAAAATTAAACCATACTGATTTAGTGACTAAGTCCTAGGGTTGCATTGATTTAGGTTTGCATTTCATCTCAACTTTGCACTATAAAATGTCTCCCATAGCTCTTTGACTAGCCTTTGACAACACAAGGGGTAGAATATTCAAACAGATTACATTTTATCATTCCCTCCTTAATTTGATCATCGTGAGTCCATTTTTAGGATCAAAATCAAAATATGATATTCTTCAACTTTGAGAAAATCATTGTCAAACTTGGTCAAACGTGGTCATATGGACCCTCACATCACTCTGAATGGACTCTACACTTTCTACAATCTATTCTGATCTATTCTACATTCTTCTAAATCACTCATCATATCTACATCTTCATATCTATTATTGTACATCACTTTTTTTAAAGTGTCATCTTTTGATTTTGCTCTCGAGGGGGCAGGATGATTACATCATCAAATCTTACTTCAAAATTCTGCTTCAAATCTTGCTTCAAAATCTTTCTTCAACATTTTCTTCAAAATATTTCTTCAAAATTATATTTTAAAATTCTACTCCAAATCTTGCTTCTTTCTTCAAATCTGACTTCAATCTATCAACTGAATCTAAAGTCAAAGTCCTCATTGCTAGGGGAATCTTTGCTCTACATCTCACACCATCTTCTATCCATCCTATCAATCAATCTACTAACTCACTTTATGTTAGTTATCTCAATCAAACTTATGACAACTCAAATCATAGCTTGATGGACAAGTATCAAGGCATTCTAACCCTAACTCTTGAGGATTAAGCCTCATTCTTTGGGATATTCCTACAACTCATGATAGGTCTTGTCATCTATTTTATGGATTGGTATTGGGGCATTCTAACCCTGACTCCAGAGGACTAAGCTTTGTTCTCGAGATAGTCCTAAAAATCTCATCAATCAATTTTCATACAATCAAAATTGGAACTGATCTCAATTCTCATTCTACACTTCAAATCAAACTATTCTTTGAATCAATGCACTGCTTGCACATCAATTCAAAGAGGGGCCAGTGTAATCAACCAAAATTGGTCACATCCTTAAATGCAAAATTACATCTTGGGAATGGAATAGATTCAAATAAATCAAACAAGTCAAATCAATTTGAACCCATTCAATTGTGAAACATGAATATTAATTTCAGAATAAGCATTAATGAGTCATTATTTTGAAATCAATTTAATATTGATAAGGGGCCCCCTATCCATAAATGAATATTTTATTCTTTATGGGGTCCAAGGATATTCTTAAACAGTTTTGAGTGGGATCTCCACTTCAGATTGTTTATTTTGAGTGGGATCTCCACTCTGCATTATTTATTCTAGTGGGCTCTCCACCATGAATAAAATAATCAACCCCCAACCTCACGATGGTTGGATCAAACTCTACCCCAAGCCCTTGGAAAAATCTACAAGGAAATTTTAGAGCAAAGAAACTCTATTAAATTAAGCATTCTTTCTCTCAATTCTAATTCATTTCACTTCTTTTCTAATTCAATTCTAGCTTAATTGCTTTGTTTCTTAGCTTGATTGTACTCCATGCTAGCTTAATATTTCAATTATAAGTTTGAATTTTGCATTCATGTTAGCTTGAATCTCTCATTTTAGGGGTGTTATTGTCACTAATTTGGTATTAATTTTGAGAGCAATTAATTCCATTTACATACTCATTCCTTAGTTAGAGAGCAATACGACAGTTTTATAGGGTTTTATTCTTAAATTTGTTTCATTATATGTGCTAACCCTATGATATAATGTCTTATTGAAGTGTGTTGGTTTTGTAAATACATGATCCACATTTCTCACACACAGTTCTCATATGAAAACTTGTCTTATTATACCCAAATCTAAACATTTTTTGCAATCAGATCACATCTAATTAGAAAGTTAAATTGGAGGAAGAGATTGCCATTTTACCCTATGTAATCTGAGTTTTTTTAATACATGAGTCTAAATGTGTGGAAGATAAAGAAAATGTGTCAAAAATAGTCCTTAAGTTTTCTACATGGACCTTCTTCGCATGAAATCCTAGTACCAATCCTTCAACCCTAACAAAGATATCTTTACTTCTACTTTCCTTTGGCTTCATTGACCCTATCTCCTTTTCAATTCTAGAAACTAATTTTTTTGTAAGTTATTGGTAGTGGTATGAGAAGATATTATTGTACCTTAAAGGATACAATCAAGTATGCAAGCTCTAATTGTGCATGAATTTGTGTGCAAATGGACCTCTCTAATCATTTCCCATTTGATATATATTTTAAAGTGGGAAAGATAAATTGGTATCAATAAGTTGAATATAAAAGAAAATATTTCAAATGCAGATTGTGGTTTCTAGAAAAGCATTCCTTCTTGAAATGTCTAAAAGCAAAACAAACAAACAAAATAAAATCAAGCTTCATGAGACCCTCACACTTGTTGGATCAACAAATAACCTTATAAATTTATTATTCCTCCTAATGATTTGCTAGAATCCATCTCCCCATGGATCCAACACTTGTGAGCTCAAATCATAACATTCTTTTATCCTTAAATTAAGAAAAACATCATTAGATAGAACTTGGGATTCCTCGAGGAGAATCTAAAAATTGTGCCTGTTTTGGTGTTTCTCATATAGAACAAGTGAATAGGGTACCCAACTCTAATATATTTATTTAAACAATTGAGACTGCTTCACAGTCATCTTAGCTATTTAGGGGTTATTTTAGTAGATGCTACTGGTATTCTTCCAGTCACCGAAGTTTGATTTTTATCATGTTATCATTGATTTATACATTTATCTATGAAGGAATGAGTTATTGTTTAATCATATATATATGATTAATTTATTATTTTATATAGTTATTCATTTAGTTAAATCATATTTTCTTATTTATTCAAATGTTGTTAATTATTTATTTTCAGTTAATAGAATTTTATTCTTCATTTTACTAACTAATTTATTTAAAGAATCTTTCATTTATGATTACGATATTAATATTGGTTGAATCTATGGTAGAGGATTATAGTATAATCCACACATGAATGAAGTTCCCATCCTTGTTCATGACACTTAGGTGACTTCATTTTTGCCAAGATCTTATCACTGATAAGTAAACTCAAAATAATCTCAATGCCCACTCTCTAGCAATCTATAATCACAAATACAGATAGTAAAATCACTTTCTATTCTTTCAATTTTGAGTTGCATACCTCTTACAGAGTTTTAGGTGTTTCAAGTGCCTCTTTAAACAATCCTTGAGACTCAATAGCTTCCTTGTACACGTGTATCTTTAAAGTTTGCTGCACCAAAATGATATGTCCTAACTGCTACTCCACAAGCAACAATCTACAAAAAAAAGAGATCAATCTCATTCATTATTGAACACAAATCATAATCCCACAAAAATATAGGCATATTTAAAGAGCGTAAGAAAATTATATTGCTTGGATCAAGGTGGTTAGATTTGGATGGGCCAAAACTAGGGCATCAAAGATACATGCGTTGTTGGAAGCCCACATACCTCCCATGAGATATGCTATTATTACTGCAACTAAAAATACTCAATAAAATCTCTAAACAATACTTAAAGCTTAAGGGGATGGATAATAAACCTTCAAATATAAATCTATATAGACATTAGATATTGTGAATTCAATGATAGGTATGCTTGGTTAACATTAAGAAATAGATTCCAATTGGACAAAAATTGGTCCCAAGTCAGGATTTTAAGTGTAGAGCAGTGTGCAAGTCTTACAAGAATCCCAAGTACAATTTACTTCTTGGAAAATGTCTGATGCATACTATTTATTTGTATCATCTACTAAATGACTATTTTAAATGAATTTTGTGAGTTTTATTACTTTTGTTTATCTTAGTTATGTATGACCAGGAACAATCTAGATTTATAACTATTATTGCTTTTAGATTTTCTATGCCTATCTATTACATAAAGCCCCCATTTTATCTTTTATGCCTATCTATTACATAAAGCCCCCATTTTATCTTTTATGTTTTTCTTGTAATAATTGAGATGTAATTATGTTTAAGTCATCCCTCAGATTGTGTTTCTTTGGCATAGACTATGCAGGATCCTTTTAATCATCATTTTATTAGAGGTTTTCTTGGACATGAAAACCATAAGTTTTATTACTTATTGCATGAATTTTGATCTCCCAACTCTCCAATTTTCATTATTTCATTGCTTTAGTTCAAACCAAAATTGACCACAATTCCTTGCATACCAATCTTATAAATCATTTTTTTAATACCATTATTGATTGAATACACAATTTTAAGGGGAACAATATATACTTTTATGTTCACTGATCGTTTCTAGTATAAAAAAAGTAGATGGATTGATGTTTCCAATTTACGCAATACATTATCCCTATTCCTTCGTGAAAATAGTTTTCCATCTAGTGTAGATCAGTCCAACCAATACAACTTTTGCTTGATACATTATTCCTATTCTTGCACAAAAGCACTAGCAAATTTGAAATAGAATACCTATTGTTTTAGAATTCTTCTTCACCAAATATTTGGGAGTCCCTATTGTGGGTACAACAGTAATCCGGGTACTTGATTTCTTATATATCTCTAATTTTTTTAAATAGATCTTAGTAGATTATGTTGGATACTTATTTTCTTATATATCCTCAATTCTTTTTATATATCTCGATAGACTAGTTATTAGGGTCTACAAAATAAGCTTGAAAGAATGTTTACCTTGACCCTGTTGGTTCTGATTTTAATGATAATAAAATCTGAAGTTGAACAACTCCTAATTGAGAGAACTGTGTGCTCCTCAAGCCTGTAAGGTCCTATTAATAACATTGGAAGTTTGTTATTTTCTCTATTTTTTTTTGTCTATGTTCCATGTTTCAATCACCAATTATCAAGATTGTACAATACACAATGGAATGGAAGTAATATCTGGTAGAAAGAATGATTTTGTTTTTGGTTTCCTGAGAACTTTCAAATCTGACTACACTATTTGGGACATTTTTAATTTGTCAAATAAATCTGTACACTAACTAAAGCTATTTCACTGAGCCCTATTGTGTTTTGGTAGCAATATCATAATCTATGATATTCTACGCTAATTTTCAAAGGAGACTAGCTTAGAAGAAAATCAGAAAGCATGAATGCTTTCTTTTTAAAGACTTTGGAGAGGAAGATTTTATTCCTTACTCCCAAGTTTTCCTAAGAGAGATTACATCCTACTACAAATGTAAGGAGATCAACATATGTGAGACTAAAAGAAAAGAGAGGAAGAGTTGAGATGGTAAGCCTCCTAGAAGAGTCCAATACTTCACTTCTATAAGCACTTCTTAAGATGCAATGAGCACAAAGTGTTTCGAAAGGCCCAATGTTATGTTCCACCTTTATGAACGTCATCAAGATGCAATGATTTCTTAGTGTACCATTTATAAGAAATGAATTCTTATAACTACTCCTCCAAAAACTACATTGTCAGACTCTTAATTACAAATCACAGTCTATTATATTATGACCTACTTCTTAAAAAAAACAAGCTTGGAAGAAAATAAGAAAAATACAAATGACTTCCTCCTCCAAAGTCTTTAAAGAGGAAGAGCTTACTCATTAGATTTTGGCATCTCATCCTCTCGAATACAAATTTAAGGAGGTCACCATATGTGAGACTAGAAGAAAAGAGAGGAATTGAAACCTATAATGATTTGATAGCGATGTCGTGTATCTATCGTACACATTTAAAATAATTGTGTTTTGTCATGATGCCATTTATTAACAAGGGATGCAGTGCATGAAGTCCCAGTCCCACAAAATTTTGTAGCTCTCACAACACTTCCAAATGTGCTTGGCAACTTGTCACAATTGAAGGTGTTATGTGTGTACCATTGTGCCAACTTAACAAGCCTTCCGAGCACCATGAGCAACTTGATTCAGCTAACAAAGTTGCATTTGGATTTAACATGGTGTATCTTTCAAAAAACATAAAACATCATTTATAGGTGGATTTAAGATGGTGTATCGTTGAAAGAATATATATTTCTATTGGTTTGAAAGAATGAAGTATTGAGTAAAGAGATCTTGTAATTTGTAAAGGCCCGAATTGGGAAGGTTGGTATAGAAGCAATATAAAGTATGCATTGAACAATTATAAACACAAGTATCTGTGCAGTCCAGGTCAACTCATATATGCAGAGTTAGGAAGGATGAGGAAAGTAGTGACATTAGAGAGGCAATTGAGAGCAACGATATTGTCATTCCTATGATTTCTAAAAACTTTGGGGAGATATATTGCTTAAATCAAGGTGGTCAAATTTGAATGGGTCAAAACTAGAGCATCAAAGATATATGTGTCGCTGAAAGCCTGCATAACTCCCACGAGATATTCTATTATTACTGCAACTAAAAATACTCAATAACATTTCTAAAAAACATGTAAACCTTAAGGGGGTGGATAATTACCCTTCAAATCTAACTCTTTGACTAAATGAGTTACTTGAAGGGACAAGTTTAAGCAATAGCTCCCACAATCCTCGTTAAACCTTGCTTCTATGAGAAATGAGTATTTAGCTCCCGTAGTCATAAGTCCCTAGCCCACCCATGAATGATAAATAATGCTTGCCACACACTAGATGTTTAGTGCCAATAACTCCAATAACATGCATAAATGAAATAAACAAGTAATAAAAAAAGTTTTCTATTTTTTTATTTGAACTCAAGTTGGTCAAAATTATGACCGAAGCCCTAAGTTGGTCAAAATTTTGACAAGCTCGAGCATAAAAACCAAAAAAAGGTATTCAACAAGTCTCTTAATATGTTGGTTGAAAATTTAGGTCAAAATTTGACCTATAATGTACTAGTGAGATCAAGTTTACCTGATTTTAGAAAAAAAGGTGCCCACTTATACCCCCCTTTTGCACACCATCCTGGTGCACACACCCTATTAATAACACTGTCATCTCACAGTCTTCACAAGTACAACCTCAAACTTTGTGCACTCACTAATGTCATCATCAGTATGTCTTTTACTTTTGTCTAACTACACTCAACTAGATTCTATCCCTATTAGGAGATATAACCTAATTACAAAAACTAGTTCTCATGAACTCTGTTTGTAGATTGTCTTTTGTAAATCTTGAATAAATGCTATCAGTCGTCGACTTTGTGCATGCACTCTTAGCCACATTATCAGGACACTCTATAAAACATATCCTCAATTTTTGCTTGATCTTATCATTAATCCTCAAATCATATGATCTCTATCTCTATTTGTTTCTCTGTCAATCTTCACATAATCATTAGTATGTTGACATCAATGACAAACATAGCCATGAATGCAACACACAGTCACATGTTAGTAATCTCCCCAATACTTAAATAATACTAGGATACTCCCCCATAGGAATATCATCAACATACATGCTAACATGCCCATCCCATAGCCATATTCTATTATGTTCTCCCCTATTTCTTCACCCACAACAATGGTGTATAGGTAAACCTTAAAAACCTTCGATTTGATCCAAATTTGGATGGAATATGAAGAGATTGGCAACCAATGGACTTCAAATTTTAATCAAATATCATTAAGGAAAATGGGAATAGGAATTGCTATTCCAATAATAGCTATTTTGAAAGAATCAACAAATGCTTATTTTGGGTCAAAATGGGAATACAAATTCCCATTCCCAATTCTGATTTAACACACCCAAATAGAGAATTAAAGTTTTTAAGAATTTGTCGATTCGTATTCCAGGTTAATTCTAGCAACCAAATGGGCCCTAACTTTTGACATAAACCTTAAATATTATGCATTTTTATAATATAAAATGTATTTTGAAATTAATTAATATATACAATTCTTCCATAAATTAAATCATTCAACGATGACCCCTCTTAATAGCATATGCATACAACACAAGTACAATATCAAATACAACTTCAACCTAAAACATATCATCCAACTATAAAACATAAAATATTTTAACATTTAAAAATATAAACAACGCTTCTAAATGAAATACTAAGCAAAATTCTTCCTCACATGGAAACAAGAAGTCATTATAGAACAAGTGTCACATAGTAACATGTACTTGTCATTACAGTTAATAGATTACATGTGTAACATAATAGTACATTAGTTTTAAAAGTTTAAACAATAGACAATTAAATTGAAAATGTTAAATATAAGTGTTATAGTATATAATTGATCTTGTTGACCACAACTATAAATTTAAAAATACAAAGAAAATATAAAGGTTTATATAACACACACACACACACACATTATTAATGAAATAAAATAAATAAGTTATATAAAGTTATATTAATTTATAGTTTATTAAAAAATTATATTTTTATGTTTTTTAATATTAGACTTTTGAATAGATACTGTTGTAGATTTTATTAAAAGATAAAATATTTAAAGTTTTATCTTAATTGTACTATTTTTTGTATTAACTATAAGAGGACCAAAATAAGAAGAAATGCAACACAATGAGGGGAGGCACAACCTCACAATGCGAGTATCAAAGTATCAAAGATTCAAAACATTACAGAAGAAGTAAAATAAAGAAGACCATTCCTTTGACCTTGCATTACTGAAGCTCCATCCGCTCCAACACAAACCAACTTCTTTGCTATTGTCAATTCATCCATAGCTCCATATTCAATTAAATTGCTCTTTACTAATTGAAATAAAGTTTCTGTTGTTGCATTGTCCCTCAATTTAGCAACAGATAGTAGATGTGGTTGGCAAACATTATTCTGTACAGTATAAACATGCATGCATACCCATGACATATTATCTATTGTCGTAACTTCGTCTAAGGACAATGCAATAAAGGTTGACTCTTTTATTTTTCTTTGTACATCCTCTATTTCAACCTGTGCAATACAACTTGCCCATTCCCATCCACTGTTTATCGACCAATGACTGACAGGATAGTTAGGAACTTTCAGAAAGTGTAAAAAACCACTCATTTCTGGATAGTCTGTCATTGGATGCCCTCTACTCAAAATATAGAAAACATTACTTAATTGAACATCTTTTCCACGTTCTTCTACTTCACTTGCTTTTGCAAAAATAGCATTAATAGAACCTTGAACTTCACCAGGCTTCGTCTGAAATTTTTGAAACATATAATATTCTTCAGCATTCCTTTTATGTTGACATTGCTCCTTTGTTTTATATCTTACCACTTTTGTTTTCTTACCATCTACAGTTGAGGTTTCGTAAATGTTACCAACATGTTTCTCTATGGTGTCCATTTTAAGCTGCAACCGCTTTTCCTTTTTATACTTCCAACTACAAATTGCACATCTGCATTCTACTAGTGGCTCACCTACAATTGGATTGTCCACGGGCTCAATGAATGGATACTTTGCTGCCCAATCAAATTTAAATCTCCTAGCCATCTCCCAATGATGATCAATTTTTTCTTTCGATATTCCTCTCCCTTTAGTGTCACTGTTACTATTAATTGCACCATCATCATCATCGAAGTCGATTGATTCATCCCGGTACTGGTTATTTACTAGATATTCTTCTTCAAGGTCATCTTCATTAGAGATATCAGGTTCTACAACTCCGTCACCAAATTTATTAGGCTCCCCAATTTGTTGAATGGACTCCTATGTCGGTTGAGATTGTACAGGCTCCTCTGATGATGTACCTTCCTTACTTTGACCAACACTGTTGCATCTACCCCCACCAAAGTATGAAGATATATTTTTGCATTTCGTTGGCCTCTCTTGAACATCTCCACCTTCATTAGTCCTACTCCTCTTCCTATTTAAATTTGACTCTGACATCTCCATCAAATTAAGGCTACAATAAAATACTATGAACTTGTAGTCATAGTCGTTTCGGTTCTCTACTGATCGCAATACTATGAAGAAGGCTCCTTCTTTTGACATGTTTCAATAATGAAACTCATGTCTTAAATAGACAGCTACAAATAAACCGTTTTCATTTTGGCAAATGGGCCGACTGTTACATATGATAAGAACTAATATTTGGCGAAGCTCGCGTAATTTCAAGTAATCAAGTGGGCGAATAGGGCAGGAATTTGGGACCCCATTGTGTGTGATGCATGGCGAATTGGGTCCTAGGACAAATACAAATTTCACATAGAAAAATGAGAATTTGGCGAATGATGATCGTCGAAAGAGACACTCAATTAATTTCGTGGCGAATAAGAGTAAACATTAAAGAGAAATATGGGCGAAGAACCCGACTACCAAACTAAAATTACGTAATAATAGTGGCGAACGTTCTGACCACTATATTAGTATTTTATAAAATTTGGGCGAACCGGTCAACTAGTATACGGTGTTTTTTTTCGCCAATTTCTATAGCCCAATCAGGACATATTTGCCAATTGGCGACTAATCGCCACTAAAAAAATCTCTGTTCTTATGTTCAAATAGGTCGATGAGTTGAGATATGCCCAAACCAGCCCAAGATTTGGTAGAACATCCTTGGGAGAGGGTGAGGGGTTTACCATTTAGACTCTGGTTCCACCAAACCGACTTATCACCATGTAGAAGGTTGTTATCATGGAAGGCTTGGTTAGGGAAGAACCCCTAACATGTTCCCATGCCTTCCAAATGGATTTAAAAACAACATAACCTTGAGCAAACACTAAGAAATTTCCCTCAATAATGTCACACAAAGGGAGGTTCTTCCAAGATTTAGCACTCTTAGGGAAGCCATGTTCAATGTTATTCCTAACTAGGACTTTCCAAGGTTTAGAGCCTTCTAAAGAGTGAAATATCCATTTGGTGGAAAGGGAAGTCCCTTGCATTTTAAGATCTTTTATCCTAGCCCCCCAAGGATCTTGTCAGTTTGGCACCACTCCCATTTAACATCATGGAGCTTGGGATTGCCTTTCCCATCAGACCAAAGAAAATTCTTGATAGCCTTCCAGATCTCAAGGATTTGATAGTTGCTAAACATCTAGGCGAAGGAGTAATAAACATTGTAGGAAGAAAGAATTTTTTCACAAACTTGAATGCAACCAGCCAATGAAAGAGATCTATTATGTCATTTAGAAAGTTTTTTGCTAATTTTATCTTTAATCCAAAGCTACATATCTTTTAGAGATGGTTCAATAGAGATAGAAATGCCAAGATATCAAAAAAATTTGTGAGGGCTATACCATTTATAACCATACTTGCAAATCCAGTTAGGAGGACGGTCATCCCAACCAAGTAAAAGAGACTTGGCCTACGAGAGGTGAGTGCCAGAGATAACACAAAAGAATTCAAGCTTATTACTTAAAGCTTCAAAGCTTTCTTTAATGAGCTCAAAGAAAAGAGTTGTGTCATCAGCAAATTGACAACTAATTAAGTCAGAATCATCAGGTAAAGATACTGTAAGAATTTGGTATAGCTCTGATACCATGTAAGAATTTTCCTTAGGGCAGAATTCACTCAAGAACAAGGAACTCAAACACAAGCACAACAGTAGACCAAAGAGAGTATGATCAATATGAGAATGCTCACTATTATGTCAAAAGTATGTACATACACACTAGGAGAGCCTAATATAAAGGCCTTTAAGATTCATCTAGAATGTGTCGAGAAAGATCTAGGAGATAAGCATGACAACTAAGCACATATCTTCCACAATAAGAGGATAAGCATGATGAGGTGTCTAGATGTTGTAGACACCATGTGCATAATTAGAGTGCTAACTCTTATGTTGTCAACATGACAAATTACAAAAGTACACATACTCCCAGGTGACTAATAAATAAAATAATAATAATGCATTAACCTAAGTAAACTTAAGTAAAGTGTAAATAGTAAATACTTATTTACATCAAAACCCCCCCTTAAGTGCAACTTAGGGGAATGCACTTAAGCTCACAAAATCTAGGATGAAATGTAGGATGGGTCTCAGCTACTAGAACATGTTAGGTACCCATGTACATAATGAAATGCAATCTCTCATAAAGCAGAGAAAGAGGGAAAACCTCATGGGAAACACCCTCCCCCAAAAAGAGAGATGAAAAACTAGATGCATGGATGGATGGAGTAATAAAGACCCCCCCATTATGGCATACATCAAGTATATACAATAGAGAAATGTGAGAAGAGGAAGAGAGACATGAGAGGCTCCCCCCCTCCCCCAAAAGAAGAATTCTAACCAGTGACTACTCTGATGTAGAAGCTAATCCAAGATTATAGAATAGTGTTCCACCCCTTTGGAAGAAACAATATCCTAGGTAAGTGAGATGCTTCCACTATGTGTGGAAAGAATCTTGATGATCAATGAAGCCTCTAAAACCTACTCAACTATCCCTGTCAAGGATGAATGTAGAACCTATCCCAAAGAACATACTATCTCCTCAAATGATAAAGAGACCTCCTGCAATTGATGTGTATAAGTATCCACAATCACATCAACCTCTACAGATCGATCATGTAGAGAATAGACATGAGGGTTAGAGTGAGCTCTCACAATAACTGAAGAAGAAGTTGCTTCATCAAAGAGAAGATGCAAATCATCAATATTATCCCCCAAATCTATCACTGATGCTGGACCTAGAAGATTGGATGTACCCTATTGTGCTGGACCTATCACTATGGTGGTATATGCATGTGGAATGTGCTAATGTCATGACCTCTCGCTACAACTGTCGATAGAACCCCACGTGTCTAAATCTATTGAAGCACTATCGCTGGTGTCACTATCAATTTCCACAATGTATGATGTAGTCTCCTCAACAAAGAGAAGATAGATGTAATCAATGATGTCTCCCACATCTTCAATGTGAGACTCCACGAACAACACTAAAATGGTTGGAAGGAAGTCCTCCCATAGAGTTGAAGTAGGAATACATGTAATTTCCTGCTACACTAAATCAATAGCATCTAAGGCTAGAACTGGATTAGTAGTAACAACATGAGCATCAAGAGGTAGGATCTCAATTGGAGTTCGAGGTACCATAATAGGAGTGGCTGGAGATAAAATGTCCTCAGGAAATGGAGGGACTGTGGGATATCCATATGCTTCCCAAAGAGCCATCCAAACATCATGAGGAAAACTTGCCAGTCTAAGAGGAGCATAAGATTCCTTACTCATACTGCTATATAGAAAGCCAAGAAGATTAGAAAGATGTTTGAACAAAGGTGGTATCTTTGAGTATAGAGAAGGAAACACTTTCTTATGTTCTCTTAGATGAGCAATGATTAAGGCACTCCATTTCTAATAGTTCCTCGATGTCAACTCCGGTCTTATACCAGACTGAGATATGTGACAAGACTCCATGAGATCAATAAATATATGCACCCACCAAAATGCAAAAATATTCAATCAACCCCCCCCCTAATATATGATTTGACACTTAGTATGATAGCCACATGCCAATTTAGGACCTATTTCTGACAGCAATATTTCTATCCATAGAACCTATAATCTGATTACAGATTTAGAAAGTAGACAAAAATATACGCACTTTAAAAAAAAATGGAACTTGATTATGTGTCCAAATGAGCTCGTACTAAGCATTTGAAGTGGTAAAAATTGGGATTTTTGAGTTGTAGAAAAATTTAGGAATAGAGATCTCAAACCACCTACACCAATGTGTATATCACAAAATTCCACCCCAAAACAAAAAAAAATTGCTTGCAAAAACGAGTCCGTATGAGGAAGATATCACTATTTGAAAACCTTTGCTGTAATTATTTTTCCTGAATCACCATCGCACCTCCAAAAATCAAATGGCTCTAGATTTTTCCTCAGATGTCCGATTTGGATGAAATAAAATCCAATTTGGGGAATATCTGATTTGCACTAACAAGCTTCAATCTTCACCTGCAAAATATCTCTCCTATAGGCTTGATGGCCAAAAATTTCCTGAAAAATAATGTAGATATGAAAAAATTGTAGAGATGCAGATGAAAAAAAAATGTAGATCTAAAAATTAAATGTACATATCTAAAATGATCATACCAATTTTGCAAATCGGGCCTTTGGGTTGCTGGTTTGCAAAAAAAATGTTGCCTCAATTTTGACTATTTTCCAACATAGGCAAATTTATACTCAATTCACCAAATCAACGTTCCAAATGCAATAGTGAGGTCCTCTTTGGCTCTAGATGCTCCTAATATCTGTAGGTTCTCTGGATTCGGGTCGAGGTGTTGAAGCAACAATGGTCTCAAATGGCTATGTGAAGAGAATCTCTCCAAGAGCTCTGATACCATGTAAGAATTTGGTATAGCTCTGATACCATGTAAGAATTTTCCTTAGGGCAGAATTCACCCAAGACCAAGGAACTCAAACACAAGCACAACAGTAGACCAAAGAGAGTATGATCAATATGAATATGCTCACTATTATGTCAGAAGCATGTACATACACACTAGGAGAGCATGTATACAAAGGCCTCTAAGATGCATTTAGAATTTGCCTAGAAAGATCTAGGAGATAAGCATGACAACTAAGCACATATCTTCCACAATAAGAGGATAAGCATGATGAGGTGTCTAGATATTGTAGACACCATGTGCTCAAATAAAGTGCTTACTCCTATGTTGTAGACACCATGTGCATAATTAGAGTGCTAACTCTTGTGTTGTCAATGTGGCAACTTACAAGAGTGCGCATACTCCTATGTGACTATTAAATAAATAATAAATAATGCATTAACCTAAGTAAACTTAAGTAAAGTGTAAATAGTAAATACTTATTTACACCAACAAAGACACCTTTAACACATGGGGAGATAATATTGTCTCTAAGAATAGAATAAAGAACATTTGAAGCAATCATAGAGAGTGCAGGTTAGATCTACTGAAGGTAAAAGGATAAGAGAGGGATCCATTCACATCAACTTAGGTAGTAGCATCTTGAAGCAACATTTTAACAATATTACAAAAGTATCTAGGAAAACCAAAAGCCTCAAGCATCATGAGAATAAAATCTCATTCAATTCTATCATAAGCCTTCGAGAAGTCCAGACAGAACATAGCTAAATTTTCTTGAGAATATTTAGCCCAATTCATCATTTCCCAACTAGTAATGAGATTTTCCAAAATGTACCTACCTTTGATGAACCCAGTTTGGGTGGCAAAGACAAACTTGGGCAAAATTTTCTCCAATTTGAGGGCCATGACTTTGGTAATAATTTTATAAGAAACATTAAGGAGGGTAATAGGCCTCCAATTTTTTATGAGAGCCTTATTTGTACTATTGGATTAAATAAAAGAGTAATTTATTAAGTCATTTTGAACAAGTTACATTTTAAATCTAATTAATTTATGTATTAATGTTATTTTATTATAATTTATCCATATCAAAAATCTTTTCGTTAAAAGGAGAAATGAGAAAAGGGCTCCTATAAAACAAAATGAATTGAGCCAATCATATAATTTATATAGTATTTAAAATATATAATTAAATAATAGAACTTTAGAAAAATAGTTTAATTAAAAAATAAATTTATGTGATTAACTAAAACTAATTGGAGTTTTCGATAGGGTGAATGCAATAGTATTTGCCTATGACAAATACAATAATAACAATGCCACATACTTACTTGTATTTGTCATAGTTTAATTAGATAGAATATATACTAAACACAATAATTAATAATTATAAAAGAATAAATTTATTTGATGGTAATGATAGTATTTAATATAATTTCTCATTATTTCAGAGATATAAAAAATTGTCATAATATTTTTAAAAAAATTCACAGGTAAATATTTTAACATTAAAATATATTTTAATGTAAAAATATTTATCATTGAAAACTCATTTCTAATTTATATTATAAATTTAATGTTAATATCTTAACATATTAATGTTTTGTTTTGTTTTTAAGTGAACGGTCCAAAATTGTTTTTTTTTAGTTTTTTGTCTCTAACGCACAATCACGTGTCTCACGCAATAAATAAGATGCAGTTAGAAACAATTGTTTTCTCTTGTTTCATTTGGTCACTTAACACATTAAAAAACTTTACATTCCTGCTCGAGACACCAAAATGGAGGCACTGTCTATACAGGGACGAAAATGCACTTTTAATAATGAATGGATCAATGAAGGTATGGATGTAATCAATGAATCATTAACAACCTGACATATGCAGCAAGAAGACAAACAAAGTCATTTTGGATTGTCATATGCAAGATTTACTAATGAACTCCAAATACTTGCACTGCTCTAATTTTATGGGAAATCCTAGAAGTTTTACCTATACAACAACATTGTACTATTATATTTTGCACGCTTACTTTTACTTACATATAATGCTTCTATCAGACATTGTGCATGCTTCTAGTGACATTTTATAATTATATTGACTTCAAAAATACCTTTATTGTGAATCACTTTTGGACCACCCAAGCCATTATTGTTTCATGGCCAAAAATCAACCAATTATGTTTCACCCTTTATTGATCTATGCAATTTCAGACAATGATATTATTCATAAAAACTCTTTATCTTTTTATCCCTTGAACCTCTTACAAGTACAAGTGCTAGTGTTTAAATTCAAAACTTTTTAAAATATATTTGATCTATTTCATATTTTCATTTATCTATACTTCCAAAATTATTGCCTCACAATAGAATATGCTTGGGGGAATACAATAATAATAACAACAACTACTCCACCAAAACATAGTGAATAGAAAAATAATAAAAATGTAAAATATAGAATATATGTTCGAAATGACAATTATATAAAATTGTAGATCATTTCAGGAATCTCGTGTCTGCAACCAACACAATTATTTTTTAGAATCTCTCTGTGGAAATTATTCAAAGATATGTATTTTAAGATATAAATAAAGTATGGGGGCTCCAACTTCTCCATAGAAAAGTAGAAATCTCATTCAGCAGAACACATTTTCACCATTCTTCATTATTGAGACCGTGTCTTGACTATCAGGTAGCTATGAATGGATCGGTTGGAAACTCCATGGGAAATGTTATAACCTGTAAAGGTAAGGTGCTATCCACTGTGATTTTTCAAGGTTGAATTATAATCATATATCCAAAAATTGAGATTTTGAAAGAGATGTCTGATGAATGGTGGATTTGTTGAAGCTGCTGTGTGTTGGGCACCCGGGGAAGCTCTGGTAATGGAGGAAATTCAAGTGGCTCCACCGCAGTCTCTGGAAGTTCGCATCAGAATAATATGCACTGCTCTGTGCCACACTGATGTCAGTTTTTTGAATATAAAACAGGTTGAAAATCTTTTATCTCATTTGCAATTCTATTAGAATTATGTAGCGTACTTTAAGCTTTGATTGGTTTAGGTGGGTCATCTTGAATTACTTTCGTAAGTAGACTTTATCGAAAAAGAAGCGAGTGTGATTTCAGATGTATTATCTACACAAATCAAAGCTTATAATTTACTATTTTACTATTTAAGCCAATTCAAGCCACCTCTGTCATTAGACATCTGTAGTTCTGACCTCGTAGAGTGTTGTGACCAGGAGAACAACAAAGGACATCCTCGCATTTATGGCCATGAAGCAGTTGGGTATGTCCATTTTTCTCACTCTATGATTTTAGTGGCATTAATATTAAGAGTAAATAGATTTTCACAATCCATAAAATCAATTGTTGTTCTTTTTTGGATTCGATTGTGTAATTTATTTATTTATTTTGTATCAGTGTTTCCGTTCACACTCCGTGATCCATCATTAGAATGAGTGAAGAAACATAAGAAGTGAAAAATGTAGGTGATATTTTTAACACAGCAAGTAAAATTGTGATCTTGCCTTTTTTAGTTTTGCTGAATAAAAGGCCAAAGCAAAAGGTTTGATTCAAAAGAAATTAAAACATAATACATAAGGTTCATAGAATCATTAAGAGATAAAGAAACTAGAGCTAAGAGCCATATAACACCAAAATGGAGCACAAGTCCACTCCTTTATAGGAGCAGTAAAGTCTAAAAAGCTTAAACTTGATCTACTAAAAGAAAGCATGGATCTCCATAGACGAAGTCTTCAAAAAATAAAGAGAGTATGGAAACTTTATTTGTCAGTCCTTAGAGCGCAAAGAATCCTCTTCTTCGTCCTCCAGCTCTGTAGGTGTCGTTTGGGCTTCTTGTTCATTCTTGGCATCTTCTTCATCCTCTTAGATTGTGATATTGCTATGAGGATTCAACTGTCTAATTTTTGTATCAAGCTTATTGACACACATTTCATGATTAATAATTCACAAGAGCCTCTCTCATAAGAGTGAATGGATACTTAGCGCTCATTTCATTTGTTCACTAAAATGAAACATTAGAAACTAATATTGTCAATGACTGGTTGAATTTTTATTTAGGAATAAATATTGTCAACAACTGATTGAATTTTTTTTTGGCAGAAGAGTAGAAAGTGTTGGGGAAAATGTGGAGGGTATTCAGGAGGGAGACACGGTGGTACCTGTGTTTAGGGCACATTGCACTGAATGTGTGGATTGCAAATCAACCAAAAGCAATATGTGTATCAACGGTATGAAAAACAGACATGAGGGACTGATGACAAGTGACAATGGTACAAGATTCAGCATCAATGGGAAGCCTATATACCATTTTTTAGGTGTTTCTAGCTTCTCCGAATACACTGTTGTAGAGGTCCATCAAGTCGTCAAAATAAATCCAATGGCTGCCCCAGACAAAGTTTGTCTTCTTAGCTGTGGGGTTACAACAGGTAAAGATATTACACTGGATAGCTTCTTCAATTCAATATATTAAGAGTTAGGGTAAATTGTAATTGTCAAATTAGGGTATCAGGAAATTATGTAGTGAGTCCCTTGCACATATGATTGAAGTAATTGAAGAATTTGTATACCAATATAGTGACTGAAAGATGCTTGTAAGTAAAGTGTCTATGGAACCAGATTGAGCTGTACAAATTGAAATTTTACTGTTATTTTAGAAGAAATAATAATCTTGGAGGTTTTGTTAATCAGGATTAGGCGGGGTTTGGAAGGTGGGCAATGTAGAGAAGGGCTCCACCGTGGCTGTCTTTGGTTTAGGAACTGTTGGCATGGCTGTAATTCACTTTACTCTTCATCGAGTCCCAACAACAAAGGATGTGGCTCAGAGGGTTCATAGCTAATTCAAGATTTTTTTTCCTGTGTGACATGTAAAATTGCAGGTTGCAGAAGGTGCGAGAATCAGAGGTGTATCTAGAATCATTGGTGTTGATGTGAACCCTAAAAAATTTGAAATTGGTACATTGAGTGTGAATTTGAAATTCTTTCACTATTACTTTGCATTATATATGTCTTTGGGAAAACAATTTATGCACTCAAATTTCATAACATAATTTTGCATCTTACATTTATATTTTTTCAGCTGAAATTGAATTTCCAGTACATGATAGTATAATATTGAATTTTTAGTGCATGAATAGTATAAATCATCCGGGGCACCATCTTATTCTTTTTTGATGGGGTCTTACACTTAGCAAGGCTTGATCCCTCATGGATTCTTTCTAATGGGTTTTTTTACAAATAGCTATAAGATTCACCTCAATGGTGATACAGTTCCATTTTCTAATCAGTCACTGATCAGGTGTAGTGTATTTGTTTCCCTTAGAAATGTCTGAAATGTCTTTTAGGTTTTCAAGAAAATCTCTGTAATGAATCCAATCCCATTGAATCTGGTCTTCAATTGCAAACATTATCCATCATGATAGGCTCTTGCTAACCAAATTTACCTTGCCGATATCAAGTGTCTAGGCTTAATAAGCACAGAATTGGGGCATTGAATTTTCACCTTTAGTGCTTCAACTATATTTATTCAAATAACCCTTTCAATTTCCTCATGTTTGGTAACAAACCATTCAGCTTATCTTTGCTGGGAACTTATTGCAAACTCAAAAAGATATTTAAGTTGTTCGACTATTCATCATGTTGCATAGAATATATGTGCCGAGATCAAGAACTTTCCTTCATGTTCAGGTATAACCAAAAATTTCAAATAAAAACAAGAATACTAAAGAAAAACAGCACACGATTTCAGATAAATCAACTGAAATGTTTACATGTGACAATCTCAAAGATCTAACAGAAGAAGCAAACTTACCTATTCTGTTTCCAATTGGCAGGAAGGAAATTTGGTGTTACAGACTTTGTGAATCCTAAAGAACATGAAAAGCCAATTCACCAGGTTTTTTTTCTTCAATTCTCCAGTTTTTAACAAAGGAGGAGTGTGATCAGGATGAGCTAAATTTGAATATATATATTTATCACAGGTGATCAGAGAAATGAGTGGAAGTGGGGTAGATTACAGCTTTGATTGCACAGGAAACAGCTCTGTCATTGTTGAAGCCTTCAAAAGCACTCGTAATGTAAGATCTCATGCATTGTTTTATAAAAGTGGAGCCAAGATTGACTTGAAGTCATTATATTGTATTGTGATTAACAAAGGGGATTTTGCAGGGATGGGGTACAACAGTGGTTTTAGGAGTGAATATGACAGAGATACCCATAAATATTGCAGAATTGGTGCATGGTAAGACAATAAAAGGGTCATTATTTGGAGGAATGAAGGCAAAAACAGATCTTCCACTACTGGTAGACATGTATATGAAAAAGGTTTTCCTGGATCTTCTGACCTTGGCATTTTGAGTCTGAATGTATGTTCATACAAATAGGATGCTTCAAAATTTACCCTCTCATTTCTGACATTAACTTATGTAGATGTACTGCATAAGTTAGTGTCAGTAGTTTAAAGAAATATTTGATTTTCTGGTTATACTTACTATTTATGGTTATTAGGGAGGGGTTTTTGATATTAAGAAAGAGAATAGGCTCGTTTTTGCTGTTTTTCTAGTGACAAAAGCTCTGCCTTTTGTTGTACTATTGGATGAGCCCCGTTTTTGCTGCTTTTAATATTAAAAACTTACATAGATGTACAGAAGTTTTATCGTATGATGACTTTGATTGTGTTTGCTGTTGTATCAGGAGCTTCAGCTAGATGATTTCATTACTCATGAAATCTCATTTCCTGAGATCAACAAGGCATTTGAGCTGTTGAAAGAAGGAGAATGTTTGAGATGCATTATGTGGATGGACAGGGCATTACATTAGCTTTCTCTTTCTACTAATAGAGAAAGCATTGGATTTAGTTAATTGAAAATATATATTTGTGTTGAAATCTGTGATCCAACCATCTTAAAGGCAAGATGTTTTGTACTTCAGTATAGAGTTTTTCTCTTTTGGGATGTTATGTTTCCATTTTCAGCTTGAATGTCATTCATGACTTTGTTGTCAAATTAGGCTTGATTTGCGTGCTGTTTATTTTTTAAGCTCAGCCACCTGTATATATGTGACATTGTTAAATAAGACATTTTTATTAACTTGATCTCTTCCCTTTAGGTGGTATTTGGTGCACCCATCTTTGGAATCTTTGTAGTGATGTCATAAATAGAGATTTCAATCTTGATAGCAAGAACGCTACTTCTTAACCATTGAAATGATCAATTTAGTTAGATCGAAGCCATTTCCTTATTTGCAGACCAGAATCATTTTGGAGGAGGGCTCGACATCTTGATTCATTTTGGCAGACATTAGGGAGGCTTCTTTTGAAGCGATGCAGAGCATGATAGATAGATAGATTTTTTAATTTTTTATTCCATTATATAATGCTACACCTGACTTCTAATTCCGGCAGCACTTCTTTGATATTTGTAATTCATCAACTTCAACATTTTAATCAAAATTCTGATAGTGCAGCCATCAACAACAACAATGAGACAATGGTATTGCTAGTATATGAATTTGACATGGAAAAAAAAGAACTATATAAAATTATTTTCACACATTAAATAGTTTATAAATATTCATAAAAACTAATAAATGTTTAAAAAGTATATTTTTATCAATTTTTAATAAATAAGATATATGTGTTATATTTTATTAATTAAGAATAATAATTATATTAACACATTTTTAAATTGTTAATTGAATAATTTATAATTTAATAGTATATCTACTGGTCTTATAGTTGCAAGTGCGACAACTTTAGACACATTGCTAGAGATTGCAAGTTACAAGTAAATCGAAATGGACCAAGGTAGGAAAATTCAATTGTTACATGTTATAAGTGTAATAATCTGGGGCATACAATTAGATATTTTAGATTCAATGGATTTGTGAACAATATGAGTACACCTAATATAAAAAAGAATAATAAAAATGGAAGAAGGGCTACTAATATTAGTCATATCAACTATGAGAACATAAATAAGATATTCGTGAAGGAAAAAAAGAATGGAAATGACGAAGTGACAAGAAAGCACAAATTGGTGGGACAAGCACACTAAAGATAGTTGAAGATATTACAGATGATGTGCAACCACTGTAGGTACCTGATGTACCAACTCTAGTGGTCACTGAGTCCGAGATTACACCATCACCTCAAAGGGCAAAAAGAAAATCATCAAGGATTACACCACCTATGAAGACATAGAAGCCTAGTGAACCTACAACAACAAAGTCATCTAGACAAGAGGCCAAAGCAGAAGGGCCTAGCTCCAAGAAACCCAAGGTCACTAAGCCTAAGGCAGTAGAGAAACCAAAGGAAAAGCCAATGAGAGTTGAGAAACCAATCCAAGAGGAAAAGAAAGATGTTGAAAAGAAAAAGTGGAAACCAGATATGAAAAAGATTATAAGAAGGATTGAAAAAGAAGGTAAGATTGATCAGTTAGAGAAATATAATGAGAGATGTAAGGAATCAGATCAAAACTTATTACAAGACTCTTTTATTAGATATCTTTTTAAATTTTACATGATGCAGGATGCTCCCCTTAATACCCCAACAAACAACAGAAACAAAGAACACAAATTGAGATAATAAAATTTGGGCTTCATATTATCGCAACAAATGCGTAATTACATAATTACAATATGTGAACCCACATGGGTGCCTCCCTTACAACAGTCTACAAGATAGAGTCACGACTATCACCTAGAATTTCCCTAGATAACCTACGGGTCTTCCTTATGGGTAAGTGCACCAAGTTGTGGTGCCAAAAAGATGACACTTTATTTTGTATAGTTTTGAAGAGTGCTTACACGCTTTAACATGTACGCACTATAGTTCGCACGTGCTATACTATGTGCATGCTATAGCACGTACACGCTTTTCAAAACAAAAAAAATTATAAAGCACGCACGCACTATTAAGACTTAAATTTAAAAAGCTTTAAATAGCGTGTGCGTGCTATAGGGCACACACACTATTCAGAGCTTTGCATTCTACCAAGCCCAAGGTTTGGTTTTGCCTTGGGGATCCAACCCAAAGGTTTGGAGTCTGTAAACTAGTCTGAGACGTGTTTTGCTGCAAATATACAAAAAATAATTGATTTTTCTTGTGTGCTCTCCTTCAAGTTTCCTCGTGGTTGAGCATCAATAAAATTAGTTTACATGACATTGTAGGTCTCTGTGTTAGCTATATAACCATATAATTTATCTTTTATTTGAACTATTTCAAACCTTTCATCTATAATTTCTTTTGAATGTATGTCTATTTTTTGTCAAAAACCAACATGTACTAATTGGGTTGTAGATTTTAGCCCATTCATCAAATTTTGCAACAACTTAGTTTTTTAGAAAATAGACTCCATTCTACACACTTTGAAAAAAAAAAGTTTTGATTTTAGATTAGTTTTCAATCATTTCTAGGGGGAGCACACGTATATTTCACGTTTTTGGGATGTGTCTAATCAAAAAATTCATTTAAAAAAAAAATACACATCATAAAATTACCTAAAAAATCTGTAACAAACTACATAGTGTTAGGTAACTTTTCACCAGAGTGATTATATAATTTCAAAAAAAAAAGTTAAAATTTTAGGAGGGCCACACTTTGTACTATGTTATGTTTTTTTGGAATAAACAATACCACTTTCTGTAGCCCCCTTTTTTGAGGACCTAAAACTAAACTATTTTGAAAAAAAAACATAGTAGTTTAGAAACTAGATTCAAAGGACTACTACTTTTGTTTTTGTCATATCTTAAAATTTTGAGCATAACTATCTTCAAATTTTTGCTGAAGGTCAGAAATTGTTGATTTCAGAAAAAAGTTGCCCACTTATACCCCCCTTTTGGCACCACAACTTGGTGTACTTACCATTATATAGAGACTTTAACCGCCCAGGAAGGTTCTAGACACTAAGCCCTAACCCTTGAGGCCAACCAATCTCATATTTTATTATTTCATTACACTTTATTACATAGGATTGACTCAAGACAACTTTGAAATAAAATTTCTGATGGGTCCACTTTTGGAGACGATAACTAGCCAATCGTTGACTCGATAGGCTATTATAACCCCATTTTGGAATTTTTTGCTAGCGATCTATCGTAGTTGATTCGTGCAAGTGTCCATTAACCAAGGTTTCACCTCATTTCAGAGCCATTTAGGCCTTCATCACTAGACCTGAAGTTTGTATAGCCAAAATTCATATTGAAAATTTACAATGATTGTACCAATACATATGATATGACAATAAAACTCAACAAGCAAGATGATATGCCTAAGATGAACCTCCACATATGAGATTAGAGAAATTTTAGAGCATAATACCAACTTACTAAAATTAGCAAGCTCCTTCATATAGAAACTCTATACAGGAATAACCCTTATTACAAACACAAAAAATTAGAAAATTGGAAATACAAATATTTTTGGGTGATGCAAGATTTCCTTTATACCTAGGATGCTTCTGCATCATTTTAAGAAGAATTTTATACAACTTAAGAGAAATATACTTGATGACCTCTATGATAAGCTAAAGGTGAGAAGGCAATTGGCTCTAGAAGAAGACTAAAGGGTAAGATCTAGAGTGACTATTGATGAAGTAAATAAAAAAATTGGGCAAGGGTAGAAAGAAAATGAGGACCGAAATGAGAATTGTAAAGATAATGATAGACATATGTGAGGAAAGTTTAAAGGAAACAAAGAAGGCAATAACAAAGTTCTTAATGAGATTGATTACAAGGGTGTTTTTGCACATAAACCCAAAGGAATATCTATTAAAGAGCAACAGTAAATCCACTAGAGGAAGAAGATGATGTTAATCAATTCTTTAGCATAGTATAACAACCAGACTTCTTTTTATCAAACATACCTTTCACTTTGGATCCCCCACAGGAAGAAATGGAGAATGAGAAACAAGATTTTATGGGAAATTTCATCTCTAATGATGAAGTACATGAGATAAGGCTAGATACAAGAGATGAAGAAGATGAAATCATATAAAAGAAGATCAAGAAAAAGAGAAGGAGAAGAAAGAGAAGGGGATATTATGATATAGGAATAAATTAGATGGTTAATCACTGGAGGTAAACCTTTATTAATCAAATTTGATATTGTTGAGAAGCCTATAAATGTACCAAAACATCAACACACACAGGTGACATTTAGCCTTATTGATCCTACAAATAAGAGTAGCATTGCTATGAGTTCATAGGTGACAATAAGAAAGGTTGAGCACATTACAGAGACACCTACCACATCTGGGAGGATGACATTGTTAGAAAGTACTCTAAGAAAGGAACTTGCTAGTACAAAAAAAGATGAAGACTTGGAATCATATGATAAATATTCCTGAATGAAGATATCAATGATGGCCTTTGCTAAGGAAAATGAAAGGTCAAAGAAGAGAACATAAAAGAAAGCAAGAGTACTCAGTCAAGCCTTGGACATACTGAACACGATATTTTCTATTCAGATAGAATTCTAAGGTAATGATATTGTAGATGATTTAGACTCATTACTCAATGAATCTAATACACATTTTCCTTTTCTTAAGAAAGCAACTAAAGATAAAGCAAATAAATATTATAGAGATGAAAATTTTAGCACAATATGTGTTTGAATTGAAAATGATGTTATGTTAATTAATGAGCATATAAAAGATATAAAGGCATGCATAGATGAATGAAAGGAGATGTATATTATTTTTGTAAAGTTAGATAAGCATGTGAATGATGTAGACAAGTGTATAAAGGAGGAGGAAGAAAACTTAGAGAAGATAGCAATACTTTTTGAGAAGTCTAAGTAGAATGTAACTAGGACATAATTTCCATAGCAAGTCAAATTGTGATATTACTATCAGGATTTAACTGTGTGATTTTGAGTCAAACTCATTGACCCATGTTTCATGGGTAATGATTCAACATGAATCCATCTCTCATGAGAATAAATGGAACACTTAGCACTCATTGGATCTAGGTGATTCTCACAGGGGTGAAGCATTGGGACTTCCTGGGAGGTCACCCATCCCAATACTACTCCAGCCTAAGCACGCTTAACTATGGAGTTTCCTCCATGGTTAAACCCAAAGCTTGCAACCCCATTTGCAAAACCTTCATCAAGTGTTGTGCCTTATGAACCATTCATTAGAAATCGCCTTAAGCTCATCAATTGATAAGTAGGAGATAATTTCCATAGCAAGTCAAATTATGAGATTGCTATCAGGATTTAACTGTGTGATTTTGAGCTAAACTCATTGACCCATGTTTCATGAGTAGTAATTAAACATGAATCCATCTCTCGTGAGAATAAATGGAACACTTAGTACTCATCAGATCTAGGTGATGCTCATAGGGGTGAAGCACCAAGACTTCCTAGGAGGTCACCCATCCCAGTACTACTCTAGCCTGAGTGCGCTTAACTACAGAGTTTCCTCCATGGTTAAACCAAATCTTGCAACCCCATTTGCAAAAGTTTTACCAGGTGTTGTGCCTTATGAACCATTCATTAGAAAGCCCCTTAAGCTCATCAATTGATAATTAGGGGCTTAACGGGCTTTCTAACGAAAGGTTCATAAGGCACAACACTTGGTGAAGGTTTTGCAAATGGGGATCAAGCTTTGGGTTTAACCATGGAGGAAAATATGTAGTTAAGCACACTCATGCTGAAGTAGTATTGGGATGGGTGACCTCCCAGGAAGTCCTAGTGCTTCACCCTTGTGAGCATCACCTATATCCAATGAGTGCTAAGTGTTTCATTTATTCTCATGAGAGATGGATTCATGTTAAATTACTACTCATGAAACATGGGTCAATGAGTTTGACTCAAAATCACACAATTAAATCCTAATAGAAATATCACAGAATGTAACTATTTTTGACAAAGTTGTAAGTAATGTGATGGATAAGATGAGCATTCTATAGAGAGAAAGGGGCAAAGTAATTCAAAAATTTGACACTCTGAGGAATTTTTGGATACCAAAGTTTGAAATTATGTAGAAGTAGCTAAATCTATTAGAGTAATAAAAAAAAATCATATACATTGTTCAATACTGTAGATTTACAAGAAATTGAGCTAGAAAATTATGCACTATATGGAGAGATTCGGGTAGAAGAGAACCTTAAGAAATCACAGGATGAAAACTTTGAAGCCCTTGAGGTAAACTTTGTAGATGTGTTGAGATTTGTATAGCATACAATGTTTTTCAATAATTTTTTTGACTTGCATATATAGCATTTTGATTCTTGTATTTTTCATTGAAGTCAAATGGGGAGTAGTATAGTGAAAAATGAGGAGTTAGACAATATAAGTATAAGGGAGAGTATTGTATAGATTATTCTCTTTTGAGTAAGTTTTTGTTTTGGCATTGAAACTTACCCATTTTTCACCAAGAGTTGCCATTAATGCCAAAGGGGAGATTGTTGACAAGTGATCAACATTGAATGTGTAGATATTGCCATTGATGGAAATATAATTAGTTAGTATGATCACCTTGCTTAATGATCAGTTTTGGTCATATGTATACATGAAAAATGACTAAGTATTATGTAGAAAAACAAAGTACAATTGAATAGTTTTGATCAATAAACACAATCTATTAATCAAATATGGAAATAATTTTGGGAAATGATAATATGAGGTTTGTATATGCTTTAGATAAGGCCGCCTATGGTTAGATTTTGTTTGGAACATGTTTTGGTTTGAAAACGAAAAAATGGAAGTGTTTACACTTATCAAAGATTAATATTTAAGATTGAGAAAATTGGCCTAATTAATTGAATTATATCATCAATTCAATTACTTGGAATTGTAGGAACAACATTCTAGATGTTAACCCTTGGATAAAATATCTTAATAATTATTTTTGGAGATTGTTCCACATGTTTTGTGAAGACATATTGCTGGCTGACTAGGAAATGAATTGAGAAGGGTATAGAGAAAAGTTAGATTTTGTATGAAAGCACGATAATAGATGCTTTGATGATTATATGTGAGCATTGATGCTAGAAGAAATTAGATGCAAGTTATATTGCAGACTAATCAAACATTGTGATTTCAATACAATCATTTTTGGTATTCTATATACATTATCTTTCTAATTATACAAGTCCTTATTAAGAAATGAGCATTATATTGTAATACAACTCCTGATAGGGTTGAGATCTCTAACAAGGTCAAGTAATCTAACAAGGAATAATGTACTAAATGTATGCAATGACTCCTAATAGGGCCAGATCTCCTAAAAGAATTTTTTTTCAAATTCTAGTACATAGTTGTGGGTACCATGCCCACCATGGTTTTTCCTTGGCTAGGGTTTCTTAAAAATTAAATCATGGTGTTAAGAGTTCTTTATTGATTTATGGTTTACTTTCTTGTATTACTTTATGTGGATGTTCATGTTACAAATAGATAATACTAAGGGGGTGGGTTGAATTAGTATTCTAAAAACTTTTGGCCACAACTAGATATTATTATTTACATTACAACATGCATAAAAGTAAACTAATAATGTTAAATAGTAAATAAAACCATACTTAGAGAGAACTCATAACACCATTATTTGTGGAAACTTTAGCCAAGGGAAAACCCCGGTTGGGATGATACCCACAATGATCCACTAAACAAAAAAATTTAGTTAAGGATATTAATCCTGTTAGGAGTTTGTGAATTACATATAGTGTCTCAGTCCTAGTTAGAGGACTAGGCCCTGTTAAAAGGCTCAACCCTATCAAAAGTTTCTTCAACCTTGTTAGGATTTTGATATTATAATTACAACTGTATGCAAGAAGATCCCACTTCCCTAACATGCAATTATACAATATAGTGCCTTTATACAAAACAAATAGATACAAAAACCTCTTTATCACTGATTGTCATACTTTGCATAGCCTGATCTAACATTAGAATTTCCACCATAGATCTCTCATATAACTTCATAGGTCATATACATAGATTATATATACATCATATACTTTGCATTCTCAGATATATCACATATCGCACATCACAATGCTTCGCATAAAGTAGCTCTTTACTTATATCATCTCCTTTCACAAAATTCTTGTGTAGTCAGCTTGATGCAAACTAATATTACAATGACTTAGGGTAAAAATCTAGGATGTTGTCCCTACAAACATAAGTAATTATTTCATGATCGAAATTATTCCTTAACACTTTATACCTCTTTTCCTATTGTAGTCTATTCTACTATGCACACTGCCTTTACTGGTATTTATCGTGTAACTTTGTCTATACTATCCATACTAACCAGTAAATATGGAATACTCAGAGTTTTTTAGGGGTGGGGGTGGTGGGTGGGGGCAGTGAATCAGTATTCTATAAACTTTAGCCCAAAACTAGATATTATTAATTATCTTATAACTTGCATATAAAAGAAAACTAATTATATTGAACAATAAACATAACCAAACAATAAGAGAACTCATAAAACCATATTTTTTAACTAGGGAATACTCCGGTGGGGATGGTGCCCACAAAATGATCCACTAATCAAAAGTATATGGTTAAAGATATTGACCCTATTAGGAATCTATTACATGCATATAGTGTTTTGGTCCTTGTTAGAGGACTTAGGCTTTGTTAAAAGCCTTGATCCTATTAGGAGTTTCTTCAACTTGTTAGGAGTTGGTGCATATACATATACAAAATGTTGTACAAGCTAAGTCCACTGCCCAAACATGTAACTTACAATGTAATTCCTTGATACAAAAACCTCTTTACTTGTTGTTGATATCTTCAATATCTGATATATCACTCGTAGCTATTCACAAAAATCATTATCCACTTATCATACATCAAAATTTGCATCCCATAAAGTATGCATAGTCTTCCTTAGAAGCACACTTAACTTCACATATTGTAATCTTCTTATATACCTTTACAATTTACAAAATATTGTCCAGTCAACCTTCAAGCTTTCACACACTTGACAAAATACAAATTTAAATCTTTCCCTCTTTGGGTTAACATCTAGGATGTCATCCCTAATTAGTCAAGTAATTATTTTTTAAACAAAAATATTCCTTAACTCACAATTAACCACTTTCTTTTATGCTTTGTTCATGTCTATATACTATTGCAATTGGCAAAACTATTGTATCTTCTTTCATACTAACCATACTCACTCGTGTACTTGAAAATTTCATTTTGACACTCTATACTATCTGTACCTAAATGTGCACATGTCCATAATGTCTCATTCAACTTTACATACCAAAATTGTATCTACTTTGCTAGATAGCTTATTTGATACTTCAACATTTTTCTAAGTTTAACTGTTGGATCTTCATCTGTACATTATACCTTCTTTATACAAGATATATGTTGCCATAAATGATAACTCCAACTTATCTACTTAGCCAAATTTCAAACAAGGACTTAGTGAATGAATGAGAGAGCTTAGGAGTTAGTGAGTGAAGGCAGGAGGGAGAGAGATGATTCAAAATATGTTTGCATGCATGTTTACCTATTGATTACATGTTTGGGAAACAATGATTACCTATTTTAGACTATGCTTAATTCAACTAGGTGGAAAAAAACTTTGATGTGTTAGGATTTTTTGATCTACATAATATTTTAGATCTCTTCAATATCTATCCAATGCATTTTCAATGGAGTCAATCAAACTTTGGATGTGAAAGTTATGTCCTTTAGAGTAGAGCTCATTTTTATTTCTTCAACACCCGATTGGGTTTTGAATGTACTTTTCACTTTTCATTACCTAATTGGTTTATTTGAAAATCTAAAACTCGATCAAGTTATGGCTTTTTAATATCCTTGTGAGTTGACCCAAAGGCTTGGGAAGTCATTTTTCCCTCCAATCTTATTGCTTTAGACAGTTTTTCATCTTCTAAGATGAATTCTCATCCTTCATCAAGTTTCCAAATTTAGTGAAGTGGGTATGTATAAAATCACCACCATAATCTCACTTGTCTTCTTTTCTTTCTAAACATATCAATTCTTCCTTTTTTGGACAACATTAACATTGTAAACTTTAATTATTTTTACCACTATCTTTACAGTCCTCATAGATATATGTCTAACTTTTTTTAATAACTTTTAATATACTTAACCAAATGAAACATAAATTACATATTATTTTCCTACACTTCATTCTATACACTTTTAAAAAGAAAAGTTTTTTATTTTCGTTTGTTTTGTTCATTTTTGTTTGTTTTGATGCAAGTTATGGCTTGACACGAACAAGTACCAAAATTTCAGAATGTAGTCACTTCAATAATTCATAAGAAAAAAAAAATTATTGGAAAATTATGCAAAAATATATCTAAATTATCGATATCACTCTTATCTATCATCCTGCCAAAGGGATTTGTAAAATATTGAATATAACTAGGTCATTTGCACTACACACAAAAACAACTATGTTGAGTTTTCTCAAAAAATCATGAACTATTGTTTGTGTGCACAGGGTTTGACCCACCTAATCTTATCCATTTTCTAAAAAATATAGAAGTTTAGAAAATAGATTTAGAGTACTACAATTTATATTTTTTACACATCTTGTCATTTTGAGTGGATGGTTCTCAAATGCCTCATCTATATTCAAGTTTACTTGATTTCAAAAAAAAAATGTTCACTTATACCTACCTTTTTGTACATCATCTTGGTGCACTTACTAGGAAAGGGAATTCAAATAATTTATATTGAAGAGGATGAAGAGAGGTGTTAAATATTTGAAATGGGTTATGGGTATATGTTATTTTTCGGGGATCGATGCAAATGTAATGGCATTGCCTTTTTATGCTATTTATTTTTCAATTGCAACAATCAATTACATTTATATGGAGAATGAGTTATGAATATACATGTATCTTCAGGGAGGATAAACAAATGGTTAAGTATTACCAAGAAATTCAATATAAAAATGCTGGCAATCAAAAGATATTCAACACTTTGATATCACATTTGATATCATAAGTGTTGGCCTCTATAATATCAACATGTGATATTCACCAAATATGTAAAATATTCATAAGGTGTGTGCACACACGTTCTCAAAGATACTTATCATATGAATAGCCATGTTCTATTTAAGGAACTTAATCCACCATGCAAATAATCTTCTATTGTGATCTTCTTAGACATCACAATAGAAGGCGATGGTCTATTTAAGGAACTGAATCCACCATGCAAGATATCATGTCTCATGATCCCCTTAGATATCATAAGATGTCCATCATAATAGATGGCCATAGTCTATTTAAGGAACTTAATCCACCATGCAAGTTTATAATCTATTAAAATCCATTTCAGATATCATGAAATATCTATCACAATAGAGGTTAAGTTATTGAAAGATCGCCACCTTTCAATAACTTCTACACATACAAGTGGTAATTATTCAGAAGTTGTCACTTTCTCATGATGTACATAAGGGTTAGGCCCAAATAATCATGAAGTTTATTCATGAATCACACTCTTCTTGACTGCTACAATTTATTGATCACTAGAGAATCCATATCCACATGGTCTACTCCATCTAAATCAATAAGAATGAGATCACCAAAGGTTGACATATCCATATCCTCTATTTGTTCCCTCTCTTTCAAGGTTTCCTCCAATGAAATGCCAAGCTCCCACTTCCTGCAAAAACATTCTCAAAGGAAAACATCAAGGCAAATAGCTCTTTTGTTTATGTACAAATACAAATAAGATTGAGACTAAAAATATTATATAAGTAAAATAATTAAAGATAATAAACAATTGTATATCATTTTATTTAATATTTCATAATCATTAGACTTTATTGTAGTAAAAAATAATTATTAATCATTTCATTTAAAATAGATTATATGGTAGTGTTAGCCACAAGATTCTCACATACTAACACTATCAAAATTTAAATCTATTTCCTCTATAATGGTTTTATTAGATTCTCTAGGAATATATGACTAAAGATTACATTAATATAAATATAACTTCAAAGGCTATATATAAATTAATATTTCTAATATATACTTTTATACCTCTATAAGGATTTCATTAGATTCTCTAGGAATATAGGACTAAAGATTACATAAAAATAAACATAACTTCAAAGACTATATAAATTAATATTTCTAATATATGCTTTTATAATTCTATATAAATAAGGAATACAGATATTTTTTATATAGTCACCAACATCATGGATCTAAGAAATCTTATTTAATATTTATAAAAGACTATTAATAATACAATTTACCTTTTGTTTACCTTCAACTACATACATGGTCCTCGATCCTCATTATGGGGTGTACCTTAAGGAGTTTTCTCACTTCTATCAATACCATTTGGCATCCCTTTGGTGTTCCTTATATTCGTTGGCTATTATATTATTATGTTATCGGTGACCATTTTGAATTGCTAAGGATGGAAATATAGACAAAAAATGATATCATGTTACCATGTGAGATAGATTTTTTAATATGATCAGCGAGAATAGAATTTGGCATCGATTGTTCCATGTAAGAGTTCCTATATCGGGCAATTGCTAAGAATCTAAACAATATGTTGAATCATGAACGTATTGCCTTCAAATCCATTAATGTTCATTAATGCAGGGCTAAAGAAGCCTATGATAGGATGACTAATGTGAATGGTAAAATTCTTGCCAATGCTTCAAATACCCTTATTATTACCAAGCGTAACACCTTTCCACCAAAAAAAAAACTAGGTCATATTCTCAGGCCTATGTCATTTTCTGTTAGGATTAAACTCTGACATAGGCAAATTAGGGGTCCAAACTTGTGTTGAATAGAGGTCAATGGTCTTGATAGACTAGAGGACTTGATATCACCATTCTCCATGTCATTTTTTTATTTATTAAATTTGCAGGTGGCTTTCATACCATGTTATTTATTTGTGGTAGTTGCAAATGTAATGACACTTTCTTTTTATGGTATGTGTTTTTCAATTGCAACAATCAATTACATTTAAGTACATCCTATATATATATATATATGTTGGAATGTCTGAATGGGAAGAGATCTTTTGAGAGGGGGGTGGGGGTGAATCAGAAGTACTAGCCTTTTAACCACTTTTTATACCCTTAATAACATATAACTGAAATTGTCATGCATGCATTATAAACATTAAACAATCATGTGAAACAAACATGCATCACCACATACCACTTGAGATTTTGGTGACCTAGAAACCCTCCAGGAATATGAAGGTAAAACTGGGGTGGGGATGATACCCACGAAATTTCTGCAGCAATTAGTTTCAACCACTTCTGATGGTTTGCCCTGTTAAAGGCCTGCCCTGTTAAAGGCTTTACACTATGTCAATAGTGACCTAGTTAAAGGATTTACAAACACTTTACATGAAGTGTTACCCTGTTAAAGGATTTAATCACCTTTTTAAAGGATCTACAAGATAGCTGTTAAGCTAACCTATCAACATAGGGTTTCCTTTCTAATACAATGGCTAACGAGTATTAGGTATAATAAACCTGATAGCTTACAATCCTTGATTGCTAAATACAGGTGCTTGATCTACTTTCCCTAATCTTGATCTCCTAAGATCTAATATTTGTTCGTATCCCTTGCTTTGTTCTGATCAACTGAATGTCTAATTGCTATCCTTTCCACTTAATCTTTAACACCAAAGCTCTGCAACGACCTTAATAAAAGGCTCTATTATTCCTTCTTTTCTTCAACTCTCTTTCAATGGCGTCAGGACTCCCTTATAAAGATTAGTGGATCGTTATGCATCCTTGGATAAAGTGTTCCCGCTCAAACCCAAGAAATTCACCCATTGGTTGCATGCAATTCCAATTTTTTGATTGGTTGCATGAGGGTCGCATAGGTAAATGGAAGGATTTGATCTTATCTCCTTATCCTGTCATGAGTCATGCATAACTGTTTTACATCTTGGTTTGTATTGGCACAAACTCTTATGCTAATTTTGCATTGCTTGGCTCATAAAGTAATACTGATGCTCGGCACCATCTATTCTGGATTGCTCAGCATCCACTGTGTTTCCTACGTTACTCGGCTGCTATAGAATTCCTGAATCACTCGGCTCCTATTAACTTCACAATGCTTGACACACACTGTCTTTTGATCTACTCGGCACATGTTGAATTCTGTATAGCTCAACATACACTGAAATGTGTTCTGCTCAGCATCAACTGTAGTTTTCTCAGCACTTTCTGTGACTTGGCATATAAAGAAATTTTGGCTCAGCTCCCATTTTGTACTCGGCATGTATGGTGAAAATGGTTAAGTGTGTTGACACTCATTTGTCAATCTTATTTATTTGATCAACAATCTCCCCCTTTGACATGAGTGTCAAAAACACTTAATTGATCATTCATGATCTAAACCTTATATGTACATTCTTCACTAACAAATGTCAAAAAGATATTATACCTTATGACTCCCCCTGAGTTGATTATGCCTTGTCATGTCATGAATTCTGATGTCTTGTGCCATTGTGCCTAATGTTCTATTTAATATATCTCTCCAATATTATCTCCCTCTTAGAATATTATCTCCCCCTTTTTGACACTGATTTCAAAGGGTCCTAAATGGTAATGCCATGCTTGGCCAAAAATGTCTTATTTACCTCAAGGAGTATTTTGAGAGTTGCATCCTAGTTATTCAAGGCAATATCCAATGACTTTTGTTGGATTGCAAGCTCTGCTACTAGATCAACAAGTCCTTCATTTGTAGAAATATTTGGATCCTTCTTCAGGACTGTTTCTACATACATTTTCTCCTTGTGTAATAATTCCAAGTGAGGAGTGATAGAGGCTTGGATTTGCATCAGCTTTTCTTTAATAGTGGTCTCTTCTGCTGATAATGCAGCTAATTCACTCTGAGTGTGAAGTCTATGAGAAAATTGCTTTTCACTCTGTGCAGGATCTAAGGGTAGTTGCATGCTGGAGAGCTTTAATTTACTCTCAAGGTTCAAAATTTTTGGATTTATTTCTTGTGTGAACTTGGAAAAATCATACAATTTGCTATAAAGGGAAAAGATGTTCCCTAATACACTCTTTACATTATCCAATTTCTTAACTAGGTCAACCTGTCCCAAAATTATGTTATTAGCTATCTTCTGGTTGACCTTACCTACAAACTTATTTTCTAACCATTCCATTATTTTTACATTAGTATCATGGTCTTCATTATTCACTTGGTCAACTATATCAGATAGTTTCTCAAGGATTGGCATGTTTGTATCTGGAGGTTGTAGGTTGAAGGCATCCATCAATATATCTTTGATCTCATTCATTGGTTGCTTGTATTTGTAGTCTTTCCTCATTGCCTCTTGCTTCCTTCTCTTATCCAATGCACTATGTATTTCATTCATCTTTTCCTCATTTAGAGTGCTTGAATCATAATAGGGTATTTTAATTTCTTCATCAAGCTCAGGAATGCCATAATGAATGGTCCTCGCTATCCTAGTAGAACTTGAGCTTGGTGTACTGACATGTAAGGTCATCATTTCAGTACATAGCTTTTGAATAGGTTTGGTAGGAGTTCCCGTTTTTGGTGATTCAACCAAAGTTTGTATTGTAGACTCCTCCTTATCCTGTGTTTCTTCCTTATCCTCTTCTTGTGTCACTACTACTGGAGGTATACTTGATGTTTGTACTGTTATACCTGTGACTTCCTCTGTTGTTGCACTTAGCTCCCGATGAGCTTGTATGGCTATTCTTGGTGGTGATGGAGGTGGTAGAAATGTAAGCCTAGTAGTTTGAATGATTTGAGGTGGTTCTTGTGGTGACACCTTGGCTTCTTTGAGTTTATCTACTAACTTTTGGAGATCATCTACACTAACCAATATGGGACTTGTACGCAATTGTGCTTGTAGAGTTGTTTGGTCAAGGATCTTAGTAAGATCCTTTGTAGTTAATGGATTGATGTTTTGAAATGAGGTGTCAACAACATCCTTAATCTTTATGATTTCTGCAAGTGTGGTAGTAAAGTGAGGAGGACTAGGAGGTGAAAGTTGTGTGGCTTGCACACTTTGCTTCTCATCAGTACCTTTGTCTTCATCTTTTCCTTCCTCCTCTGTTTCTTTCTTATTTTCCTCTTCTTCAACCTTTTTCTCTTCTTCTGTCTTCTCTTCTCTTCTCTTCCTTATTTCCTTAGGTTTAGCAACAGCTTCTTCTTTGTACTCCTCTTCAAGGACATCTTCAATCTTCTTATATAAATTCTTCCACGCTCTTGTAGTTCTTTGTACAACTTCTTCAATTTTGTTTTGTAAGATGGAGAATGCCCCATATTTAAGTGTAAACCTTTTATTATGCCATTTGACTGCTTGAGTTACTTGTTCCTTTGTCAAATCAGGCAGTATGTTTGCTAGGGTTGATTCCCTCATCTCTTTCTCCATCATTAGACAGAAATGCCATCTGTCTTCTATAATTTTAGACAATTCCTTTGGCAATTGTCCATCTAGTTCAAGAGGTGTATACTTGAACTGTGCCATTAATGCATAGACTAATTCTTCTATGCTATTTTGTTCCTCTACTGAACTTATTGAAATCAATCCCTTTTATTTCACTTAAGTCTCCATTCCTAATCTTCTCACATAATATATCAACTGAAGACTTAGGAGGATGACTTACCTTTTCAGTCTAATCTTCTTCATTAGTATCAGGTTGAACCACATATCTTTTCCTTTTCCTTGGCTCTTCCTATGAATTCTTGATTGACTTCTTCTTCTTTGTCGCTTCCTCTTTGGCTTTTTGTGTAGAGGCCCTTGTTGTAGCTCTGGTTGTTGGCTTCTTAGGTGTTTGCACGGTAGCTTTCTTTGGTGAAGGCTGAGAAGCAAGAGGTTTCTTTGCCTTGTTTTTGATGACTTTGCCTTTGATGGGTGCTTCCTTGGTTTCTTCTTCCTCGGCACTCTCATCTTCGTCTTCACCTTGGCCTTGTGACAATTCAAGTGGCCCTTGTTCTGGCTCATCCTCATCTTTCTCTTCATCATCTTCTTTTTCTCCTTCACTAATCTCCTCTACTTCACTTGTTACACTTGTTTCTGTAACACCAAATTTCTTCTTTATCTTCCTCACTAGCTTGTCCTTCTTCTTGATTGCTGTGGCTATTTTGAGTTTTGTAACAACTCTTGATTTGATAGTGTCAAATGTTCCAAATGCCTTTGCAGATTTTTCCATTTCCTCGGCAAGTAATGTTGTGATGGCTGCAGAAGCTTGGTCAACATCATGCTCATATCCCAATGGTCTAAGCCATCTTGCCCTTGGAAGGACTGCTTGAATGTAAGTATAATCAATGTCAATTAGAAAGCATATGTCATTTACATGCTTTTCCACTAGTGAAACTGGTATCCTTATTCTATTCTTCATTGCATTTTTGAAATCATCAAAATAGATAGACATTTGATCATCAAAGCTATCTCCCATTTGTGCAATGAAATCATTTATTTGATGAACAATAGTTTTATTCTGACTCCAGTTGACTTTTCCAAATGAAGGGAATTCCTTCATCACATAAAAGAACATACAAACCAACACTGAACCAAATTTACACTGTGCTCCCTTAGACTTTCTAATAGCTCCAAGATTTTCATTGATTTGTTGCAATATGAGCTCTGCAAGGTCATAGGTGTGGTCTTTCTTTACAAGCTTATATGCCACATCCACTGCTATGCAGGGTACACTATTCAACCTACTGGATTGATAAAACTTATGTAATATGATCCTTATAGAAAAGTCTAGAAGGGGATCAATTATGGTTTCTATGGTCATGCCTCTATTGTTCCACTTTACTCCTATGTTCTTCTCTATTGTTTCCTTCTTTTCACTTCTCAATGTCTTGGGCTGATCTAGGGTTGGAAATCCTGTAACCCTATGAACCATTTTCTTGGTAATCTTGACTGGTCCTTGTTCTAACTAGAATGCTCCATCATGAATTCTGCTAAGTATTATGCGTATCCACTCAGTTTTGAATATGATTGGAAAAACTAGGGCTTTGGTTAAACCCTTCTTCTCTATGATAGAAAACTCTTCTTTCAAGATACCATTATCACAGAGTTTGTCAAAGGCATTAAAGATTTCCAAATCTCCTATGGCTCCTATTTTTTAGTTATAACACTTTTGCACATCCTAAACCATAACAACTTTTTCAGGGATGGCGGATAGGGCACCAACGGGATCACTTTTATATGCAACTTCTAGTATAGGTTTAAACTCAAGTTGCTTAACCTCATTGCTAACAAGTTGAATCTCATGGCTCACTATCCCTTGGGTCATCTTTGAACTAGATGCCATTTATAACTAAACTAGGGTTTGATGATTAAAGCAAACTTCACAAACTGTAAAACTCGACACCTGAAGGAAATACCTGGATAAATGCTTAGATCACTTGGGTAGATGTTGAATCGCTGTAAAACACTAGTTGAAAGCTTGAAAATTTCTCAGTCGTGCTCCTGGTAATCGCTCTTTGTTTGAATAGCTTAAAAATGAATCAATTTTCACCTTTAAGCGACACAAAAACCTTGCATTTAATGCATTTAGTACCTACACCTGTCACTCAGCTTCCAAAGGTTTTTCAACTCGGCATCCACTCAGCAACTATACTTACACGGCATCTACTTAGTCTTAGCATCTTATCTTATACAGATTTATACTTTGCAGTGCTTCTTCATGGTTTAGGGCTGATGTATGATACTTCCTTATATGTATCAGCCCTATAGGCTTATCTTATGATTAGTTGGATGAGAAATGATCGCTTGAACTCATGGGTGAAGTGACCCTTTCATTGGATGTACTTGATCGATCCTTTCTCGGCCATGTCTTCTTCATGTCTTCTCTGATGTGTTCTACATCAATCTTTTCTTTGCCCTTATTTACTTCAGTCTTGGGTGCCTTGGCCTTTATTGGACAATTCCTGCTGACATGTCCAATTTTCAAGCAATTGAAGCAAGTAATTTGGTTCAACCATCTTTTATAGTTCCCCTTGAAATGTGTCCTTATGCAATTCTAGGGTATATGTCCATACTCTTGACAATAGTGACAACTTTTCCTTGTATTGTAGTCCCAATTGTAATTGTGTTCATAGTTGTCCGTTTTTACATGCTAATTTGGTGTCCACATAGGCTTTGATCTGCATTCAATGGCTCTATGTCCATACTTCTTGCAATTATGGCAATGTCCATCAAATCTTTGTGTCCTTGTGACTTTGGACATGCAATCTTGTGTCATATGTCCTTACATGTTGCACTTGTGATAGTAACCCTTGTTTTTGGGTGTGTTAGGTTGATTGATCCTTCTACTCTTGCAAACATTAGCAGTATGCCCCTTTTTATTATAGTAATGACAAGTGGGTTTAGAATCTTTATCTTTGTCACTTGTTTTCTCAGCACTCTTTGATGATTCACCAACTTCAGTGCTGTTGTATCCAAGTCCTGATGTATCATGGGTTGATCTTGGGGATTTTAGCAACTGTTCAAAGTACTTGATGGCTTCACTTGACTTGTTAAGATTCTCTGCTATTTCTTTTTCTCTGTTCAATTCATTCTACATCCTCAAAGTAGAGATCTCAATATCTTTCATATTGAGTTCATGATGAAGGTTCATCATTTGAGCAAGTGTATCCATCTGCATGTTTGAGGTCCTTGTTAATTCAGTACACTTTTCTTCAAGTCTGTTTGCATGATTTCTTTTGTCATCTTCCATCATAACTCTATCCTCAACTGCTCTTTTCTTTTGTTCAATGATTTCATATAGCATCATGGCCTGTGATTCATGCTCTATCTTAAGAGTTCTTATCTCTTCTGCTTGAGCTCTGTTTTTCTCCATCAGTTCTGCTATTGCTATATCAAATTCTTTGGAATCTCCTTTGGAAAATACTTGTGTGGTGTCAATCTCCTTATAGTGAATATCATTTTCGGCTATAGCTATTTCCTTCCTTCATTTTAAGGATTTACCTAATTTCTCTCTAGCTTCCTCTACCTTGTGTAGAGCGAGATGCACATCTATCACCTGGTTCTCAATGATCTTCCCAAGTTTGAAGACTTCCATCTTCAGATCTTTTCCTCCAAGCTATTAGGCTTCTCCTTGAGAGAATTTAGCTCTGATACCAATTGTTGGAATGTCTGAATGGGAAGAGATCTTCTAAGAGGGGGGGGGGGGGGGGGGGGTGTGAATTAGAAGTACTGGCCTTTTAACCACTTTTTATACCCTTAATAACATATAATTGAAATTGTCATGCATGCATATAAACATTAAACAATCATGTGAAAAAAACATGCATCACCACATAACACTCGAGATTTTGGTGACCCAAAACCCCTCCAGGAATAAGAAGGTAAAACTGGGGTGGGGATGATACCCACGAAATTACTACAACAATTAATTTCAACCACTTCTAATGGTTTGCCCTGTTAAAGGCTTTACACTATGTCAATAGTGACCTAGTTAAAGTATTTACAAACACTTTACATGAAGTGTTACCCTATTAAAGGATTTAATCACCTTTTTAAAGGATCTACAAGATAGTTGTTAAGCTAACCTATCAACATAGGGTTTCCTTTCTAATACAATGGCTAAAGAGTATTAGGTATAATAAACCTGATAGCTTACAATTCTTGATTGCTGAATACAAGCGCTTGATCTACTTTCCCTAATCTTGATCTCCTGAGATTTGATATTCTTTCGTATCCCTTGCTTTGTTCTAATCAACTGAATGTCTAATTATTGTCCTTTCCACTTAATCTTTGACACCAAAGCTCTGCAATGACCTTAATAAAAGGCTCTGTTATTCCTTCTTTTCTTCAACTCTCTTTCCATGGTGTCAGGACTCCCTTATAAAGATTAGTGGATCGTTATGCATCCTTAGATAAAGTGTTCTCACTCAAACCCAATAAATTCACCCATTTTCTGATTTTCTACATGAGGATCACATAGGTAAATGGAAGGATTTGATCTTATCTCCTTATCCTATCATGAGTCATGCATAACTGTTTTACATCTTGGTTTGTATTGGCACAAACTCTTATGCTAATTCTGCGTTGCTCAGCTCATAAAGTAATACTGATGCTCGACACCATCTATTCTAGATTTCTCAACATCCACTATGTTTCCTACATTACTCGGCTGCTATAGAATTCCTAAATCACTTGGCTCCTATTAACTTCACAATGCTCAGCACACACTATCTTCTGATTTACTTGACACATGTTGAATTTTGTATAGCTCGGCATATACTAAAATGTGTTCTGCTCGACATCAACTATAGTTTGCTTGGCACTATCTGTGACTCGGCACATAAAGAAATTTTGGCTCGGCTCCCATTGTGTACTCGACATGTATGGTGAAAATAGTTAAGTGTGTTGACACTCATTTGTCAATCTTATTTATTTGATCAACAATATATATATATATACACACACACATGTGTATATATATATATATATACATTTGTATATATATATAGACATGTGTATTTATATATAACATGTATATATATAGAAATGTATATATATACATGTGTATATATATATATATACATATATGCATATATGTATGTATATTTACATACATATATGTATATATACATACATATATATATGTATATACATACATATATACATACATATATACATACATATATATAAATATATGTATACATATATATATACACATATATATATATGTATACACATATATATATATATGTATACACATATATATATATATATGTATACACATATATATATATATGTATACACACATATATATATATATATATGTGTATACATATATATATATATGTGTATACATATATATATATATATGTGTATACATATATATATATATATGTATGTATATATGTATATATATATACACATGTATACATATACATTTCTATATATATACATGTTATATATATATATAGATCTATACATATATATATATATATGTATACATATATACACACACACACACACACAAACACAAACACATACACACACACACATATCTTCACTAGAATTTATCTGACAGAAGCTACAAAATGCCAACAATATAAATGAAGTTTTAAAAGTTCTTAATGTGGGACAAAATACATGTAGAAGAACATTAGGTGTTCAAATATGGGTATGATGAAAACTTGGATGGTATTGGGAGTCAGAATTCATTAGAGGGAGAAAACTGGGTAGAGGCACATGAAGAAGATATTTTTTCAAAGGGTCAGTCTTTAAGATCTTCATGGAAATAGGGTCAAAAGGGTAGGATTGAAGAATTTAGGTTTAAATTATGTCAAATATATTTTAGTTCTAACTTTACCTTGGGCGTGAAATGTAGCAACATTTCTATGGTTGCCTCTATTTTTCCCTTCTTTTCAAACTTCTTGTTCTAGTTTAGTTTATGCTTGTTTCCTAGTCTAATTTTTTAGTACTATTGTATGAGAGTAGTTTTGGATTTCTTATTTCCATTTTGGATGGACCTCTGTATTATGATGACTAGTAGATGTTTTTTTTTAATAAGAAAAATAGGTTTTACAAGGATCCTGAAACTCGAAAGTTAAAACATATGAAAAGGCTGATAATAAGCAGTTAAAGCCCAACCAAAGAACAAAAGCCAACCAAAGGGCTAGTACAATAGATAGAAAAAAAGCCAACTAACCAAAAATCTACAACAGTCTAACAATCCAAAAGTCAGGAAAAAAACCACAGTTAATCCTCTATCTTTCTCTCGAGCTCCTGCATCATTTTTGTTGCTTCATAGGATTTGTTAATCTCCTCAGCCATCTACTCCTACTTCTTCTAACCATCCCAATCCATTCTACTGAAGGTAATGTCAGTCATCATGTCCTCTTCCATTTTGGCTCTTTCTTTGTCCTTTTCCTCATTTTCATCTAGAAGACCTCTAGCTTTCAGCATTCTGGTAAGGGATGAGATATTATAATTGATAGAAGTTAGAATAGATATCATCTTATTAGCCTTATTATAATTGTAGTTTTTCAAAATCTAGATTCTTTTCTCAGCCAAATTGAGTCTATCCCCTCGTTCATTCAAATTTCCACAATCTGGCATCTTCCTTTTATTTTCCATTTGGCCTATTTTTTCTCTGAACTCCTCCAATTCATGGTAAAGCCGTTTGATTGACCTAAAATTGTCAATCATACTATTTCTAGCATTATTAAGAAAATTCATGTTAGTTTCCCTTGCATTATCCATAATAGCCACCATTGCTAGATCAATGAGATCCTCCAACTAGAGTTGACCCTATTTTTCTTGTAGAATTTGGGGGTTCATAGCCTCTCTAACAATACCCATTTTGGAAGTTCTTACATTAAAATTTCTCCAGGCCATGCACCTATCCTTAATTACCACCTCTCCTCCCTCATTGTCTTTCTCCTCCTTGTCTTGTTCCTGAGGGTGAATAGGGGAAAGAGGAATGGTAGAGATCTCCAGACCGGAATCCAAAATCCCCTCTGCATCCTTCTCTTTAGACCTCCACTATTTTTTATCCACCGACTCCTCTTTCTTAATTTCTAGCCCCTCATCTTTCTCTTCATCAATTTTTATATCCTCCCCTTCCTCATTGCATTCTTCATCTCCCTAGCCTAAAGCTTTAGACCCATGTCCTCTAGGGCTCTTCCTGCTCAAGGTTTTAATTGACAAGGGTGATTTCTTCTCTAAATCCTTGGCCTTCTTTCTAGGAAAAATGTTTTCTTCACCCTTTGAACTAATACTTTGGACATCCTCTAAATCATACGAGAAGCTAGAAATTCTCATATCCACAAATGCATTCATGCCTTGCAGGGGTATTTTACTTATGGTCTAAGCCTTGAAATGCTCATAAATTAGAAGCAATAACCCCTCATGCAGGGTCAGATTCATAGAGGGTTTTTTCTTGTGCCCAGAAATACCCTTACACATTGAAGTATATAAATAAAAAGGGAACAAAATCTTGACACCATAGCAAAAGTGATTGAGTAAAATTAAATGGTGTGTTCTTACTCTATCAAATCTAGTGTCCAAAGAAATATACTCTATAATAGCCTGTAAAACATACCTCCATAGTTTCTTGATTGAATCCATTTTGTAGTAAGTTTCACACTTTACCAATTCATTTCTCTCCTCGGTATTCTTTGCAAAATCCATCACAACATTCGTTGACACCTTCTTATCTCTATAAAACTTCAATCCCTTTGTCAAAATTTTAGTTACAAGAGCAATGACTTCCTTAGTGACTTGAAACAAAACCCCATCCACTTTAACCCTCCCATCTTTCCATGAATTAACCATACTATTAGTGATCGCATGGTCAAAACCATGAAGTTTAGCAATATAGTTGGCTATACCACCCTTCTCTAACTTTTCCCAGACTTTAGTCCTTTGTTTCCATTTATCTGCTTCACCAATAGGTTCCTTCCTACTTGTTTCCCGCACCATTTCTATATTTTCAACACTAACTATTCTCATAAACTCTGACCTCTGATATCCCTTCTCCAACCTTGGAAAACCCTGATGGTTGCCTCTCTGATAATCATCGATATATCTTTCGTAGGAATAGAAAAAAATTGACCAAATAAATGTGTCAATTTGACAATGATAACCTCATCTGATTGTGTTTTTCATAAATGCCATAATTACAAATACTCAAACCCAAACTCTCATTAATAACCATTATTACAATTAGATATCCATCGTACCTCCCTAGATTTTTTCCAGCTCGATTAGGCTTTTCACTTCTTCCAAGATATTTTCGCCTGAATTCCAAATCATCACCTTATCTTGCTTAACTGCTTCATTGGCAAACCAGTCTACCACAAAATTTGCCTCCCTATATTCATGGGTGACATGGACACTTTCATAATTGCCAAGAAAGGAGCAGGCCTCTTCAATGATATTAGCTATGGACCATGATGGTTGGGTGACCCCTTTAATACACCTTATGATATTATTTGAATCCCCTTCCAACCATTATTTTTTAACTCCCATGTCCAAAGCTAATTTCACCCTGTGGTATGCAACATTGGCTTTTGCATAATGGTTTTTCTAATAACCCAAATGGTGGGAAAAATCCACCACCCCTCCACCATAGCTATTTCTAATAATACCTCCACAACCCAAAGGTCTAGGGTTTCCTTTAGTTGCACCATCAAAATTTTCTTTATGCCATCCCACAGGAGGGAGCAACCATTTCACCTCTTGTCTTTTAGTCCTCCTATCCTTATCTTTCTCCTTGTTATTACCACCATTTTTGATGTCTCCCCCCTTTCTAATTTGGTAATTCTCTTTTATGTTTCTATATATCTTTTCACCCAAAACAAAAGTAGGTTCCTCTCTATCTTTGAAGATTCTATTGTTTCTTTCCTTCTAGACTCCCCAACAGAAATGAGGCAAAGACTAGGTACTTAAATCCTGAAAATTTGTGCACTATTCTATTGACAAAAGAAATCCAGTACATTACCTAGCTTGCACCAACTTAACCCAAGGTTCTTGGTTAAGCTATCCCAATCCTCCCTTGAATAAAGACAATGGATAAACATATGATTAGTCAATTCCATTTGATTTTTACATAGTATACATCTATTAGGCATATAATGTCCTCTTTTGATTAAATTATCCTGGGTAAGAATTTTGTCTTGTAAAGCTAGCTAGAAAAAAATATTAATCTTTGGGGTAAGACCAGGTAACCAGGTTTTAGCCCAAGGGGGCTTCTCATTCAAGCTCCAAAGAGAGTTATATCCTGATGCATCCAAGTAACATCCATTAGGGTTGTCTCCCCATATTAATTCATCCCTCTTATTATTAAGAATCATAGAGTTTAGCATTATCATAATCAGCTTGAGGTCATCTGAAATGAAAGACAGGTCTCTCCAACCCTGGTCTGTTCTATAATCACTAACATTCAAACCAAATTGCCTAATACAAATATTTGACCAATTTTCAAAGATAGGATTATTTATAAGGGGGCCCTAAATCAACCAATTATCATGCTAGAAGAGAATTTCATCACCATTACCCACTTTCTACTTAATCTTAGCTTTGGCTAGGTCCCTTGCCTTTAGGATACCATTCCAAATGATAGATCCATTCAGGATGTCTTCATTATTGAGAAAGAACTGAATAGTAGGTCTTTTGACATACTTATTAACAAAAATATCTATCCATTCCCTTGTACTATTAAAGATGTGCCAAATCTATTTTGCTAGAAGAGACTTATTAAGATGCTTTAATTTCCTAATTCCTAGGCCCCCATAGCTCTTAGGAAGACAGACATTATCCCAAGCCAAAAGGGGGTATCTTTTCTAACCCTCAAGGCCAAACCAAAGAAAATCTCTCTGGATCTTTTCCATTTTGTCTGTAAACTTAACCAGTATCCCAAATAGACTTAGCATACATCGGGAGATTCTGAAGAGTGGATTTAACCAAAAGAAATTTTCTTGCTTGACTAAGAGAATCCCCTTTCCACCCCACTAGCTTCTTGCTGAACCTATCAAGAATCCCATTCTAGAAAGAATTAGGAGGCTTAGTACCCATAGGGAGACCAAGATAAGTAGAAGGGAGCTTCCCCTCTCCACACTCAAGAATCCTCACAATTTTCCTTTGTCTATCCTCTAGAGTATTAATGAAGAAAATAGAGCTTTTCTACCAATTAATAAGCTTTCCTAATCCTTTGATATACATATCCAAAATATCATTCATCACTTTTGCCTCCTTAACTAAGGCCTCCCCTCCCATAATAGTATCATTCACAAACTACTGATTAGAAAAAGAAGCACTCCTTGAAGACGGTTTGATCCCTTTAAGTATCCCTTCTTGTTTATTCTTCTCAATCAACCTTCCAATACATTCAGCCATGATAATGAACAAAATTGGAGAGAGAGGGTCCCCCTATCTTAACCCTCTCAAACGTTTGAAAAAAATATGAGGGAGCCCCATTTACCAAAATTGCAAGAGAAGAAGTAGAAATAAGCTGAGAAATAAGCTTGCAAACTTTCTAATCAAAGCCAAAAGCCTAAAACACCAAACCAAGGAAAGTCCAGTCCACTCGATCATAGGCTTTAGAAAGATACAACTTAAAAAGCATACCTTCTCTTTTTCCTACTTCCATGGAATGAATCACTTTATGAACCATCATGATAGAATCAAATATCTGTCTTCCAAGGACAAAACCTATTTGTTGCTGAGATATAATCAAAGGGATAATTTTAAGAATTCTAGAAGTTAACACCCTTGAGATAATCTTGTAGGAAGAGTTACAAAGACTAATAGGTCAAAATTTATCCAAAGAATCAGCCCTAGGAACTTTAGGAACGAGGACCAAGAAAGTAGAATTGATCTCTTTTAGAATGCTTCTTGCTCCAAAAAATTCTTGAATAGCCTTCACCACATCTTCCATAACCACCTCCCAAAAATTTTGGAAAAAGAAAGTTGGAAAACCATCCAGTCTAGGGAATTTGTCAGCAGGAAAAGAAAACAAAGCTTCTCTAACTTCCTAGGCTTTTGGGATTTCCATCAACATTCTATTATGATGGGGTTGAATAATATGTGGGAGAGAAGAGATAATTTCATTCTGATCCACCTCCGATAACAAGGGATCCTAGGACAGAAGGGAAGAGAAATAAGAAACAACCTTAGCAGAAATATCATTCTCTCTAGTCAAAAGATCCTACCCCTTTTTTAAACCTGATATTCTAGTATTTTCTCTATGCTTAAGAGTAGAAATATGAAAAAACCTGGTGTTCTGATCCCCCTCTTTTAGCCAATTGATTCTTGACCTTTGCTTCTAGAACTTCTCTTCTTTACTTATAATATTGTGCAAGCCAGTTAGAATAGATATCTCAATGTCCCTATTCAAATCATTATACCCATCTTTTGAATAGTGTCTTGAATTGAAGTGAGCTTGACAGATAGCTCCTCTTTGTCCTAAAAATATGTCCAAAATCCATCTTGTTCCATACTTTAATCATCCATTTCACATTGCTCAACTACTTAGCAACTCTAAACATAGTTGTTCCTTCCACTTCCATACTCCACCAATAGCATATGCTATTCACTGAATCAGGATGGGAAGTCCACATCTTTTCAAACTGAAAAGGGAAGTTCCTCCTGGGTTCAAGAGAGACAACCGAGAGAGATATTGGGGAGTGATCTAAGCCAACTCTTGGGAGCAAGGACAACTTGCAAGAAAAAGAATTCAGCCAGTCCAGAGAAATAAGAGCTCTATCCAACTGAACCTGAATACAATCACTTCCAATTCTTTTGTTGGACCAAGTGTAAGTTCCACCCGAAAGATCCACATCCAACAAAGCCAAACTATTAATAAAATTGGAGAGATCCATCTTACTTTCCCAATCCAGGGCCAAACCTCCCAATTTCTCCTCATCCATTAGAGGAGTATTGGAGTCCCCCATAATGATACCTTTATTCAAATTATTGGTCTGAACCATATCACAAATCTTAGTCTAATAATTCTTCCTTTCCCTTTTAGAATTAGGGGCATAGACATTCAAAAGGAATCAATAATCATTGGAATGCAAATGAAACACTTTACAAAAGAGAATATTGCCATCATTGTACAAGGAAGTAAATCTGGACTATTTATTATTAAAAAGAGTAAGAAAACCTGCTGATGCACCTTCAAAGTCTGAAGCCTCACCAACCATATTATTGCTAATGGAAATCTTACCTAGAATCTCCTTCATTTTTTTTCTCTTGAATCATCAAAATATCAGGTCTCTAATCTCTAATCATATTCCTAAGAATTTCTTACTTATGGGCCCCATTAAGGCCCCTAATATTCCAAGAAATTATCTTCATTTCAAATTAGAAGTACACTCCAAAATAGTTCTTTGGCTCCCATCTGCCAAACTCCTTTTGGCCTCATCTTGTATGACTTAACTAACAGGCCTCCTTCCTATTGACCTTGACCTCCCTCCCACATCCAGTCTTCCATGATTCCTGGTTTTTGCTGGAGAAATTGGGGAGGGCTCCCGGTTGTTTTTATTTTTAGGCTTTCCTTTTTTTTCCCCTTCAAATAGTCATCAACCCTTTCCTTCTTAACTGGAGATAAGGAATTGTTCATCTCAAATCTCTCTTCCAGATTACATGAAATAAGTTGGTCCTTCCTAGAAGAAGAAGGAATACCCAAGACTTCCTCTTGCTTTTCCCTCTCTAACTCCCCTTCATTATTCAAAGCTTGCTCCCCCTTTCTCTCCCTTTGGGTAGCCGACAAGATAATTTCCTGAGATAGACTATCATTCTCTATCTTGTTCTCCTTCCTCTCCACTTGAGATGAAGCCAAAATAGCCACCTTAGCTAGGGAATCCACCTCCTTGACTTTGGAGAATCCAGGTTTCTTGACTAGTTCTTTTGCCTCACCATAGATTCAGACAAAACCCTATCCACTATCTTGTCTAACTTTGAGTCACCATGGTATGGCTTATTACCTCCTTTAACAGGACCTTCCACTATCTTTACTAGGTCTTTTGATCCGCCTCACAATAGGTTTATAATAATCATGCCTAAGGTTGTACTTAGGAATAATATACTCAATCTAAGGACTCTTTTCCCCACCATGAGGTGCATTTAATTTGTCAACCTAGGGACATATCTTGAAATGGTCGACATGATATGTGCACTAGGTTTCTTAATGAGTCATTATGCTTATGCTGCAGGAAATTAAAATGCAAGGAAGAACCTACACTAGTGCTACAGGAAACTAACACACTTAACTCTTCACTTGAAACAAATGCTAGAAATACAATTAAATACTAACTTATATTCCAACTCAATTCATCTACTATAATTTTTCTTACAAATGTTGCAGGAACACTCACAAAGTATGATGCTATAGGAAGGAACTTATAACTTCTACCTACAATACTAGAAATAATGAAAACAAATCTACACTACTCTAATCTAATCCACCTCCCAAGTGGGCCCCCTTGGTTGGCTTCTGCTAATCTACTAACATAGAATGTAAACCAAGAGCTATTTCATTATGTTCCAATAATTCCTTACATGAGAACGCTACATAAAACTGTAAAAATAACTCACTACAAGAGTCAACAGTTTCTTTTCATAAAATTTTCTTCTAACCTCCTAACACTATTGATCTAATCCCTATAAATAGAGGATCAACATTTATTCTAAAATAGGAAAGCAAACAAACTGACTACAAATTTGACAAAGAAAAGAAGGAAAGATAATAGTTCACGGTACAAGTAATAAAGTCTAGACAACCAGTTTGACACAATAGTAAATGCAGAGAAAATATAGCAATTCTTTATAGTTCCTCCTTGGTAGTGGTCATGTCTCTTGGTACCGTTATGACTTCTTCCACCGTCGTTGAACCTTAACATTTTCTCCTTGAATGTTGTTGGCCATCTTCATCGTTCCCCCTTGAATGCTTCCAATCATCTTCAGCTTCCTTTGCTAACAAGTTAGTTATAATGCAAAGATATTTACAAATAAGAATAATCAAATTAAATCCAAATATTAGAAGACACATTATGATGGTTATATGAATTACTACATTATATATATATATATATATATATATATATATATATATATATATATATATACATATATATATATATATACATATATATATATATATACATATATATATATATACATATATATATACATATATATATATATATATACATATATATATACATATATATATATATATGTATATATATATATAGATACATATACATATATACATACATACATACATACATACATTGACAAAATATGACATACTATCTACCCATAGGTTAATGGTTCTATTCTGGACTTTAATCATTAGTTCAGGTAAACATAAGTTCATAAATATCTTGGTGGTATTAAAATAGAGTATTAAAATTATTATAAAATAGAAGCAATAATTCGCCTAATCATCTTCCACCTCAATAATTTATGGTCCAGACGAGACCTTATCCCCTTTTTTGTCTACCTTTCTTTCATTCTGGGCTAGTTTGTTCCCTCCTTTTATAGGGGCCTCTGGGGCCTCCACTAAATTCTCTTGGGTCTTCTAGCCTTCCCTTATATCCTTTTTTTTCTAGATCTTTTTCTCCTTTCTAGGTTTGGAAAACATTGGAATCATTTTCTTTTTAGCTTTAGCCTTAGGACATTGATTTGCCTTATGCCTAGATTTTAGACAGTGAAAACAAGCAAAAGGAACACTTTCATAATCCAACTTCTGAGTATGTGTTCCAAGCTTAGAGTGAAAGCTCACAACTTCTAGCATATTGTCCCCTTCCCTCGCTCCAATGCAAATTCTAGCATGTGTTAGTCTTCTTCTAGAAGCCGTTATCGAGTCTATTGACAAAAGCTCACCAAAGGAATTTGCCACCCCCACGAACACATCCTCATTCCAGAACTCCAAAGGCAGCTCTGGAAGTCTTACCCAAACAGATGCTTGCACAAAAAATGAGTCATTCAAATCCAGCTTCAAAGACCACTTCTAGAGCACTAGGGTTGAGCAACCTATACTCCAAGGCCCTTCACATAGGATGTTTGAGATGTCCTCAATGCATGTGAAATCAAAAGACAGGAAGCCTTTTGCCATCATCGTTACATTGACCTATCCTTTAAGGTTCCATTTCTTCTAAGTGAAAGATCTTACAATATCTATGTTTGGCCTTTGCCCAATAAACTTTCCCACCAGGGTAGAAGCCATTGAAGCAATGCTATGATCTACCAACTCATCCAGAATAGCAATCACACAAGAACCCTTTTCCAAGCTAGATAGATTTTTAACTAGAGGAAAAGAAAACTTACTAGTAGGTTTAACTCCAAAAAGAGATGACCATTTTGCCGAAAGTACCCCAGACCGATCCACCTTGGGTGGCAAAAAAGGCTTGTCCGAACCTTTTCTCTTGTCATGTGGGTCCTCATCTCCATTCTCTGTCACATCTCCAATTTCTACTATCCCTTGACACTCTGTACCCCCCTCCTATGTTTCAAGCTTTTGATTCCCTCCTCCCTCAGGAATCCCACCCAAGACAGGTTTCAAATTTTGAAAAGTGTTATATACTTTGTATTTTTTCTTTATTTTAATATGAATATTTATCTCTCAACTCTAATCTCTTATTTACCAAAAAATAATTGAGATTTATATTTCTAACAAATATATTGTAGAAATTGTTTATCTAAATTACTATTGATTTATAAAGTTTTGTATTTTAAATAGATATATAGTATAATAGATTTATTCATTTTCTTTTAGAATATGTTCTAGATAATTTTTTTATTTATAATACTAATATAATATTGTAAATTATATATATATATATATATATATATATATATATATATATATATATATATATATATATATAATTATTTCAAGTATGATAATACAATCACTTACTATTTTTAATGTAGAGGGTTATTCCTTATATAATGCTTATTTAATTTTTTAATATATTCAATAGAAACTTGATTCATATTATTTAAATTAGATTAGGTTAGATTACATTGAATTAAATACAATAAAAGTAATATTTTACACTATATTATTTATATTTATTAATGTTATTTGATTTGATTTAGGGGTTATAATATAAATATATTTAAAATAATATAATTTTAAAATAACAATAATTTAAATTTATTGATCTATCAAAAATAATAATTTAAATTTACAATAACTAAGAATCATAAAAAGCATATATTTTACAATATTGTGAAGACAAGTACTCTCCACTACATAACACTTTTAGTTGTGCACACAGACATGCTAATTGATTTGATTTGTACTTGATTGCTTCATGGTTGATTGATTACTTGAGTGTGTTTATGGATGAAAATGAAATGCCTAAGCCTCCTTGTATACTAGTTTTCGGGATCGAAATCAAATCAGGTCAAACAAGAAGCAAAATAAAATAATTGATAGCCTTGAGACACTTCGAACCCCATGATTCAAATCCCTTGAGGAAGAGATCAACCTAGTCTAGAAAGGTCAACTTTAGTCAATGAATTCCTGAAGGGGTCATAAAAAAGGGATCCCTGAGGTCTTAGAGAACATCCAAATAGATCTGGAAAATAATGAAATTGTTTCAAGCTATAACCAAAAAGGCGACAAAATAACACCTCAATAGTCATGTCAAAAATTGAGACATGACCTAGAAATGTGACTAAGATTGGAGGAAGAAAAGGAGACAAAAAGAACTCTAAGGAGGGCTAAAAGGCTTGAAAATGAAGTGCTTCCATTTTAAGACAATACAAAACCACTCAAGATATATTTTGTATAAAAAAAAAAATAGAGTGTCAAGAGGTATGGACATAAACACAAAGTCTTGATGTACAACAAAAGCTTGTAAAATCTCCTTGAAAAAAAAATTCAAACACAAAAATTCACTGTGTAAAACATTATGGAAGAGGATGTGATTTTGAGGGGTTTATACATTGATGTAAAAGTATATTAGTCCTTCAACACTCAACAATCTTAAAAAGGACTTGGAAGTTGTAAATTTTTTATGAAAAATAATTTGAACCTTTGCAAACAAATTTTTCAATTAATGTATGTCAAGAACATAATCACACCAAAAGTAGAAAACTAAAGGATCCACATTTTTGCCAAAAATAAATTTGGTTTTGTGGGTATAACACAATATATATAAGCACATTAGACAATAAATATTAACACAAATAAGTTTCAAAAGTGTATACTTTTTTATTTTAGACCCATGCACTAAAGTTGATTTAATAACAATCTTAATAAATTCTAACAAATAGGATCAAACCTTTAAGTCCTTTCTAATATCTATAATTTGTAGACAATCATTATACCAATGACACAAAATTTTGGGACAATAAAAAACCAATTATATACATAACATTAACAACATTAATTGATCATTGTTGCTTAATCTAACTATCGTGAAATTATTTAATTTATAAATAATTATTAAATTATCAAATCCTAACTTTTATTAATCAAAATAAATTTACACCGATTAATTATAATTATTCAATTTTACCTACATTTATATAAATATCAAAATTATGTAGAGCTTTAAGAATCAAGGTGTATATATGAAGCATATAATTAAATGATATCAATGAGAGAGGACCAAGTAGTTTATTGCCCTAACTTTTTTTGAAATCCAACATAACAATGTCAAATCATCCTCAATGATGCAATGACTTGCTTAAGAAGTCCCCTAAATATAACTAAGATTCCAGGTCCACATGTCATCAAAATAGATGTCACAACTGTTAGAGTAAATAATTAATTATTAATTATTTATTCTATTTACTTAAGCTTACTTAGGTTAATGCATTTATTTAATATTTATTATTTTATAGTTGTAGCAGTTAGTTGTTGACAACACAGGAGTTTGTTCCCTTCTAGCATGTTCCACCTTTTTATGGAAGTGTGCTTAGTTGTCAACTTTATCTTCTAACTCCTTCCAACTTGTTCTACAAGCTTCCATGAGGCCTTTATAGTTGGTCTCTCTCTCTCTCTCTCTCTCTCTCTCTCTCTCTCTCTCTCTCTCTCTCTCTCTCATTGTAAATTCATCCATTCACATAGAAATTTCATTTTCCTATTGTGAAATATTTTCTCTTGCTTTGTTTCCTTCAAGCTCTTGCTCCTTTGGTTTCTCTTCAGCAAGCTATTTGCATGCAGGTGATCTTAGCGAGCTATGGAGTTGGATTTTATCAACTCCTACATGGTATTAGAGCCTCCCTGTTACTTCTTGTTTGAAGGATTTTTTTGAAGCCGCAATTTGGAGACACAAACCCTAGTTTGTTTGTTATTTTATCTTCAATCAGGAGGAAGAGCATTTTTTTAGTATTTGGAGAAAAAGGAGAAAGAGGGTTTGGCATAATAGATCTAATATTTTTGGGCTTTTTCCTTTATTTTTTGGAGGTGCGACAGTGGCAATTTAGAAAAAACAACTACAACAATGATTTTCAAACAACGCTATCTCCCTCATACGGACTCATTTTTTCGAGCAATTTTTTTGGTTTGGGGTAGAATTTGATGATCTACACATTGGTGTAGGTGATTTGACATCTCTATTCCTGAATTTTTCTACAACTTGCAAATCCCAATTTTTGCCACTTTAAATGCATTGTATGGGCTCATCTAGACACATAATCAAGTTCCATTTTTTTTGAAAGTGCATTTTTTTTGTCTACTTTTCATGTCTGCAATTAGATTATAGGTTCTATGGACAAAAATATTACTTTTAGAAATAGGTCCTAAATTGGCTATTGTAGTCGCACTAAGTATAGAGTGCCCAAGTCATACATTAGGGGAGTATTTTCTTTTCTGTAATTTAATTCAAAATAAGACCCTTCTACTTCTATCTTCTTCTCTCTCAATGGTGGATCCATCTATGGCTCGTCTCACACCACACAACTATCACACCTGGAAGGTACAAATGACTAGGCTTCTCATGTCAAGGGGCTTTTGGTCATGTCTAGATGAGACTCAACCTGTTCTTACATGCCTTTTTGAAGTTCTTCAACATAGGAATAAAATGGATAAGGCCATGGGATTGATTGCACTAAACATTTCTGACAATCTGCTATTTCATTTGGATGGTTTTACCACTCCTTAGGCTTATTGGCTCAAATTTTAGACTTTGTTTGGCATAATGAATGAATTCTAGGCATTGCAACTTGATGCAGAGTTGACTTCTTTGACACCTAACAACTTTCCCACCATTGAGGACTTCTTGATGAAATTCAAATCTTTGCGTACACTTTTGTAGGGATGTGGGAAAACCAAGACAGATGATGAGTGTATCTTTTTGATACTCTCAAAGTTGAGGGGACAATATTATATCTTCTCTTCCACTTTCTACTCCACTATGGATGACTTGGATGACAGACACAAGATGCCTTCATTTGAGATATTTTGTGATCGGTTAACTCATGAACAGTCCAAAATCAATCAGATGGATTCACTTTTAGGTTCACAGTCATAGGCATTGCTTGTCAAGGATACATAGGAGTAGAAGTCAAAGAAAATATCATATTCCCCTTCTACTAGTTCATCTTCTTCTTCTAAGAAGAAGGAGAAAAAGAACACTCAAACTCCTACCTGTTCCTATTATCAGAAAGGATCTCATGATGAGGCACATTGTTTTCAAAAGAGATTTGATGGTTATGAGAAACAAATTGCAGATTTGCAAGCTCTTCTTTAAAAGAGCACTATTTCTTCTCCATCCTCTTCTACCTCACAGGGCTCTACCTTTAAATATTCTTCCACATCTTCACCATCAACATCAAATCTTGGAAAGGGTCATGCACTACAGGCTTCCATTGCATCTCCTTCACAAGTTCCTTGGATACTGGATGCAGGTGCTTCTCACCATATGACATCTTCTCAAGGTGTCTTCTCTACTCTTGAGGCTTCTCCTATTCCTCATATTCTCATGGGGAATAACACTACACTACCAGTCTGTGAGAAAGGTTCAGTTCACATCTAGGATGGTATATTCAATGATGTATTATATGTTCCATCTTTGTCTGCCAACCTTCTCTTAATTTCTTAGATTACACGAAGTGGATCATGGAAGACAGTTGAGTTCACTAGTGATCCAGTCTTCATTCAGGATCATGTAACAAGAGGTCTTATTGCTATAGGGGCAATTAATCATTCCACTCATATCTACACCTTCTCACACTTTAGTCCACCATCTTCATTGTTGGAGCACACTTCTTCTCTTTCATAGGAGCATCATGTGGTGTAGTCAGGATACTTGAACCTTTGTATTGTTCCTGAGATCCTTATTTTGATTACCACGCCACATCCAGTTGAGGACTTTTCTCTTCAATAGGATTCTTCTTCTTCTGCTCTGCTAGATCCTCCAACTCCATTCATTGAGACTCTACGTACACTTGTTGTGGATAGTACAATAGACATTCGTGACAGTGTCATCACACCTGCCTTGGGGATTCCCTTCCAAGATTCTCATACTTTCTCCTTTGGGCATCAGCTAGGCCTTCTAGTTTCCCCTCTCATTTAGGGGTTCCCTTGTTATGTACCTTTGTTCTTTCCACATTGGAGTTTCATTGGTTTGATCATTTCTACAAGAGCTCCATCATTTTGCGGGGGCTTTGGTGTCTATTCTCATGGGGGTGTTGGTTGTACTTATGGTTTTGAGAGAGTCTCTTGAAACATTTCTGGTGGAAGTTGTCCTTAGGGTGTGTTGTTGAGGCCTTTCTTCCTTCCTTCACTTCATTCTTTTCTACATTTTTGTACTCACCTCTTTTTGGGGCAGGGTTTTTCCCATGAGGTTTTCCCTCTTTCCCCATTTTTAGAGTTTGCATTTCTTTGCATTGTACATGGGTACCTAACATGGCCTTGTTGCTGGGACCCATTCTACATTCCATCTTAGTTTTTGTGAGCTTAAGGCATTCCCCTAAGTTGCACTTAAGGAGGAGTGTTAGAGTAAACAATTAATTATTTATTATTTATTCTATTTACTTAAGCTTACTTAGGTCAATACATTTATTTAATAGTTGTAGTGGTTAGTTGTTGACAACACGGGAGTTTGTTCCCTTCTAGCATGTTCCACCTTTTTGTGGAAGTGTGCTTAGTTGTCAACTTTATCTTCTACCTCCTTCCATCTTCTTCTACAAGCTTCTATGAAGCCTTTATATTTGGTCTCTCTCTCATTGTAAATTCATCCATTCACATAGCAATTTCATTTTCCTATTGTGAAATATTTTCTCTTGCTTTGTTTCCTTCAAGCTCTTGCTCCTTCGGTTTCTCTTCAGCAAGCTATTTGCATGCAGGTGATCTTGGCGAGCTGTGGAGTTGGATTTTATCAACTCCTACAACAACTACTAGTTCTTATAAACGCAAAACAAAATGTCCTTTATGAATTTATTTAAATTCATACTAAGCTGACCTCATAATTAATTGAATTCCTATTTAATTAATTTCTTAGCCTAATGATATAGATATATTTAAATAACTATATTATTTTACCACTTAATATAATTAGTTAGAATAAATTTATTGCATTAAACTTTTTCTCACTCAATAGTGTTACTATTTTTGATTAATTAATTACACCACCACTCATATCCTATTGTATTGGAATAATTTTTCCTATCTAAATGTTCCCCTCATGAGCATTAAATATGTTATTTAATTAATTTCTAATTAATTAAATCTAATCCTAACCCAAATCTCTCACCTAGGAACCCATCACTATCACCTTTAAACTTACTTCTTGATTAATCCTGGACTAATTATGTTAATAGTGTGATTCCTACATCAATTAGCATTTTCCCTCCATTTTAAATTATCTCACACATGTGCAAGCACACATTTCTAATTTATCCAGCTAACTTTTGGTGAATAGCCATGTTTACTCTTCTTACATGTTTGTCTCTCATATCCTTTTAGATTGTTCTCCAATGGGTGACACATGTCGAGCAACCTCACTCCTTCACTTTGTCTCCCACTCCCTTTACAAGCCATCCTTGTCAAGGTTGCTCACATATATGTGGGCAACTAAAATCCTTTATTTACACGGACAACAACCTTGCCTACATGACCTCAACTTGGCATTCACCTCAACAATCCTAACTCTTGATTCCATTTTAAATCCTAACTACTTAATTTTCTCCAAACTCTATACATAGGAGTAGCATATCACTTATCATAGATTTGAAATCATGGCTTACTTATCCTAGTTTTTGCATATTCATTCACTAGTTTTCATTCAGTTTATCCATCTATATCTAATGTTAGCATCATATTCCAATCCATTTATTATTTAGAATCATTTTGGGGGTAAACAAGTTGTGTTTGGAGAACATATCCACATAAAATCACTTAACGAGTATAGCAATGGAGTTGGGTGCCTCCATTTTAGGTCAATGATAGGTGTGAGTAATTTTAGTTAGTTTAGTGCATGTTTCATTTTGTTTTTCATTTAACTAACATAAAAATTTACCCTTACACAATGCTAAATTATCAAAAATATGCAATGGTATCACAACTAATAGAGTGGGCTCAACTAGTTGGTCCTCTCCCTTGCTATGTAAGCTTTGACTAGTCTTCACACAAAATGACAAGACTATAAAAATGCAAGTCGACAACTCAATATATTTTCATCACTTTGTTTGTATTTTCACATCATTGTGGATGCATATTATGAGGACCTATAGTGCTTCTTGTGTTTGCATTATGTATCTTGTTATATTTTGATTCGAGATATACTTTGATACTCATGCATGTTAGATGACATTCGATATAACCTAATGGTTAGATATAATATTTTTGATTGCTAGTATAATAGATGATAGATACCATGTTGTTCAGTTTGATCATATCTGCATGATGATGCTTATTGATGTGACATGATGCTTTATGATGATATCTGGTTATTTTGTATTTGGACATATACTCTGTTTATGATTATATAATGGACTTATTGGATTCTGGATACTACGATTTGATGATACATATATTTACTTCATTCTTGCTTTGAGATGTTTTATGATGCAGTGAATTATTTAAATATATTATTTTAATGTAATTAATAAATGATTAATTATGTGATTTAATGCAAGGCCCCTGCCTTTTGCAAATAGTCCTTATCCCAGCATAGTTTTGAGGTCCATTCTTCTATGCATTCTTCTCTGCTTAACATTCGATGACCCACTTTTGGTGAGTAAGCCCCACTTTTTGTAGCACACCATATGATCTTATCGTCTTTCTCCCTATAGATCACACACCTATCTCTAAAAATCCTCTACATCACTCTATTTTGATATGTTGTTAGTCCCAATGGAGTCTAATCTTTCCATCCCTAGTGAGAGCCTACAAGAGAATCCTTTCTTTCCATGTAATCATCAACTTTACCACTCCTCGCCCCCTGCCCCCTCTTACAAATATATCTTTCACCCCTAAAGCCTCATCAAAATATGTAGGAACTAGTGCTCCATTCCAGGAATCATCCCAAAAGGAGGTCATTTCGTCAATTCCTATTTGCCATGATAAGTGATTTGTAATAACCTATCTACATTCCAGAATAAACTTCTAAACAATGGAACCTTTTTGTGGATTTCTAACCATTAAAATTCTAGATGCCTCCTTACAATCTATATATTTGGCTTGTAGAAGTTGCACCCACAATTGAGAAGGGTTAGCATACATATCCCACACCAATTTGGCCCTAAGTGCTTTGTTTACCAAGTTTTGTTTTCTAAGGCCCACTCCACCTTGCTTCTTTGGATTACAAATCCTTTTCCATGCTATAATTGGAATCTTCTCCTCTTCCTGTGCCCCATCCCAAAGACATTTCCTCATCCTTTGTTCAATATATCTCAACACTTTTAGGGGAATCTTTAGGCAACACAATGCAAAGACATGAATAACCAAGAAAACTGATTGTAACAGTAAAATTCTACCAGCATATGTTAACCATTTCCCTTTCTAGCTATCCAATGTTTTAACACATACACCTATCAGATATTTCCATAGATTGGCTCTATTAGCTCCATTGAAAAGAGGGATCCCAAGATACTAGGCAAAGAGCCCTACTTCACACCCAAAATTCTACTAATATGCCCTTGGGTGGGGATAGGTGTTTTAAAAAGAAAGATTTCAGATTTAGTCCAATTAGTGAATTGTCCTGACGCTTTGATATATTTCTCCAAAACTGATTTAATACTCCTTACTTCCATAACAAAAGCTTCCCCCATCAAAAAGGTATCATCAACAAACTAAAAGTGTGTAATCAGATCAAGACCCCTAGCAATAGTTAAACCTTTCCACACCCTATTCAAATTTGCATTTTTTATAGACCACCCCAATACCTCTGCCATGATAATAAAAAGAAAAGGGGAAAGAGGGTCCCCTTGTCTAAGACCAGTGGTAGTCTCAAAAAAACCTTGTGGGCTACCATTGATCAATATAAAGATCCTTTGTGTAGAAATACAACTACATATCTAGTTACACCAAACATAAGCATAACCAAATCGATTAAGAACTTGAAGAAGGAAGGCTATATTTACATTATCATATGTTTTCTTGATATCCAGTTTAATCATCATTCCCATTTCTCTAGTCAATTTTGGAGAGTGAATAGCTTCATGCACCATAATAATCCCTTCGTAGATAGATCTACCTAGAGAAAACCCACTTTGCTCCCCTAAAATGATAGTTGACAAGACTGTTTTTAATCTATTTGCAATCACCTTAGCTATAACTTTGTATGTAGTATTGTAGAGGGCAATTGGTCGAAAATCCTCAAACGAATCCTTGGCACCTTTTTTTGGAATCAAAGTTAAAAAGGTGTTATTAAAGACTTTAAACACAAAACCCCATTTTTGAGATTCCTCCTCCACATGCCAAATGTCCTTTCCAATCATATTCCATGTTTTTTTGAAAAAATAGTGTCGAGAACCCATCCGACCCTAGGGATTTATCACTTGCCAAACTAAAAACAACATTTTTAACCTCCTCCTCCAAAATAAGTTTCATTAACTTGGCATTTTGATCCTTTCTTATTAGTTTGGGAATTCCATCCAACAACTCATCAATATCATTCTGCTCCTGGATGTTTTTTGAAAAAATACCTAAGAAGAAACTTTTAGCTTTCAGGTTATTAATATCATATGTCTCATCTAGCATTCTACCATGTCTTTCCTTGATAGTAAAGATCTTATTGACTGCTCTTCTACCTTTGATTGAACTATGAAAAAATTTCATGTTTTTGTCACCCTATCTAAGCTAGAGCTCCCATGATTTTTGTCACCAAAAAGATTCCTCTCTTAGTAAAACCTCATTATACTTGTTTATTAAAATCAGCTCTTGATTATACAAAGATTCATCTATTCCACCATTCACAACTATTTCATTAACATCTACCAACTTGTTTTCAATTTTCACCTTTTCATGAAAAACATTTTTAAAAACTACTCTATTCCAAAATTTTAATTGATCCTTCAGAAATTGAAGTTTCTTGAAGAAAATAAAGGCTAATTTCCTTGATCTTTTTGGTGTATTACTCCATCAATTTTGAATTAAATCTACACAAACCTCTTCCCTTAGCCACATTTTTTCAAATCTAAATAGGGCCCTCTTTGGAGTAGAATCAACCCAAACCCATAGACATATAGGAAAATGATCAAAACCACTTAATGGCATTACTTCAGCTTGGCATAGCCATTTTGTTTCACTCCAAGACCCCCCAAGTAGAAATTTATCTATCCTTTCAACAATATTTGTAAAACCTTTTTGGTGGTTTGTCCATGTGAATTTACCATTATTTAAATCCACATCCTGCAATCCATTTATAGATACAAAATATGAAAATACCAAGTGACTTTGGTTGAGGCCTCCTTTACCTCCTAATTTTTCCATCGGGGACAAAATTGTATTAAAGTCACCACCTAAATAAAATAAGATTTGTTTCACATAACTCTGTTTCTTTGTCAGAGCTGCCCATACCTAATATTTTAATGTTTGATTGCATAGTCCATAAGTATTAAAAGCAAAGAATCTTAGCTTCAACTAAAAGGAATGCACTTTAATCAATTGCTAGTTTGTATCTAAATCTATCAACTGCACACTTACTGAGGCTTCCTTCCACAAGATACACAAGACTCTAGAAGCTCCACCCACCTCTACAAATAAACTTCATCACATCCTAAATTTTTTAGCAAAGGATTGTATACTATCTCCACTTAACTTTGTCTCTTGAAGAAAAATCAAGTCTAGTTGGGTTTGATCAAGACCTCATTTGATCAAACACCTTTTGTTAGAGGCATTGCAGCCTCTAACATTCCATGAAAGGGTCTTCATTTCTTTTGGAAAAAGGTATATCCTCTTCCCAATATCAACAATTTTGATTGGTCTTCTACATTACCAACTCTAGCTACTTTACCTTTTGTCAATTTAGGGCCTCTCTTCTTCTGTTCCTTATAGTTCAGTTTCTAAATTTGGGAGGGTGTTTGAGAGACAGTTCTATTTTTCTCTATGTCTACTTGTTCCTCCATTCCACATTCATCTTGTTCATTATCCTCCTCATGAGAATAGTAGTATGACTCTAAGACTAAGCTATCTCCCCCACTATCTCTAGCTCTTTGCATGGCCATTTCCAAAGTTTTGATAGGTGAAATTTGTATGTCTTTGAATCCTTCTACACATTCACCCCTGTTACCTTTTGGGGTAGAGGCATTGCTTTTTGTAATGTCTATTCCTAATTTGAGATCTGGTTTTTGTCCTATATCCTCTTGAATACCTTTTAAGCTAGGGAAGTCTTGATCCACTTCTCCCAAGTGTTAGGCACAATACAAGAAAACTGATTAAAATCCAGATTTGCAACTGAAGAACTTGATTTTAAGCCTTTGATCCTCTTAAGACTATAGGGTGTCTCATTTACCACTTGAGTTGATCCTTGGGATTAGCTATCTCCATAATCCGATCCTGATGTGGACTCTTACTAGTTCCAATCACCTCATCAACTATGCCTATAAGATTGACATGAAATATGACTATAAGATTGATTATGTTTGAGATCATTTCATCCTCAAAGGAGATTGATCAACAAGGGATAATTTTGCTTTGTTCCTCAATGCTTTTGATGATATCCACACAAAATTTTTCATCTATGCCTTTTCCTTTTCGATTTTAGTTACCTTTGCTAATTTCCACATCAACACAATTCACTTCCAATTTTAGCCTCCATTCCCTTTGAGATGTGCTTAGCATTACAAAGTTTGGAACAATATAATAGTCTTGCATTCTTATCAGAATTCTAATATATTGATAAAAATGTTTCAAATCTACCATCTCCTCATATAAATGATAGGATCCAAAACAATCCCTTATTTTCTTTAGGGTTTCCTCCTCCTTAAATTCCCAAGGTAATTTTTTTAGGTTTATCCATACCATCACATCCTTTACCTCTTCTAAATCAAGATAAAAATTAGGGCACCAATCACAGATGTACACTCCTTGATCATCTATCATGTGAGGCCCTCCCTTCATTATGTCTTCCTTTTTTGATTTTGAGGGGCATATGATCATCAAAAACTCATTTGAGAGTAGTTTCAAGATCATATTTTGTCCCCAATTTTGATCAATCCAAGCTTGTATTTTTATTACAGCAAGCCACGACCCCAACCATTTCATAAAGAAATAAAAATTTCTAAATCTACTCACTGAATCCTCCCATGCATGATTAATAATAAATAATGGTGTGCCTCTTGAATCTCTTTAAAATTTAACTCATTAGTACATTACCTACCTTTTCCACAAGGGCTTTACTCTCCTCTTTATGTGTGATTTTCACCTGCTCCTTTCTCCAGAATTTTTGTTCAATATTTTTAAATTTAAAATTATTGGGCATTGGATAGATGTAATGACTATGTTTCCCACCATACTAATTAGGTTTTCCTTCCCTTCCATACCATTTGAACCCTGTTGAACTTGATATTCTATCATTTGAAACATTTTTGCTTGCCCTTCCTAGTAATCTAGAGCCAAGATTGGACAACCCCCATCTTTGCTTTCTAAACAAACCCACATCTCTTCCATTAGGTTTTTTCTATGCATCATTTTGTTCATATGATTTGTTAAAAAACCTTCTCTGAGACTGAAAAATGAGTTCCCCCATAGCACTTGGGATCTGCTTGGGTTAGATCTTATGTCACCGCATTGATCTCTTTTGCTAGATCTCCTTCCAAAGCCCTGATCGCCAAGGTCGCCATTTCTGCCTGCCATTATTCTTATTTTAATTTTTTAATTACCGACAACTTTTTCGTAGTTGAATTCCATTTAATTGGAATTGCCTGATTTTGTTTGGGTTAAAAAGGGATTTAATTAAGTGAGCGAGTTATTTTCTTATTTTAATATTTCACTTTAAAAGTGAATATATGTCCTAAAAATTGAGTTCTTTCTCACTTCTCACTTTTAAATTTGAGTTTTAGAGAAAAATCCCAAAATCCTCTTGAGGAATTATTATTTTACTTGTTGTGGGAGCTATGGGCATGGGATAGGCACGAGGTTGATCTCATTGGATCTAGCTCAGGGAGACCTTGATTTGTTGAGACTTTTTGCAGCTTTAGCACAACGATTATTTTATCGCGAGCATTCTCATATATTGCCCTTTTGGCTGCCAGGTATGGTTCTCCTGCTTTTACATTTCAGCCCTATTTCAGAGTCTATTTTGGAAAGTAATTTACTAGGAGGTAGAGAACTAGTGTTCCCCTCCATTCTTATATGTTAGCTCTATCCGGTTGGGCGGGTACCAGTATTTGACTGCCTCTTGACTTGGGGTTTTGGGTTTTCAAATTATTATGTTGGTCGTTTTTGCATATGAACTTTGAACTCAAATTTTATTTAATATTTGGAGTTTTTAAACCCAATTGTAAAAAGGGCTTTAATTTTGTTAATTTTTGTCAATGTTGAATTTTGGGCATTTTTTACTTCGCCTTGATTTGTGTGCCACCCAATTTTATTGGGTGTTTCTTGGCACTAATGGTTGTTGTGGATTTATATTATCCATGAGGACTCTAATATGGCGATATTATGCTTGTATTGGGATCTGTGTCAAATTCGTACTCTTGGCAATGTGCTCGGTTGAGTGATTTTTATGCTTGTTGGTTCTTGCTCTCTCATCCAACCCTTGTTTAGTATTGATTTAGCATGGATGGTTGTCCCCACACATGAGCACATGTGCAGGTATATGATAGGATCTTGCAAGACCTGAACTCCTAGATTTAGGCCAGTTGAGAGATTGTTCATTTGGGGGTTGGGTTGGAAACTTGCATTACCTACGAGCACTCATCATGTGATGACCATGGGTATGTAGGGTAAGTGGTGGAGTGGCATCTCTCATGTACCTTGACCTAAAAATGGGTGACAAGGTAACGTGAAGAGGTTTTTTAACAAGTGATAACCAAAATTGACAAATGGAAAAAATAAACTTAATGAAATGTAAGATTATAGAACACCTGGCCTCCTGAGGAAGTTGATCGAAGGTGTGTGTTTGGCCTCCTAAGGGAGTTGATCAAAGGCACAGGGTAAAAGCACAAACCTATGTCACCTTTTATAAAGAGGATATCAAAATGTGATAGTTCAACATTAATGACAAAAAAAATGGTATTCTTAGAATTTGAAGATGATGTAAACTAATGAAATGTGTAGAACTGGATGAATTTTATGCCTATAATTTTAATAACTTTTTTGAGTCCAAATTTATTCATTTTCTTTTATTCTGAAGTCCCTTTTTTAACTGTAAAAAATATAGGGTGTAGTTCCCATTAAACAAGTATATGCAAATCATCTTTTTTTGTTCTGATTTGAAAATATCTTATAGATGACATGTATAGCTATGGAACAAAAAAAGAAATAATAATTTGTTATGTATATTTTCTTTGTTATAAATACTCAAGCTCGACCCTATCATAATCCAATAGTTTTTTCATCCCGTCAAAACTTCCCTATCAAATCTATATCTTCTTGAAAAAAATTACATATTCATGAAGAGGACTCTCTCCTCTAGAGATAAATATAATTTTTTGGATATGATTTACTATTTTTTTTACTTTTTTGAGGGAGCATCTTCTGAAATGTTGAAATATCAACTTAAAATATTTCAAAATTATAACATATTATAACTAATCAAAGCACTCAAAATTTTATATAATGATGATATTGAATCTGAGATCTATAAAAAGGTACTTTTAGTTTTTGAAAAAAATTGAGTTTTGATAGAGAAATGAGATTTGACCAAACCATGTTCTGGTATCCTAAATGGTGACACATATCCATGCTTTTACCCCACAATATCTGGCCTCCTGTGGGAGTTGATCGAAGATACATTCTGAGTGTAGCCTCCCAAGGGAGTTGATTGAAGGCTCGAAATAGTTGTGCTACCGAATGGCAAGTAATAATACTCCACTAGAGTTCGTACATAGTTATCCTTAGTGGGTTTGACTAGTGACCTGCTATATTGCATTATCTCCTTGATCATATAGACATTTGTATTTGTTCTTGATTGGCACGTGTGTTAGCCATGGGTGATTGTCTTCTGTGATTATGGACGAGTCATTATCTCCATGAGCACGGTGGGTGTGGACTTACAGGTACCACATGGTTGGGAGACATAGCTATCTATACCACTATTGGGGACCAATGTACAGAGATGGTCTACTTCTAGTTTGAGGTCAATGTTGGATATTCACTTGGTACTTTGGTGTATTTAGAGTATGTTCTCTTGTGATTTATATTTTATCTTGGATGCATTGATATCATGTGTACATAACTATTTGTATGTTACTTGATGCATTTCTTTATCATGATGGTGTATCATATTGCTTAGTTGAGACTTCTTACCACTACTTTAGTAAGTGATGCTATTGGTAGATTAACATGTTGGATGTACTAGTTCTTATGATGTTAATTGATGGTTATTGGTAAGAATGATCTCATGAGACAACTCCAACTATCTAGTTGGCCACTGAGATTTATGCTTGAGGGTATGGTTAGGAACCTTGAGGTCTCATGATGCCATTATGGTAGGGAGGAAATGAGCATGGCTGATTTTATTTGATTATATATTCTTGTTAGATTCATTTCACTACAATGTTGTTTATGATAATTTTGTAGATTGATATTGTGGATTAGGTGGATGTATGTGATTGCAATGTGTATTTTAGTTTTATTCAAGTTATTAGATCTACTTTTATGCTCTTGAGTAATCATTCCTTGAATTATGTGAATTTGGTACTCCCCAGTGTGGAGGTTTTATATTTTTGTGCATTTTCTTGTTCCCATGTTGATGCGTTGTTAGCATTTCATGCATAGGAAGGGCAGTCTCTCGCACGAGAATGTATTTGTCTCGCATGAGCATTTATTCTCTCGCACAAGCATTCATTCTCTCACATGAGTATGTACTTCTTCACATGATGAAATAAAGCCTTACACACGTCTAATGGGAAAACTCACATGGTTCATTGGGAAAGTTTGCACGAGAGCAAATCCTCACTCGTGTGAGCATCTAGGTTGTTTCCTCGCATGGCAAACAGTGAGTGTTTGCACAAACTTTGAGAAGATGTGGAATATGGTTTTGATCACCCTTTTGGGTCTTGCATCTTCCCATGTTAAAACAAATAAGGTATAAGGTGAATAAAATATATCGTTTAAGTATAAGTTGGTGTACATTTAATTCGTTATACTTAAGATATATTTAAATATATACGACGATTCATTTTAGATAGGTTACAAACCTATCTAAGTTAAGATTAAGATTCTAGAAAATTTCAAGGCTTCAGGATTTCAAACTTAAGCAAATTTCAGGATTCAACATTTGTCTTTCAATGTGGTGTCTAGTAGATAAGTGGTTGTGATCTTGAGCCCTTGTTTTGTGCACGACCTTTTGAGGGCCTATGCTTGTTATTCTTGTTTATGTTATGCTTAGTTGGAAATGGACATTATATGTTTAACTTACATAATTGGTTAATGATTGTGTTGGTAAGTAGTGATGCTTGGAGATCGTTGGTTGACTAGATTGTTTGGTTAAAGTCTCTCGTTGTGATCTTTGTGATCAATTGCATGTTGATGTTGTATGTATTCATGCTTTATCCCTTAAAAAAAAATGTATTGGTTTTTATTTATCCCTATTCCAAGGATCTTCGGGCGAGGCATTATAGAACCAACCCAATGAAATTCATGTGGAAATCTATTGTGATATGCAAAATTGCATTTATGTATGCACCTATATGATAATACTATTTTGTGTGAAGAATAGCTAGGGGAAAAGACCCAGTAGCCACCTAGGCTAACTTCTCACACTTAGAACTCCTAAACCGTAGGTCGAATTTTGTCAATTTTTTCGATATACCTTTGTAGTTGAGTGAAGAGCTTAAAGCTATGGTTTTAGCTTTTGGATATTCATGGATCTCTCTGTAGGGATTGTGGAGCACAAAGTGGTCAAAAAGTGCCATTGCAAAATACTCACCTGATACCCGCTATGCTCATGCAACAATATTCTTTCACCCAAAAAAACACCAGTACTCGTGGTTAAATACTCCAGTAGTCGTTATGAAATGTCCCATAGTGGTGCACAAATTGGTCAATCACCAATCAAAAAAGCTAACAAATGATTGACTATTAGTACATGTCTTTTCATTTTTTGAGCTCTTTTAAGAACAATAATTGAAAAGTATCTATGACAAAACTATCATGATTATTAGACCCCTATTGATTACTAAGTTTCTTCCCCTACATCCTACTATGTGCACTATATTTATCCTCAAGAAAAAGAGAAGTTTGCCTCCACTTAAAACCAACTAATCAAATATTCATATATAAATTTGCCATTGATCCCTTACACTTCTAATTTGTTAAAAATGATAAACTAAAGAAAAGTAGGTGAATTAGATACTTCCCAAATAAATTCTAAACCAAAGACAAGTTTTTCTCCACATAGCCCACTTCCCAACCCTCCACCTAATTCACAAGAACACCACATGTTTTCATGGTCAAACAATCATAATTCTCTCCCCAACTTCTCCTACGAAAAAAAGGTAGTAAGTAGTTATCCTATTCTAATTGATCAAAATTTATTTTTAATCATGAAACCAAATGTTTCCAAGAACATAAAATCTGACGAAGAATCCGAGGACCCAACAGGACCTGTCACTTGCCTAACACTTATTTAATGTGATGGCCTCTTTTCACTTACACAGGTCCCTCACTCCAGTCCATTTGGAGAATATGTTATAATCAAGTGAAGGGAGTAGGAATATACCAACAGGTCCTTGATCAATGACAACCACAAAATAAGCCTTTCTACATTTTGCTCACCTTCTAAACCCCAACCTACCTCTCAATAACTAGCGTAAATAAAATATGATCGCGGGAAAGAACAATGCCATCATTGTTATAGCATTTTGTCCAAAATCTGAGATAAATCATGCAAAATCTGAGATTTATCTGAGATAAATCTGAGATAAATACTGTTATACAAGAACCCCTTAACCTTTGAGCATTCCTCTTCTTACATTTCTCGTATCTCTTTGACAATCTGTATCTTTTTCATTGTTTATGCTACACAATCAGCAATTTCAGGCAGCCATGAATGGATCAGTTGGCAGCTCCAAGGGAAAAGTCATCACTTGTAAAGGTAAACTGTTCTCTGGTGTGATTTTTTCAGAGTTGAATTTTGATCTTACATCCAACAATTGAGTTTTTGAAAGGGAAAATCTGATGAACAGTGGATTTGTTGAAGCTGCTGTGTGTTGGGCACCCGGAGAAGCTCTGGTAATGGAGGAAATTCAAGTGGCTCCACCACAGCTTCTGGAAGTTCGCATCAGAATCATATGCACCGCTCTGTGTCACACTGATGTCAGTTTTTGGAGTAATAAACAGGTTGGAAATCTTTTATTTCTTTACCCATATGCTTTCATTACACCTCGGCAATTACTGACTATGAATTTGTGATGTGGAATGGTCAGGATCACACAAGGTATCCTCGAATTTTTGGCCACGAAGCAGTTGGGTATGTTGTCCTGTTCAAATAAAATGTTTGTTTTTTCAAATGACACTATTTTCTTGTCAAATGATCACATGTTTATTACAAGTTTGCATGGCGCAGGAGAGTAGAAAGTGTGGGGGAAAATGTGAAGGATGTTGAGGAGGGAGATCTGGTGATACCTGTGTTTATGCCGCATTGCACTGAATGTGTGGATTGCAAGTCAACCAAAAGCAATATATGCTCCAGATTAGAGAGTAAAATTGCAGGAACCATGGTAAAAGACAATAGCACAAGATTCAGCATCAATGGGAAGCCTATATATCATTTTTTGGGTGTCTCCAGCTTCACCGAATACACTGTTTTAGAAGTTGATGCTGTTGTCAAGATAGATCCAATGGCTGCCCCTGATAAAGTTTGTCTTCTTAGCTGTGGGGTCACAACTGGTAAAGATACTACATTTTTTATTTAGTGGATAGCTTGTTTCAATTGGAGGACAGCTACAGTGTTTAAGACAATTATCATAGAATTAGTCCTTACCGGTATTTGACTGAAGAGTTTGAACATCCCCATTGCTATACAAGCATGGTGTGTTAGTGAATCAAAATGAGTTATACGAATTGCATAATTGCAATTGGCTTGAAGAACTGATTACCTTTTCGTTGTTGTTTTTCAGGGTTGGGTGGGGTTTGGAAGGTGGGAAATGTAGAAAAGGGCTCTACTGTGGCTGTTTTTGGTCTAGGAACTGTTGGCATGGCTGTAATTGACCTACACTTTATTCACTTGATTCTAATATCTTCATCCAATGAAGAATACAGAAGATTTGATTTACACATTGATTTTATAGCTATTTCAATAGTTTTCTTTGTAACGTTTACAATTGCAGGTTGCAGAAGGTGCAAGAATCAGAGGTGCATCTAGAATCATCGGTGTTGATTTGAACCCTGAAAAGTTTGACATTGGTACAGTGATGGATTTGAACATCTTTCATGTTAATTTTCATACAAATAGATCATTTTTATTACATCATTGGAGAACCAATCTATGGACTAACTTACTATCAAATTCATGACAAATTCTGCAGCTTAAGTGATATTTACGCCCAAATTATACCCTCTACCCTGTATCTGCAATTGCAATTATGGTACCTGATATTTATGAGCTAATTATCAATGGTTAAACTATTATTGTTGAATTGTGTGCTGAAGGTCTTTTATTTTGTGTTTATAAGCAACCATTCGATTCATCTCACTACTGTTGCAGCTCCATTTTCTGATCAAGTTCATTCAGATGTTCTGTATTTCCTTCGCTTACACAAGTCTGAAATGGCTTTCCTTTTTGCAAGAAAATTTCCCTTCATTCTTTAATCTCATTCCTTTCAGGCAGGTCTTTAGCTGCAAACAGTACCCAGTATTGTAGGTTTATCCCAGCCATCAAATCTAGACATGTCTTAAACTGATACATCCGATTGCATTTGTCTAAGCTTATGGAAGTACAGAATTTGGGATTTTAATTTTCACTTTTAGTACTTCAATTGTCTCATGTTTTCTGATATAATTCACTACTAATCTTTGCTGGGTATATCTTAACAAGATGTTTCAGTGGTTTTATGATGCATTTTATGGAAATCAATCCAATGTTAATTGTAGCATGTATCTAAGTGGCTATTCTTATGACATTTTTTTTGATATTCTAGTAAATCATGCCTAAGAGACTAAAAAGCTTGAGTCTATCTATATTTCTTCAAATGCCAACACTCTCTTAACTTTCTCATGCTTGATGACAACTCATTCAATTTGTCTATGCTCAGTCCTTATAAAGTTGCATTGGTTTGAGCATTTGTCGTGACTCATATTGCACAGATTTGTTCCAAAATCAAGAATTTTTTCTTACATGTGACAAACTCAACATTATAATTTTATCTCTGCTGTTTCCAATTGGCAGGAAAGAAATTTGGTGTTACAGATTGTGTGAACCCTAAAGACTATGAAAAGCCTGTTCACCAGGTTTTTCCTCATCAATCCTTCAATTTTTAACAGAGGATGAATGTGATGGGAGGAATGTGAATGAGAAAAGTCTATATATCTTTTATTACAGGTGATCAAAGAAATGACAGGAAGTGGGGTGGATTACAGCTTTGAATGCACGGGCAACAAGTCTGTGATTGTTGAAGCCTTCAAAAGCACTCGCAATGTAAGATCTCTTGCATTGTTTTGTGGAAGTGGAGTCAAGATTGGTTTGAATTGCTTTAAATTGTTATTGATAGAGGGATTTTGCAGGGATGGGGCACAACCGTGATTTTAGGAGTGAATTTGACGGAGGTGCCCATAGACTCTGCAGAATTGCTATGTGGGAAGACATTAAAAGGATCATTATTTGGAGGAATGAAGGCGAAAACAGATCTTCCCCAACTGGTGGACATGTATATGAACAAGGTTTTCCTCGTCTTCTCACAACTTACCATTTTGAGCATGCAAATTGGACGCTTCAAACTTTACCCTCTCATTTCTGACATTAACTTTAACCTTCTCAGATGTAATTGTTTTGTAATGTGATTGAATGTGTTTGCTTTTGTATCAGGAGCTTCGGCTAGATGATCTCATTACTCATGAAATCTCATTTCCAGAGATAAACAAGGCATTTGAGTTGTTGAAGGAAGGGGAATGTTTGAGATGCATTATGTGGATGGACAGGGCATTGCACTAGCTTTCTACAGAGAAAGCTTTTTTTTTTTTAATAAGTATTTTAGATTATTGTGGAGAATAAAGATCTTTCAGAGCTGATCCGACCATGTTACCTTCTGTCATATAAGGAAAAGGAAGATGTTTTGTACTCGTTTTTCATATTAAAATCCAACTGCTTTGAATGAAAAAGCCATTTATATATATATAAATTTTGAAGACATATTTGTAATGCTTAAAGTAATTGAGCAAATGGGCCACATGTACTGACTTCACCGTATTCTTGTCTTCTTGATGATAAATGGAAGAATAGTGTAGATGGAGATCGAGTAGAATATATAGAAAATGCCTATGTGGAGATTGGATTTGTTAGTAGTTTAGCCTATTGTGGATAATAGACATCTTTGCAAGTTATCCAATCACGTTACTTTCTGTCATAAAAGAAGACGGACGTTCTATATTTCTTTTCATGTTAAAATTTTAATTGTTTTAATGGATAAACTATTTAATAATAAATAAATAAAATTATATCATATATTTGCAATCCACCAATATACAGAGATATTATAGGTATTATTATTATGCATAGAAAACTAATTGAATAAATGAATTCTTTGGACCAACTTCGCCATATTCTATCTTCTTTGACAACTAGCGATGATATATGAAAGATTAGTATAGGTAGAGATTAGGTAGAATATATAGAAAATACCAGTACTTGAATCACTTATTGTGAGTAAAACACCATATATTTATTTGATGTGAATTATAAATGATATATAAACATGTGTCTATTTGTACATTTTAATGGCTTTTTATATCGACAATAAAAAGGGGTTAAAATTTATTCAAATCAACAAAATTATAGAACAAGTACATCAAACAACCCTATCAAGATCTACCATGTGCAAAACATGATGAGACAAATCTAATGGTAATGACTCTTATCCACAATATTCCAATTGTTCATGTTCAGTAGCCTAATTAGCAAGACAATTTTCTACGCCATTCCACTCCCTAGGAATATGAGTAAAAGTAACATGATCCAAATAAGCAAACAACTCAAGAATATGATTAACAACCAAAGCAAGTTGCCAACAACCATTCTCAAAATGTTGTTGATTCAACAAATGCACCACCACTTGTGAATCCATCTCACAAATAATCCTTTTCCATCCCAAAACATAGGCACAATCTACATCATAGAAAATAGCAGTTGCCTCCATCAAATTATTAGTATGACCATCTTTATGAATAGAAAACATAAACTGATCAATCCCCAAACCATCTTTACCAATTCCACCAATGCCACTAGGACCTGGGTTACCCCAAGAGGACCCATCTATATTGATCTTAAGAACACCCTGAGGAGGAGGACTCCATCTCCTCACCCTATTAATGTTTTGAGGAGGGTGTCTACATCTATTCCTTGAGGGTCAACTTTGCTAAGAAGGAATTTGGAGATGATTATAGTAGATAACAACACCCAGATCCACAACTTCACATAGATCACATTTAGCCAAAATTGTTTCTCTTACAAAGTGAATAATTTTCCACCATAGGTGGTGAGCTTCTTACATCACATATAGAAATATTTGATGATTACTCTCTAACTAAACATACTAGAGAACATAGGAAGGGCCAAGAGTTGAAGCAACCTGAAGAAAATAAGTTTTCATAGACACCTTACCCCATTGATCAGAAGACTTGGGCAAAGAAAGCACATGCCAACAAGCTTAATTCCAAACATCCAACTGTAGACACCCAAAATTTGGCAAAGACCTAAATTACACAATTCCAATCAATCAATGCAAATTAAGGAGGAAATCAGAAGAACACAACAAACTTTCAAATCAAAAATCACATCAGGTCATTGATCATCTATCAAATCAACATAACCTAAATCAACTTTAAAAAGAGGAGAAAAACAATTCAAAATCATAAAATGAAATTCAAAAAGGGAGGAAGAAAAAGACAAAGTGTTGAAAATAAATAGAACATTTATTAAATCAATAAAGTCATTTATCTTGACAAGAGTGAAAATCCCCTTTTCAAATTTAAAAGAATTGGAAAAATCCTCAATTATCCTCAAAACCAAGTCTATTGGACTCTTCCACCTGGTCTCTTATGAGATATTTTCAGTTTCACCTCTATCCACAAGTCAAAGATAAAAATCTTGATTCTTACCCCAACCCCTTTCGAAATCCTATAAATAGGAGGGAAATCCAAAAGCTAAGGGACCCAAGTTTTAGGCATCTACACTATAGGCACATTTTAAGTTATCATTTTAGCATTGTCATTATAGAAAGTTCATAGCATTTTAGAATTGTTTTCATGTTATTTAATATAATTCATCACATGTAGCTCATTGTATGTCCATTTTGATAGCATTCTAAGAGTAGCTACCTGCATATAATCTACATTATAGTCATTGATCTTGCATTCATTCATGTAGATCTACATTTTAAACATACTCTCATTCTAGAACTGTTACTGAGATGCTGGTCTGAGAGCTTTCTTAGTGGTTGTAGTTAGGGAAACATGGGACATTTGTAGAGTTCACATTTTAACAATAATTTCTTGGGTTTAGTCTAGTTTGTTGTCATTTTATCTGCACCCTACATTAAAGTCTCATGAATATGCGAATATACCATGTACACCAACCAAATGTTATAAATATGTCTAGTAAAGAAGCACTAGAAAAAGAGATTAGAGATCATTTTTGTGTTGTTATAGCACAACACACATTGTGATGGCCCTTGAGTGATGCTTACATAGATTATACCAAGTAAGGCATTGATTGTGGACCACTAACCATAGGCAAAATTTTCACTTGGGCCAAGAGAACCTATACCAAACATATTTACACCATGAAACTTGAATGTTGCCAAAAGTTTGTTGAACTAACTCTGCATATCCTGCAACAACAAAAAACTTGCTAGATGGATCATTACTAGCCTAAGAAAGGACATCAATAACATCTAGGTTAGGGCACTCCCTAGAAGAAAGAATCTGGGCTCTTGTCTATCAACCTCAGACCCACCTAGAGGCCATTTGTGAGAGAGCTTCCAGTGGAAACAAACTACGAAGCCACTATTATAAGGAATCCTATAATGATTAACCAACTCCCAACTAGTTGTGGTTAATATATCATACAAGGCATGCAGGTGGGGATGAGAAGAAATAATTGGAGGGCGACCATCCCAAGAATCCATCCAAAAATGAGCTTGAGATCCAGAAAAATCCAAAAATATCTTTGTTAAACCAACTAAGCCCCACATTTCAAATTATTTCAAATCATAGAGCCTCTACTAAATAGAGAAGTGCGGGAACATCAAACTTAGTGACTCCAGGAACATACTTAGAGGTGAGAATATGAGCCCACAGCTGATGCTGACCAGTGCACTAACACCAATATAACTTTGCAACATAAAATTTTCCATTTAGGATAGCATATTGCAAACCAATTCCACCCTCTTTCTTAGGCTTGAACACAGTTTCCCACTTAACAAGACTTATTTTTGAAGTGGCAAAGTTCCCACTCCAAAGAAATTGACAATATAGGGTATCAAATTCTCACAAAAAATACATAGGAGAAGCCTAAAACAAACACCTATAAACACAAAGATCTCGATTAACTAACTTTATAAGAGTTAAGTAAGTAGCAGAAGATAACAAACAATGAGTTTAGTGTCAATTTTATGCCACAACTTGTCAAGAAAAGTCTACCATGAGAATTGGGGATGTCCTCTAATAGTAAGAGAAACACCCAAATAAAAAAAGGGGAGAGGCCTAATCCAAAATCTTAAAATGTCACCAATATTTTGTTGAATGACTGGAAGGGTATTTAAGAAGATGCAAGACTTGTTCTCATTAATCTTTTGACCAAAAACAACTAGGTAAATATTAGAAGCATGCCTGAAAGATTCAACTTTACAAATATGAGCCCAAGCCCAAAGAGAAATGTCATCCACAAACTAAAGATGCAAGAGAAGAGGAAAACCATTAATCAAGCCTTAAGTAGTATAATATTTAAGGAAATAACCCAGACCCTTAGCCAAAATAATGAACAAGTAAGGGGACAAAGGATCCCCTTAAAAAAAGCCTCAAGAAGCATCGAAGGGCTTTGAAGATCCTCCATGCACTATTATTAAGAAGGAAGAAGAGGTTATGAAACTCGTAGCCCAACTCACCCATTCTATGCTAAAACCTAAGGCCAAGAGAATTTTATAAAGAAATCTCCATTTGATCCTATCATAAGCCTTGGCCATATCTAGTTTAATAAAAATGGATCTCTTTGTAAAAGTTGCATGTTGTGGATAACCTTTGAAGCCATAATCACCCCATCTAAAATCTATTTACCATCTACAAAACCTCCTTGTTCCTCAGATATCACTAAATGAAGACAAATTGTGAGTCTCTCAATAATCAATTTAGTGATAATCTTATACACCACATTACAAAGAGCAATGGGTTGAAAAAAATAAAGTTTATCTGCAACTTCCATTTTAGGAATGAGACAAGAAAGTAAAATTCAAGGAATGAAGCATTTGTTTAATAAAAAGAGATTCCATAACAAACCTTCAATAGCTTAAGCTTAATAATATCCCAAAATTCCTGAAAAAATCAATAGGGAAGTTGTTAGGCCCCAAACCCTTACTTATGTTCATCCCAAAAACAACCTCTTCCACTTTCGAAAGCTAGATCGAGTGGATAAGCGAAGCATTCATCACATAAAGGATGAGAGAAGGGATACAAAATAGGACCAAATTCTCCTCCTCAATGACAGGAGGAGAATCATCTGCAAAAAAAATGAAGAAAAAAGTGTCGAGTCTCATGGGTCATAGCTTTTAGACAATAAATTTGAGTCTCATCTGAAGTAACAAGGGAGGAAAGATAACCCTTATGATGACAGCCTGGACAAAATGATGAAAGAAATAAGTATTCCTATCCCCCCCCTTCTTGTATCCATTCAATTCCTACTTTCTATTTTTATGCAACAGACAAGTGTGATGTGGCCCAACCAAGTTCACAAAGGTGAAAATGTGCAAGGGAAAGGTAATGTTCCCCAAACCCACATAACAACAACTATCCACTCTACAACTCCAACACACTCCCAATGGCTATGGTGGATGTATTTCACCCATCTAAGATGGATTCAAGAGGTTTCAAGTGGTATCAGTCCCCCAACCCAGTCCTAGCACTCAAATCCCTCAAAATTGCCTACTAGGCCTAATTGCTACTAACTAGGTCCGCAATGAGAAAGATATGAAGTTTTCTCCCAAAATTTCCAAAGGAATCCTAAAAAAAAAAGGTTTTCAGATACCCATTTCAGCCTTCTTTAACATATGTTAGACTTAGTATAGGTTGTTTTGGACCAATAACCAAATCCCCAAACTAGGCACCCTTTTTAGGCATAAAATATGGTGATTTTACAAAGAAAGTAAATATTTACCGTACTCCCAAAGCTTCAAGATTTCAAAAGTCCTCCAAAATTATGCCAATAAAATGAAAATCAAATCAATTTGACCCCCCAACCTCTGAACATAAGAAACCTCCTAGGGCTTTCTCAATATGTGACCTCCCAAGCCAATATCAACTAACTGAAGGTTGATCCACCATGTCTAATGTATATGTAGATAATATATACTGTAAAATACTACCCTCCAATGGATAGATCTACAGCTGCTACATGCCAGACATGCATTGCATGCACCTACAACCACCAAAAACCCATTTAAAGCCTCCATTCATGCAAACTCCTACCCAATCATTGTTAGAATGATTATTTACATTAGAATATAGTTTCATTCCATGGGAATCAGATTCCTACATCCATGGAATGAAGAAATGCTCTCTAAATGCCCAAAACTTGCATAAATTGTTGCAAAAGTTGCTTACAATCAACACTTTTGGCTAAATGATCTTCTACTTTCGTTAATGCACCATAAAAGGGTTATAGATTATTACAATGGATTCAAAACATCAAAAAATAAAATGAGAAACCAATCTAAACAAAAGATCTGATGTAAAATGCTCAAAAGTGGAGTTTTTATTGCACTCCAATTGCCAAATCCGTACAATACTGATGGAATCCATACAATGCCTTCAATCTGTTGATCCTATTCCTTTACCAGGCTATATAGGACAAAATATAACTTCCCAAACCATATTCATTTGGTTGAAATCATTAACAAGATTTAAAACTTTCAAATACTAGTATTCCCTCCTAAATTAAAATGTAGCTGTTAGGACTTTAAATTTGAATTTTAAAATTTATTAAAAAAATTTAACTCATACTTACTGGTTTCTACCACTTAGGACTTATTCTAATACCCCTTGTGACCTATTTGATCCCTCTAACTGATCTGTATCCCTTGTTGCCACTATTGGCCACCCTTACATTATTTTTGTGCCTAAATCCTTTATTAGGACCTTTAGGACTTTTCATGTTTATATTAAATTGATTATTACTATAATTTCCATTATAGGCTTCAATACATTTCAATCAACCTTAAAGGATACCATAGATTCTTTGCTTTTGCTTGCATCCAGGGTGTGCCTAGATGTTTGCCTAGGTGCTCTGACACCATGTTTCCATTAAATTTCCTCATGAAGTTTCCATTCCTCCACATCACACATGTCCTAAGACTCAACTTTTCTAGGAGGACTAGAAAAAAAAATCTCCAAATTTGATGAGTAATCCCTACAAGATTGAGAAGAGTAGTCTTTTTTCTAATACGAAAATTACCAAAATAGATTGTATTCCATCTTTTGAGGTGATATGACATATTGAAGCTTCTCCATAAAGAAAATCACAACAATGTCATATGGAGGGCCACCTTCCATCCACAACTTATCCACTAAGTCATACAAGGAATGGTTCTGAATCCACATAAGATAAAATTTAAAAGGAGGATTCCTAGGATCAAAGAAGGAAGATGCAAAGAATTTAATTGTCTAGTGAGCATAGCCTCTCCAATCAAGAATTTTGGAGCTTGTAATGATGCCTTCATGAACCCAAGAACATGAGACAAAAGCCCTATCCAACCATTCCAAAATTGCCTCTACTTTAACCTATATATTATTCCAAGTAAAAGTCTCATTAGATGGTTGAACATCTAGTAAATCTAGAGAGTAAACTTGATCCTGAAAAAGACTAGAAAATGGACCCAACCTAGGTATCCCCCCTCGTTTCTCATCCAGAGTCAACACAAAGTTGAAATCACCACCTATGATCCAAGGAAGGTATGGAAAACATGACCAAGCATATATGATGTGAGCCCAAATCTAAGTGTTTCCATGGATTTCAATAGGAGAATAAAAATAGTCTCACCAGAACCCAAAAGAAACAATGGAGATGAAAGATCAACAATAGATTGAGCAGAGGGGAGAAATCTTGTGAGGATCTCAAAAAAGAGCCAAACTTCCAAAGTTATATTGTGAACCAATACACATACATTGACCAAAATACCATAGATAAGAAGTATGATGAAGCATGTCATCAACAAAAAGATTAGTCTCCTAAACACAAAATATATTTTGGAAATGAATTGTTGTCAAATCTTAAATAACCTTTTGTCAAGGGGTGTCATTCAATTTCCTAACATTGTGGGACAAATAAATCATTGAGAGGATTTTGATAAATGAACATCAATTGGCTTGACTATCCTAGATTCCACTAACAAATATTTATTAAATTTAATCTTGCCTTCATCCTTCTGGTGACCTCCTCAAGATGGAGTACCAAGTGAAGCTTTCTTATGAGGGTGTTGTGTAAACCCAGACCTAAATAAGAGCCATTTCTTTTTCCAACCAAATACACCTCCTTAGCCAAATCCACTAAAATAATGTCATCTTGTAAATCATTGGGAGCACAAGGGCCACCTAGCATTGAGGTGTGAGAAGTATCATCCTAGATTTGTATTGATTTTAAGAACACCTTGAGGAGGAGGACTCCATCTCCCCACACTATTAACTTCCTTAGGAGGGTGCCTAAATCTATTCCTTGAGGGTTGACTTTGCTAAGAAGGAATTTGAATATGATTATAGTAGATAACATCACTTGAACCCACAACTTCACACATATCACATTTAGCTAGAATAGTTTCTATTACAAAGTGAATAATTTTCTACCATAGGTGGTGAGCTTCCCATATCACATATTGAAATGTTTGATTATTCCTCTCCAACCAAACATGCTAGAGAATAAAGGAAGGGCCAAGAGTTGAATCAAACTGAAGAAAATAAGTTTTCATAGATGCCTTACCCCATCAATCAAAAACTTGGACAAAGAAAGCACATGCTGACAAGCTTGATTCCAAACATCCAACCAAAGGTGCTAAATATGTCTAGTAAAGGAGCACTAGAAAATGAGATTTAAGACAACACACACTAGGAAGGCCCTTGAGCCATGCTTACATAAAATATACCTAGTAAGGCACTAATTGTGGACTACTACCCATAGGAAAAAGTTTAACTTGGGGCAAGAGAACCTATACAAACATATTTACATCACGAAACCTAAATGTTTCCAAAAGTCCTCTGAACTAACTATGCATATTCTTCAGCAATAGAAAACTTTCCAGTTATATCATTGGTAGCCTAAGCAAGGCCATCAATACTGGCTAGGTTAGGGTACTCCCAATAAGCAAGAATCTAGGCTCTTGTCTATCAACTTCACACCCACCTAGTCACTATTATAGGAAATTTTATAGGAAATTCTAAAATGATCAACCAACTCTTAACCAATTATCGTAAAGATATCATATGAGGCATGAAGGTGGGATTGCTAAGAAATAATAGACGGATGACTATCCCAGGAATCCACCTAAAAATAAGATTGAGATCCAGAGTGACAAATCCAAACAAATGTCTTTGTTGAACTAGCTAAGCCCCAAATTTCAAATTATTCCAAATCATAGAGCCTTTACCAAATAGAGGAGTGCATAGAACATTAAACACAATGACTCCAGGAACATACTTAGAGGTGAGAATATGAGCTGATAGTTGATGTTGACTAGTGCACTAATGCTAACATAACTTAGCAACACAAAATTTTCCATTTAAGATAGTGGATTGCAAATCAATGTCACTCTCTTTTCTTAGGCTTGCACAATGTTTCCCACTTAACAATTCTTTTTTTTTAAGTGGCTAATTTCCCATTCCAAAGATGACAATATAGGGTATCAAACTCTCAAGAAAAATTCATAGGAACAACCTAAAGAAAACACCTATAAACAAGATGAGCCTGATTAACTAACTTTAGAAGAGTTAAGTGAGTAGAAAAAGATAACCAATGGTGAGTCCAGTGATTAATTTTATGCCACAACTTGTCTAGAAAAGATAAGGATTGAGGATGTCACCCAATAGTAAGAGAAACACCCAAATAAACAAAAGGGAGGGACCCAATCTGAAATCTTAAAATGTTAGCAATATGTCATTGAATGACTAGAAGGTATTTAAGAAGATGGAAGACTTGTGCTCATTAATCTTTTGGCCAGAAGCAACTAGGTAAATATCCTAGGTATTCCTAAAAGATTCATCTTTACAAATATGAACCAAGCGCATAAGAGAAGTGTCATCCCCAAACTGAAGATGTGAGAGAGGAGGCAAACCATTGCCCCATTTCCAACCATGAATCAAGCCTTGAGCAACATAATATTTAAGGAAATAACCTAGGCTCTTAGCAAAATAATGAACAAGTGAGCGAACAAAGGATCCCCTTGATAAAAGCCTCAAGAAGCACCAAAGGACTTTGAAGATTATCCATTCACAATAACTGAGAAGGAAGAAGAGGTGATAAAACTCATAGCCCAAAAATCTATGCTAAAACCACATGCCAAGAGCAATTTATGAAGAAATCTCCATTTGATCCTATAGTAAGCCTTGGCCATATCTAGTTTAATAAACATGGATCTCTCTATAAAAGTTGCATGTTGTGGATAACCTTTGAAGTCACAACCACCCCATCTAAGATATATTTACTAGCTACAAAACCTCTTTTTTCCTCAAATATCACTAAAGGAAGACAAATTGTGAGCCTTTTAGAAATCATTTTAGTGATAATCTTATACACCACATTATATAGAGTAATTGGTTGAAAAAATTCAAGTTTATCTACACCTTCCATTTTAGGATCGAGAGACAAGAAAGTAAAATTCAAGGCATAAAGCATATGTTTACTAGAAAGAGATCCCTTAACAACATCCAATAGATCCAACTTAATAATATCTCAAAATTCTTGAAAAATACAATAGGGAATCCATTAGGCCCTAAAGCCTTACCTATGTTCATCCCAAAAGCAACCTCTTCCACTTTTGGAAATTGGATGGAGTGAATAAGAGAATCACTCATCACATCAAGGACAAGAGAAGGGATACATGATAGGACCAAATTATCCTCCTCAATGAAAGGAGGGGAATCATCAACAAAACTTTTTTTAAAAAAAAGTGTTGAGCCTCACGGGTCATAGATTTTAGATAATAAAATTGAGTCTCATCCAAAGTAACAAGGGAGGAAAGATACCCCTTATGATGACAAGCTTGAACAAAATTATGAAAGAAAGAAGTATTCCTATTCCCTCCTTCTTGTATGGAGTCAATTTTTACTTTTTGTTTCCATTAAATTTCCTCATGAATATTCCGTTCCTCCACAACATGCATGCCTTAGGAATCAACTTTACCAAGAGTGTCAAGAAAAAAAATCCCAAATTTGGTGAGTAATTCCTATAAGATGGGGAAGAGTAGCCTTCTTTCTAAGATGAAACTTACCAAAATAGATGGTATTCCATCCTTTGAGGTTATACAACATATTGAAGCTTCTTCATAAAAACAAGCACAACAATGCCATATGAAGGGTCACCCTCCATCCACCACTTATACACTAAGTTATACAAGGAAGTGTTATGGAGCCACATAAGATAAAATTTAAAAGGAGGATTCTTGGGACCAAAGAAGGGAGAGACAAAGAATTTAATTGGCCAGTGATCAAAGCCTCTCCAGTCTAGATTTTTAGAGCTCATAATCATGCCTTTATGAACCCAAGAACATGAGACAAGACCCCCATCCAACCATTCAAAAATTACCTCCAGTCCTATCCACATATTATTCCAAGAAAAAATATCTTTAGAATGTTGAACATCCAATAAATCTAGAGAGTAATCTTGATCCTGAAAAAGAGTAGAAGCTAGACCCAACCTAGGTATTCCCCCTCTTATGACCTAGTATATATGTTGTGAGCCCAAAGTTGAGTTTTTTTCATGGATTTCAATAGGAGCATAAAAATTAGAAATAAGAATAGTCTCACTAGAATCCAAAGATTAAACAACCATGGAGATGAAGGATTGACAAAAATTGTGTAGAGGGGAGAAATCTTATGAAGATCCAAAAAAAGAGCCAATCCTCTAGAGTTATCTTGCGAACCAATAAACATACATTGACCAAATTACCACAAACAAGAAGCATGATGAAGCATGTCATCAATAGAAAGTTTAGTCTCCTAAACACAAAATATATTTTGGGAATGATCCATTTCCAAATCTTAAATAGTCTTTTGTTGAGGCATGCCATTCAACCACCTAGTATTGTAGAACAAAATAATCATTGGGAGGATTGGGATAAATGAACACCAATTTTCTTGAATTCCATATTTTCCACTAACAAATCTCTTTTAAATTTTAATCTTGTCTTGATCCTTCTGGTGACCTCCTCGAGTGGGAGTACCAAGTGAAACTTTCTTATGAGGGCATTCTTGTAAACCCAAACCTAAAGAAGAGTCATTCCCTTTGCTGGCTAACTACACCTCCTTAGTCAAATCCACTAAAATAATGTCATCTTTTAAATCATTGGGAGCACAAGGATCACCCAACACTAGGGTATGAGAAGAATCATCCTGTGGTGGACCTACGTGCTAACTCAACGAAGGGTGCATCTTCTCTTACACCACATTTGACACAACACCCATACTCATCATAGTTGGCCTAAAGAAACCTTAATTGGAATCCCTTCCTCTAGAGCCATAGTATCTAAGACCTCAAATCGATTAAAATTTTCCTTGGGTTGTCTATCTTTAAATGATCTCTTTTGGCTGCCCCTTTTGGCACAAGATTTATGAGATCTAATTAAATATTGATGTATTAATTTTATTAGTTATTTTTTATTTTATGCATAAAATAATAATCAATTTCATTTCATTTTTTAATGATATAACTTATATTATATGATTTTAATAAAAAAAATATAAATATTTATTTTATAAAGTTAAATACATATTTTTTTAACTATTTAATTTTCATTTTCATTGGTTAAATTAATTATTTTATTATATATATTAATTATATTATTATTATAACAAATCATGGATACTTTTTTAGTTGAGATATAATTAATATATAATATTTATTTAATATATGAGATATAATAAATATATAATACATATATTTTTTATTTAACTATTTGTTAGTCAATTTATATTACTTTGTCTATTAAGAAATGATAATTTTATCTTAGAAATGTGTATCATATTTGATGAATATTGTGAATGGTTATATATAAATATATGTATGTATGTATATATATGTATATATATACACACATGTATATATAATAGAAAATTAATTAATAATATAACCACTCATAGATATAATCACTTTATATGTGTGTGTGTGTTTGTGTGTGTATGTATATATATGTATGTATGTATGTGTATGTATATGTACACACACACACACACACACACACACACACACACACACACACACCAAGTGATTATATCTATGAGTGGTTATATTATTAATTAATTTTCTATTAAATGTAACTACCAAATATAAATAATAATTTTATAATGTAATTTAGTTTTATAAGTAAGTTAATTTTATAAAGTAAAATTAAAATGTGTATTAAAGATTAGCACATTTTAACACAAACATTAAGTATATAAGTTATTTTATTTTAGAAAATACATAATAATTAAGAACAAGAAGATTTCCACAATCCATATCAAACTACTCAATTATGTTTATGGATTTGATTGTGTGATGATTTTTTGCATCAACATTTCAGATCACACTTTGTGATCCATCATTAAGAGAAAGAGAGCATCACGAGAAAGTAATAGAAGTAGTAGAGAATGACAAGTGACATTGAAAAGACAATGTTGCCCATGAAGGAGATAGTCAATACACAAAGAAAAAGGTTAAAATAAGAATATAGTGATGTTGGAGCATCCTAGGTGTAAGAGAAATCTTCAATCACCCAAAAATATTTCCTTCTTGTTTCTTGAATAAGGGTTGTTATTTTTGGGGGCTTTCTACTTAGTAAGTTAGTCATATGAGCTCAAAATGTCCCAATTTTAGAGGTGGATATTCATCTTGGATATATCAACCTACTAGTTGAGACTTAGTGCCATATCATGAGTACTCATGGATTTATTACAGATTTTTGGTGTGCAATTTTTGTATAAAAAATCTAGGCTCACTGTTGGAGGCCTAAATGTAACCAAATGAAGCCCAAAAGCTTGACACATGGGCACTTGCACAAATTCAAGCCTGTGGATCAAGAGCTAAGGATTCTGAAAAGTGTTTTTAATAGCCAATCAAAGCAATGGTTCAAAAGTTATGGCCTTTTGAAGTTGGGCCAACCAAAAAATTTCAAAATAAATGTCAAAAATATTTTGGCCAACTCTATATGTATTGTTAGGGTTTGTTGGCCCTAGGTATTAAGTTTGAGTTTCTAGAATCTTCTCAAGCGAAATAAAATTGCCTATTTAACAAATGCCCATACATTGTCTAGGACAACTCTGGATGATAGTTCACAACTTTGTCTTGCAGATTACTATAATGAAGGTGCCCATGTGGGTTAGCATATTATAATCCTAAATTTCCACATTTGTAATGACAATACGAAGCCCACATTTTGTTCTCACAAATTGTTATTATTTCTTTATTTTTGTTATGTGCTTATGGTATTATGGGGTGCACCCTTCATCAAGTGATATCAAAATTGGAGTTCTTGAGTATGTGGATATGAGATTGCTGACTGTGAGGTAGTTCACATTAGGATTGTGGTTTGGGCTAAGTGTGCAGATCAGTCACTGATTGTAAGGTAGTTTGCACTAGGGTTTCAACAAAAGTGTGAAAATGCCTCCATTAAGAGAGCATGGTGGAAGAGTCATAGGTGTTATAGCTGAGGGTTTTAGATACCTCCAGAGATAGATGCAAGCATTGGAAGAACAAATGTGTAGAGGAATAAATCCTATTGTAAGAGATGAAAGTGAGGATGAAGGTGAAGAAGAAGAAAATGTTGAAGTAGAGGCAGTTCTGAACCCAGAAGAAGAAAGAATTTTCAAGGTCATCTCCAAGATTGGAAAAAGACATAAGTTTGAGGTGCCCACATTTTTAGGAAATCTTAACCCAGAGGAGTTGATCGACTGGATCAATGAATTGGAGGAATACTTTGATTATGAAGATATTGAGGATCTTGATAGGGTCAAGTTTGCAAAGGCAAAACTGAAGGGACATGCAAAGATATGGTGGCAAGAAATTCAATTGGAGAAAAATAGAAGAGGAAAGGAAAAAATAATTAGATGGGATTGGATGATAGCTAAATTGAACCAAAAAATCATTCTCGTGGATTATAAGCTTGATCTACTAAAGAAAATGCAAGGGTTGAAGTAGGTGGAAAGATCTATTAAAGAGTATACCGAGGGGTTATACCAAGTTCTCATAAGAACTGACCATGTAGAAGCTGATAAAGAGAAAGTAGCCTGATATCTTGATGGGTGAAGATCAAGCATTCATGAGGATTTGAGCCTAGATAGAATGATAAATATTGAGGAGGCATATCAATTTTTCTAAGAGTTGAGGAGAAGCTGACAAAGAAATATGATAACGTGAATAGTGGAAGAGGTTGTGGTCGAAGATCTGGCAGATGGTCTTATGGAGGCCAAAATGATAGTCAAAAGAACAAGGATGAGGCCAAAATTAGTAGTTACAACCAAAGGGGAAGAGGTAGAGGGAAAGGATCTGGAAGAGGGGGTTTTTGTGGAAAATGTTTTCACTGTGGAGAAGATGTGCATAGAGAATTTGAATGCTCCCAATGATAAGGAAGGATTGATAGAAGAATTGAAGACCATGTTAGAGTTGTGCATGTTGATGAAGATGCCATATCATCACATTTTAAAGATGCTAAAAGAGGAGAAGTCCTAGTTAACAGAAGAGTCTTTCTAAGTGGTGAGAATGAACCTGATCAAAGAGGGAGTTTGTTTTGTAGAAGTCACAAATGTGAAGATAAGTGTTTTGATCTGATCATTGATGGAAGAAGTATTGAAAATCTAGTATCAAAAAAATGGTCAAAAATTTGAAGCTAAGGAGGTAGAAACACATGTATCCATATTGTATTGCATGTGTGCAAGATGACCATAAGGTGATGGTCAGTGAGAAATGCTCAATGAAGTTCAAAATTGGAAGCTACCAAGATGAGGTGTTGTGTGATATCATACCTATGGACATATGTCACATGTTGTTGGGAAGGTTGTGGTAGTTTGTCAGGCATGTTGTACATGATAGGTATATAAATACCTACTCTCTGACAAAGGATGGAATCAAACATAAGCTGAAGCCATTAAAGGATACATATGAAAAGGTATGCAGTGTTGCTAGAGTCTTTTTTGTTGATGGAAAATAGTTCTTAGAGGGTGTCATGTCCCCTTTTCAAATAATTAAAAATAATAATCTTTGCTAAGACAGGCAGGCCCAAGAAAGTGAAGTTTCGGAAAAAGGGAGTTAATCTTTGGAAACCGTTGGACTAATAAATGATAATAATTATTAAAATATGTTTCATTAACCTCTCTTGGACGTGAGTTACAGTTATGCCCCTTTTAAAGAGGTTTGGAGGCATTTTGGGGGGGATTCTAGAACTTGATTTTTGCTCATTTTTTGTTATTCTTCAGAGGCTGCCAAACCTGTGGAGAAGGAGACCCAAGAACGGGAGTTTGCAGGTTTCCAGGGAGACCCAAGAACGGGAGTTTGCAGGTTTCTAGGAAGGCTAAGGATGGGAGTTTGAAGCCATTCCATGTGCATGCTCATACAGAGTTTGCCTTTGTGCTGAACAATGTAGATTTGTGAGTTTCCGGGTGTATTTTTGTAAGAGTTTGGTGTTTTCGGTTGAGTATTTCATATCAGTTTTGGTTGCTGCTGTATTTTATACTTTAAGCTGTTAAATAGAGCTGAATATATATATATTGGGACGTGATTAAACTTCTGAGATAGATTATTAGTGTTCTTGTGGTGTTTCCGGGCATATCTTGTGCTATTTCGGGAGCCCGATGAGCATAGTTTTGGTCCTACATTTTCGAGCTGTTGTGTAAAGGCTATACAGATCTGGAAATGTCAATTTGTAGGCTGTTATTCTGCTGAAAGTTCTGTAAAAATTTCCATTTTCAGATTCATTAATAATTCGTGAAGTTGTGAAGCTTTTAGCACTATTTTCAACATACCCGATTTGGGGTTTCTTAAGGAATTTGGTGGATCTTTGGGATATTAGCTGTTTGATTTTAAAGATCTGATTAGAGGTTGGAAATATCATGAAAAATCAGAAAAGGGACATTTCAGTGGTATCAGAGCCATGATCTTGCCAGCCTGAGGGTTTGTAGAAGTTGCAGGTCAGTTTTGACAACTACCCAGATCTTGCATGTTAGTTTTGATAACTACCCAAATCTTGCATGTCAAAATTTATGGTTGCATTCTACTTCTAATCATATGCATGTTAGTTCTTGGTGAATTTGGTGGTTGCATGTTGCTTCTAATCAGTTGCATGTCAAAATTTATGGTTGCATGCAACTAAGTGAAAGAGAAAAAAGATATTTGCAACGAGAAAAGAATAAAGAAATTTTGATCAAACCTCCAGTTGAAAGTAAAAGTAAAAAATCCAAGGAAGGGAAAAGTATGGCTGATCCAGATAAGATGGCAAAGAAATTCTTCCAAGACATCCAAAATACTCAGAAGCAAACAGTGGATAGTTTGGCAAAAACTAGAGAGGCTTTGCGAATATTGACAGAAAAACTACAAGGAGTTGCATCTATTAATGAGAAAGGGAGCACTTCAAAGGAGCCAAGAAATCTGAAATCCACACCATCTAAATCAACCAAAACTATTTTCTTGCCTGCAGATGAGCCACCAGTACCAAATCCAGCCATTAATCCTATGGAAGAGGTTACAGGTAACTTGATTACATTAAGAGCTACTTATAATGGCTTAGATGATGACTTTCGTAGTTCAGTTCCTTTTAGAGAATATGTGGATATGATGAACACTTTGATGCCCAAGAAAGAGTACAGAAGGGAGCATGACATAAGTGGAAGAGAGCTCAAAAATAAAATAAACAAGTTTATAGCACCTACTTTTGATGGAACAAATAAAATTTCAGCTAGAGCATGGCTACAAAAATTACAGACCTTCTTCACACTTAACCCCATGAAGGAGAGTGATGTTGTTCAAATTGCAAGTCTACACTTGGAAGATGCAGCCTATGATTGGTGGTATCATGGAATGACTACTCAAGGTCATGATCAGGTAACTACATTTGATGATTTTAGTCAAAAAGTGATAGATAGATTTGACCTCAAGGATGATGATTATGAGGATGTTGTTGTGCATGATGGTGAGATACCTGGTGTAGATGAGCAGACATTGAGCATTCATGACTTTTTTGAGAGAGAGTACCAGGCACAGTTAGATGCTTCGTCACATGAGGTTGAGGCTAGTAGTACTTCATATGATTTATCCCGCCAGCTGAAGGTGTGTGAAGACAGTATTGTCACTACATTATCTCATCATGACAGGTATGTGGAGTTAGTTGGTATTGGTCATATTACTCAAGTCAGGATTTTGCTTGAGTTACCAGCTAATTCTAGTTTACAGATATGGGCTTGAGATTCTTATATTGGCATTTGGGGTTCAGTTGACTGTAAATCATTAACACTTTTTGGTAGCAGTGATTGTTTGGGTGCTACCATGGATTTGATTAGCAGATTGCACGGTGTTGTATTTTCTTGTGCCAGGAGCTTATCTGATGTTGGTATTAGTTTTTATACACCGGTGTTGGGCTTTGTTCATATATCCAGTCGACCATACTTGCTGGAATGTGTTGATGATCTTTCATATTTGGCAGTGTGTACAGATGAGTCCCAGGATCATATTGGCATTGATGACATCCAGGAGGATGTAGTGGGCAATTTTGAAGACTTAGTTTCTTTGGGTACAGAGGAGTTGGACAGCAGTGCTACAGTTTTTGATACTCTGTATGTTGATATGAGCTTTAGAGTTGATTCACAGGACATGGATGGTAATACTCTAGAGACTAGTAACTTTGAGGATACTCCTTTAGACAGTGCATCAAAGGAGGTTTGTAGGAGACAGTCAAGCCAATGCCATCATGTGTCTAATCAGTTGAGAGTTAGTGACCGAGACATTGCTATCACTTGCCAACATTTTGATGCTGCTCGTCAGTTATTAGCAGTTTATGGATGGGGTTCTCCTACTAGTGATGAGCATGAAGGAAATTATCTTTCCTTGACAGAGATCCACTCTTTATGGGAGGCTATTCAGATTTTGAGATAGAATTATATGCAATTGGTAGCTGACAGAGATTATCTTATGGAGTGGGGTAGTACAGCATATGATGCATTGTTGGCCAAGGAAGATGAGGTGAGTGAGCTTACTGAGCAGCTTGAGGTGACTTCTGAGATTCTTGAGAGTACACAGTTGACTTTGAAGGAGTCACAGTTTCATTTGGCTAAGGTGAACATGGAGTTAGAGCAACTACAGTCTTTATCTGATTCTATACAGTCACAAGCTATGGTGTTTGGTGATTCAAGGATGTCCATGGCTGAGATTGTCAGAGACAGTGGAGATGGGGATGCATCCATCCTTGATACTAACATTGGCATATCAGGTTCATTCCCACTAGAGTAAGGTTTAGTTGAGTTGGGTATTGTAGCAGATTATTGTATGCCTAACAGGGTGGTGGCCTCTAGTACTGAAGGCACAGAGACTAGAGATGTATCAAAGGTCATGTGTGATGTTGGTGAGTCGACAGTTGGCATGGTTCCTGCTAGTAATACTAATCCCTTGGTGATATCTTTGGAGGTAGTAGTCAGTTCCAACATGGTTGATGATCAATTGCAGTTAGTTTCATCTGGATTACAGTCTGAGCCACTGACTGAGATTGGCACTTTCTATCGGCATTACACTGTGAGGTACGCTCATCAATTTACCTTTGATGACCATGTTGATGAGATTATGATACAGAGATGTACTTTGGTTCCTAGTGCTTATCATCAGTTATGGAATAGTTTGAGGCCTCGAGATGAGAGTTGTGATGGGCACGACATGGTGACAGGTTCTGTAGTTGATAGCTTGATAATACATTACTTAGAGCAGGAGTTTTGGAGTGATGCTTCAGCAAGTGTTGTTATTGATTCTACTCCTTTGGCTATGACATCTCCTGACTTAGCTAGTGATCAGTCACAGTGGGTTGTATCACTTGTTCATGGTGAGCTGTTGACTGAGGTTGGTTTTTTTAATCAACGTTATATTGCAGGGTATGTACATCAGTTAACAATTGATCCTTATGCTGAGGAGTTGATGGCAGGAAAATTTGGTTTGGGTTCCATTTCTTGTTGTTTATCTTGTGATGGCTTTTCACCATCGGGGGTGCATGGGAGTTATGGTTATGAGACAGTGGCCAATGATCTACAGAGTTGTGTTGACTGCAGGAGTTGTACAGTGTGTGGATTCTCCATACTTGGTATAGTTTCATTTGAGAGCATTCACCATTGTTGCAGAGTTGGATTGTACATTCCATATAGGCCAGTGGAATGCATTGATGGTATTTACTATGTTGGTAGTCCACTTTACTTGGGTTTTGATATTCTAAGAGTTTGTGTCTCATGGGTTTTTGACTGTGGTAATGGTGATTTTGGAGTTTGTTTGAGCTATAATTGCCAGTTTGATTATGGATTCCTCTTGGTCATATTGCAGAGGATCTTGCAGGAGTCTGTGTTAATTGGTAGTAGTATAGTTCATGACTACATTTGGGATCCAGGAGGATTGATTGGTTTATTGTTCAGCCATTGCTTGAGGACAAGCAATGTTTGGGAGGGGAGGACTTGTCATGTCCCCTTTTCAAATAATTAAAAATAATAATCTTTGCTAAGACAGGCAGGCCCAAGAAAGTGAAGTTTCGGAAAAAGGGAGTTAATCTTTGGAAACCGTTGGACTAATAAATGATAATAATTATTAAAATATGTTTCATTAACCTCTCTTGGACGTGAGTTACAGTTATGCCCCTTTTAAAGAGGTTTGGAGGCATTTTGGGGGGTATTCCAGACTTGATTTTCACTCATTCTTTGTTATTCTTCAGAGGCTGCCAAACCTGTGGAGAAGGAGACCCAAGAACGGGAGTTTGCAGGTTTCCAAGGAGACCCAAGAACGGGAGTTTGCAGGTTTCCAGGAAGGCTAAGGACGGTAGTTTGAAGCCATTCCATGTGCATGCTCATACAGAGTTTGCCTTTGTGCTGAACAGTGCAGATTTGTGAGTTTCCGGGTGTATTTTTGTAAGAGTTTGGTGTTTCCGGTTGAGTATTTCATATCAGTTTTGGTTGCTGCTGTATTTTATACTTTAAGCTGTTAAAATAGATCTGAATATATATATTGGGACGTGATTAAACTTTTGAGATAGATTATTAGTGTTCTTGTGGTGTTTTCGGGCATATTTTGTGCTATTTCGGGAGCCCGATGAGCATAGTTTTGGTCCTACATTTTCAAGCTATTGTGTAAAGGCTATACGGATCTGGAAATGTCAATTTGTAGGCTGTTATGCTGCTGAAAGTTCTGTAAAAATTTCCATTTTCAGATTCATTAATAATTTGTGAAGTTGTGAAGCTTTTAGCACTATTTTCAACATACCCGATTTGGGGTTTCTTGAGAAATTTGGTGGATCTTTGTGATATCAGTTGTTTGATCTTAAAGATCTGATTAAAGGTTGGAAATATCATACAAAATCAGAAAAGGGACATTTCAGAGGGTATGATGTGTGAACATATGTGTTTTGAGATAATTCCAAAAGATGACAAAGAAGAAGCACCTGCAGAAGTTGCAAATTTTTTGAAAGAATTTCTAGATATTATATTTGATAATGTGCCTAATGGATTACCTATAGTAAGGAGGACCAATCACTAGATGGATTTGATTCCAGGAGCTAGTTTTCCAAATAAGGCATTGGATAGAATGAACCAATAGAAAGTGAGGAGTTGAATAGACAAGTGCATGAGTTGTTATAGAAGGGGTTGACTTGGGAGAGTCTAAGTCCATGTGTTGTACGAGTAGTATTACCACCGAAGAAGAATGGAGAATGGAGGATCTGTATAGATTCTTGCCTATCAACAAGATCACAATCAAGTATATATTTCCATTGCCAAGGATGGATCATATAATGGACTCTTTGAGTAGAGTTGTGTATTTCACAAAGATAGATCTAAAGAGTGGATACCATTAGATTCACATCAAAGAAGGGGATGAGTGGAAGACTACCTTCAAGAAAAGGGAAGGATTGTACAAGTGGTTAGTCATTCCTTTTGGGTTAACCAATGCACCGAGCACTTTCATGCGAGTCATGAATGAGGTATTGAAGGAGTCTCTAGTTAAGTTTGTCATTGTATACCTAAATGATATTTTGATCTTTAGTAAAATGTTGGAGGAGCATTTATTGCATATTCAAAAGGTATTTGATAATTTGAGGGAAGAAAATTTGTTGATAAACTTGAAGAAGTGTAGTTTTGTGAAGGAGTTGGTGTACCTGAGATTTGTAGTTTTAGCATAAGGTCTGAAAATGGACCCAGAGAAAGTGAAGGTTGTCCTTGACTAAAACAATGAGAGGGGAGAGGAAAGAATTTAAGTGGAATGTAGGAGTAGATAAGATTTTTAATATGTTGAAATAGAAAGTTATAGACCAACCTATTTTAGCACTTCTAGATTTTAACAAGGTGTTTTAGGTAGATTGTGATGCTAGTGGTACTACAATAGGAGTTGTTTTGAGCCAAGAAGGTAGACCCATTCCTTATTTCACTAAGAATTTGAATGATGCCAAAAGAAAATATTCTTTTATGATCAAGAATTTTATGTTTTACTTCAAGCATTAAAGAAGTGGAGACAGGATCTTATTCCTAAGGATTTTGTTCTATATACTAAACCTCAAGCTTTGTAATATTTGAATAGTCAAGGAAAATTAAACTAGAGGCATTTGAAGTGGGTTGAGTTTTTGCAACATTATACATTTTTTTTGAAACATAGAAGTAGAAAGTCTAACCAAGTTGTTAATTATCTTAATAGAAGACAACTTTTTCCGATAGAGATGAATATTGAGTTGGTTGGGTTCAAAGAACTTAGTAATTTGTATCCAGAGGATCCTAATTTTGGTGAAGCTTCGAAGGCTTGTACATACTCTATTACACTTGACAAGACACAGTGGTTGGATTTCATAATTCAAGATGGTATGATGTTCAAAGGAGGTCAATTGTGCTTTCCCAGAAGTTCTATGAGAGAGAATCTCATCAAGGAGAAGCATAGTGGAGGATTGGTTGGAGATTTTGGGAGAGATAAGACCATTGCTTTGGTTGCTAAGAATTATTACTAACCATAGTTGCAAAAATATGTGGAGAAGTTTGTATAGAGTTATAGAGTATGTTAGATGATGAAAGGAGTGAAGCAAAATATTGGGTTGTATCAACCATTACCTATATCAGAGAAGCCATGTGAGGATGTTAGCATAGATTTCATTCTTGGATTACCAAGGACTCAACAAGGACATGATTCTAATTTTGTGGTGGTTGATGCATTTTTAAAGATGGTACATTTCATTCCCTACATGAAGACTAGTGATGTTGTTCATGTGGCAAAATTGTTTTTCAGAGAAACGGTGAGACTACATGGTCTGCCAAAGAGTATAGTTTCAGAATGACATACCAAATTTGTTGGGTGTCTCTAGCATACATTGTGGAAGCAATTAAAGACAGATTTGAAGTTCAGTTCATCACATCATCCATAGACTGATAGACAAATAGAGGTGGTGAATAGGAGTTTGGAAAATTCACTGAGATGCTTGGTTAGCGATAAGCCAAAAGGATAGGATCTAATTTTACCATAGACATAATTTGCATATAATAATTCTATCAATAGGAGCACTGATAAATCACCATTCTAGATTATGTATGGGAGTAGTCCTAGAAATGCTTTCGAATCGAGGCAATTGGTTAAAGGAGAAATAAGTAGTGTTGAAGTAGAACAATTTGTTGAATATTTGAAGAATATCCATGAGGAGGTGAGGAAGCACATTATCAAGATGAATACACAGTACAAGGATAAGGTAGATGTAAAAAGGAGGTATAAGGAATTTCAAATTGGGGATGAAGTCATAGTTCTTATGAGAAAGGAGCATTTTCCAGTAGGTACATATAATAAGTTGAAAATGAAGAACTTTGCAAGATAATGAAAATGCATGATTCTAGAAATGCAGATGAAGTGAAGTTTCCTACTAAATTGAATATTTCACAAGTATTTAACATTTCAAATTTAACAGAGTATTATGAAGGAGGTGATGGAGATGAAGTTGCAGAAGTGCAGTTGAGTATTCTAGCAACCAGTTTGGCTACAAAGGAGATTGATGAGATACTAGATAGTTGTGTTGGCAACAATACAAGGAATAGAACTTATGAAGAATACCTGGTCAAATGGAAAGGGAGGCCAATAGAAGATTCATCATGGATAGCAAGGAAGGAGGTTAATTATCATAGTTTTCCTCTGAACACCTGACATGTGATGGGGTCACTTCTCAAATTACCCCGGATGTCTGATAGAGGAGCATCCTAGGTGTAAGAGAAATTTTGCATCATCCAAAAATAATTCCTTTTTGTTTCTTGAATAAGGGTGGTCTTAGTGTAGATTTTTTGTATCTAGAGACTTTATACTTAGTAATTCATTCATACGAGCTCAAAATGTCCTAATCTTAGAGGTCGATATTCATCTTGGATATATTAGCCTACCAGTTGAGACTTAGTGTCATGTCATGAGTATTCATGGATTTATTGCGGATTTTTTTGGTGTTTAATTTTTATATAAAAACTTTAGACTCACTGTTGGAGACCTAAATGTGCCCAGATGAGGCCCAAAAAATGATAGATGGGTGCTTGTATGAATTTGTTTCTATAGATTAGAAGCTGAGGATTCTAAAAAGTGGTTATAATAGCTAATAAGAGCAATGATTCAAAATTTATGGTCTTCCGAAGTTGGGCTGACCAAAATTTCCAAAATAAATGTCAAAAATGTATTTGGCCGACTCTATATGTATTGTTAGGGTCTGTTGGCCCTAGGTATTAAGTTTGAGTGTCTAAAACCTTCCCGAGCAGCATAAAATTGCCTATTTAAGAAATGCCCATACATTGTCTAGGATAACTCTGGGTGATAGCTCGCAGCTTTGTCATGTAGATTATTGTAATGAAGGTGCCCATGTGGGTTACCATATTATAATCCTGAATTCTATAATTCCGTATTCGTGGCCATACTAAGAAGCCCATATTTTGTTCTTACAAATTGTTGTTATTTCTTTGTTTCTGTTATGTGTTTATGGTATTAATGGGAGTGCCCTTGATCATATAGTCACCAAATAAGAATAAAGTCAATGAACATAAAATAAAAGGTCAAAATAAGAAAAAAAAATAAAAAATAAAAAATAAAATACATAACAAAAAAGAAAAAAGACCTATGCATAAAATGAGGTAAAAATAAACAACCATTTTTTTGAACATAAGACAAAAAACCTACAACAATAAGAACTAAATAAAAAGATAAAGACCAACTAGGAAATAGAGAAAAATTAAAAGCAACTAAATAGGGTTAAAAGCAAACCAACCCAACACAAAAATAGACAAAAAAGGAGCTCATTTTTTTTTGTCTATTTTTGTGTTGGGTTGGTTTTCCTTTAACCCTATTTAGTTGCTTTTTAATTTTACTTTATTTCTTGGTGGGTCTTTATCTTTTTATTTATTAAGTTTTATTTAGTTCTTATTGTTATAGCATTTTTGTAATGTTCAAAAGAATGTTTCTTTATTTTTACCTCATTTTATGCATAGGTCTTTTTACCTCATATATATGGAGTAAAGCATAAATATAAAAATAAGACAAAAAATATCAATTCATAAAATGAACATTATAGAAAATCAAGTGTATAAATATATATACAATTGATTTTTAATATAATTCATTATAATTTAATCTTGAATTTTGGTGTTCTACTATATTCATATATATAGTACTATATATATGAATATAGTCTACAAAATTATAATGACTTAAACTAATAAATTAAAATCAAGGAATAATATATAAATTTAAATAAACATAAATAAGATAAAATAATATATCAAGTATATATATTTTGTATTCAAATATATAACAAGTATATATATTATATATTCACATATAGAACATATAGAGAGTGTAGAATAGATATGCATCAAGTAGGTATATAAACTAGATTATTGTGTATGTAAAGGCTTAAAAAAAAGAAGAGATATATATAACATTAACTATTTATTCATTATAATTTTGTTCTTAAATTTTAGTTATATAGTGTATATGTATATAATATGTACTTTGAATTTAATTTTTGTCATATTGAGCCTGCCGCCTCTCACCCCTCTCTCTCTCCCCAAAAAAAAGTAATATAAAAAAAATGAAAATCAAAGTGTATATAAGGTCTAACTATATATGTGAATATAATAGATAACTGAATTTTAGTTATTTACTATATTTTTGTAACTAGACCTTACATGATCTTCATGTTAGTTATAATATTTTTCTTAGCTATATATATATATATATATATATATATATATATATATATATATATATATATATATATATATATATATATATATATATATATATATATATATATATATATATATATATATATATAAAGCTAAGTAAAAAAAATAACAAGAATGAAAATCTAAGTGTACACAAGGTCTAATTATATAGGTGAATATAGTAGATAATTAAAATTTTAGAATTATAATGAATAAAATCATAAAATAAAACACAAAGCATATAAATACAAACAAAGCTAAATATATAAAAAAGAAAAGAAGAAAAGAGAATAAGATGTGCCTACATACATAAGTATTTACATATGTTTATGTATGTAAGTCTGACAACATGAAGAGACTTCTAGAAGAAAAATAACCAATATGAATCCACAAGAGTAAAATACGGCAATAAAGACTAACACATAGAAACAACAAAGAGAAATAAAAAGGAGGAAGAGTGCAAGAGAGAAAGGGGGGGTTCAGGTAGACAAGGGAAGAAGACACCACATCGTAGGGGACAAAGGAGGACAGGGAAGAAACCTAGGGCTATGGGCTACCCTTAAGGTTCCTACTATTGGAGAGTAAAGATTGCCACGACATACTAAGAATCCACCCTTGATCTCTATTTAGATTAGAGGGGTGGTTGTTTATCTCTATGGCCTCCTTAAGTTCTCTCCTAAAGAAGTTATCTTTTATAGTGAGAATCTTAGTACTTTCCAGAAAAATATGGTTCTTGGTGGCTCGAGAGTGCTCAACTAGAGTGAACTTAAGAACTCATTCATGTTTTATGTCAATGCTATGTTCCTTGATCCTAGTACTAAAGGAATGAAATATTTCACCTATATAAGGTGTATCACATGAACAAGTGACCTTATAAACACTCAACTCATTGAGAATGTCTCTTGGATATTTAAGAAATGGGGTACACTACCTCACCAAGGATAGAGGCTTGAAGGCACATCATATACCTTTCTTGGAGAGGATTTTGGACACCTTGTGGGAGATGCCCTCAATGTATAGTAAATTTTCTCTAGGGGGTCTAAGTCCAAAGAGTGAGAGGACCAATAAAGGAAATGAGATTTGGCTTGAATCATGGCTCTGGATATTTGTTTAGCAGAATAACCATTCAACCTAAAGATATAATGTAGATGGTCAAGCTCTTACTAAAGGTTGTTAGCATCACAAATATGGCAAACCCTCAAGGTGAGGGTTTTTAGGAGCCCCACTTTTTGGCTAGGGTGATGATGTGACAAGGAGTGGAGGCACAAATTAGTGTGGGTGGCCTTGTAGAAAACTCAACATCCTATGGAATCATCATGTTCTTTTTATGAGGAACACATCTAAGAAGGAAAGATGGTTGTCAGACTCAAGCTCCCTAGTAAAGGTGAGGGACAAGTAAATGTTGTTAATGTACACAAAGAACACTTCAATATTATCATGACCATGGGGCCAACACACATTGGTGTCATCTACTAATATTTTCCACCGCTTAGGTTTAAGAGGGGAGGAAAATAGAGCCACTTCTTTGAAATGTTCCATGAAGAGTTTAGCTATGACTGGAGACAAGGGTGACCCCATAGCTACCCCTTTGACTTGCTCAAAAATAACACCTAGGAAGATAGAAAGGTAGACTAAAAATAGAATTGCACTAAGTTGGCAATCTTTGGATTCACCTTAAGTCTTACAATCTGAATAACAATGAGAATGGGAATTTTGGTGAAAAGAGAGATGACATCAAAACTCAATAAAAGTTATGAGCTTTCAAGATGTGCATCCAGGATAAACTAAACAAAATGGGAGGAATCCTTGACAAAAGAGTTAGCGTGCATGATCAATGAACATGGCAAGAAGTTTGGAGAGAAAGGAGGTAAGCTTGTAGGTTGGATAGTCAATGATGTCCACAATGGGCCTCAATAGAATGCTAGGCTTCCAGATTCTTGGGATACCATAAATACAAGGCATCACTTCCTTGGAGGGGACATGATGCTTCTTGGTCGCATCATCAAAGGAGGACCTTACTACCAAGGATCTAACTATCATAAGAATATTGGAACAAGGGTTATGAGAAATGACTTTATGGCTACTAGAGTCAAAGAAGAGAGTGTGCATTTTGAAAATGTAGTTAGTCTTGTACAAAATGACTATGGCAGTGCCTTTTTCAGCTTTAGAGATGATCATATCATTGTTTCTAACTAATTGATTTAAGTCCATGATCTCCACCTTTAATGTAGTACATAACCAGATCAACCCCCAAAGGAGGTGATCTACTTCCAAGAAATTAACCACACAATAGAAACACAACACAAGATATAAGATTTGATACCAAAATCAACTCTTTATTCATAACAAATTTGATATCATTGATTGTGTTAGGTTGTAAGGCCTTCTCAGTTACGATGAAATATAAAGCAAGTAACAATTCTACAAGATCCCTCAAGATCCAACCCAAACCCTTGCTAGTCTAGATCTATAACACAAAAACACTATGGTGAGAACCTCCCACAATATCTAAACTTGTGCTGGCAAGCCACCAAGAAATTTCCTTGTTTCCCAAGATGCAACTACTAGCTCTGCTCCCAAACTTTGCTCTCTTAGCTACTCCATGTTGAATGAATTCTAACTCAAGACTCCCATAAACCCCTTACTTATAACCAAATAAGCCATAAGTCGGCCTAGAAAGTTAAAAATTAAATAAACCCTTACATTAAATGCATATTTAAGCCACAATTTGGCCTTGCAAGTTACAAATTAAATAAACATATCCTTATATTAAATGTATATTTAAACCACAAGTTAGAATACAACAAGCATTAAATATAAAATGTTAACCCTTATGTTGACCTGTGATAACCACATGATCAAGTGTCAACAAATAAGAGCAATCTAGGCACCATTGAGAAAATATGCTTTTCAAGCTCCCAAAGCATCATTGAGCACTATAAGCTTGCCAAGTTGCTTTAGTGACCGAGTGCCTTTTGCTATTGAGCCCCTTCAGTGACCAAGGTCATTGGTCAACACTGCAACCATGAACTACCCCAATAAGGACTGAGTAACACACTTCAACCAAACACAAAGCTTCTCCACTGAGCTAATTTGGTCAAGCCTCCTACTAGGAAATACCACAAAGATGGTTGAGCACCTCCATTTCTCCACCAAAAATGCTAGAGTCTTTAGGAAACTCAAGTGCCCCTACATCTAACTCCTACGGTACAAAGAAAAGTGTGTTCCACACTTTGTTCCTTCATGAGAATGAGACTTCCAATCCATGACAGACAAAAGAACAAATCTATAAATCACCCACACATATGGCATCCATCAAAATACTACAATAATTTGTATCACCATGAACCAATCAACATGCAACTTATCACCACAATCTATATCAACAATAGGTTCATCCAACTCTACATATGTAACAACATCCACAACAACATGTACATCTCTAACCTTATCAATAGCATCATGTAATTCCTCAATAATATATGCCAAACTCTCACCATCAATGATCTCATTGTCCACAACAAGATGCTCTACAATATATAACTCATCACCAACAACAACATGATTATCCACAATCAAATTCTCTACGATTTCCATGTCATATTCATCCAATTGGTCATGAAAATAAATCTCCATCCCAACATTAATGAGGTTAGGAACTAGGGATAAATTTAATGTGAATTTTCACTAAATGGTGAATTTCACTCATCAGAGACCCTGAATTTGGCAAAAAAATTGCATTTTTGGGGTGGTCATGTCACCTGCACTTTATGAAAATTGGGTTCCATGCTTAGAATAACTACCAATAATGATACAAACAATACATTTGGCGATGACTTCACCAATGGAATTTAATCTTTTCACATGATAAATCAAATATTTTCACCTATAATTTTGGAGTCTTATCTTATTTGATGGACACATTTGCCAATATGTGGTAAATATTTAAGTTGGGTTATATATTAAGTACATATACTTGAAACATGTCACTATTCCAAAGACATTCCAAGTAAGTCTTAATCCTTTTAATCTTTGTCTCAAAATAGGTTCAATTATGGACAGATGTCGTTATTCCAAAAACTTTCTTGAAATCTTGTTCTCCTTTAACATTTTGGCCCAAAATAGGATTATACCAATTATTTAGGATCATTTGATCGTTATTAAATAGGGTTACTATTTTTAGATGATATAAACATATTTTTCTAGGTATTTGTACTTTAGGTTGCATGTTTTTTTAATAATTAAAAATTACCAAGGTTTTAAGGAATTTTCATCCAATAGAAATAAAATCACCAATAATTTTTTTTCCTCATTTAAAAAAAATTGCCAGTAGAAATTGAACTTTTCTCCCTAAAATAATGTTGAATTTTCCATGATTTCATACTTTTTTCCAAAGGGGGGTTTCTTAAAGTTATTCTTGTTAGGAACCTCTTTAGCAACAAGCACAAGTTACTATACATGTTTCACATTAGACTCCACAAATTGATCAACAAAACCAACCTCAACCTTGTGATGAAATATTCATTCTCAAACAAGTCTCCTAACTGAAGAGATAATTCACTTCTGGATCGGTAGACTCCAAATCCATAAATCTCTGTGAAACTCAACTAGCCTTTCCTTAACTCGATCGGTAAAACTAGCTTCCAACTAATAAAATGTCTCTGAAATATTTGTCTCCACCACATCATAGAGATTTGTAATCATCCCAAGGTCCAATCTTCTTGGAGGCATCTTCCAAGATCTTCAAAAATCCTCTGCAAAATATCTCTACCCAGATCAAACCTTCACTCTTATACCACCTAATGTAGTACAAAACTAGACAAACCCCTAATAGAGGTGATCTAGTTCCCAACAATTAACCACACAATGGAAACACAACACAAGATACAAGATTTGATACTAGGGTGAGTGCACCAAGTTGGTGTACAAAAAAGTGGACACCCAACAAAAAAATGCAAGATTCTCAATAACCCGATCAGGTTATTTAAAAGTGAAATAAGGGCTAGGCTTGGTATCCAAGCCTAGACATTATAATTTGAAAAACCCAATCGGGTTATTAAATTTATCTTATTTAATAAAAATTAGGTTATTTAAAATTATTCTTATTAAAACCCAATTAGGTTTTAAGAAACATAAAAAAATTTCTGTTGCCCACATTTAAGGGTGCTTTTATACCTCAAATGACAATAGAAGTGTGGAGTGCAAAGAAGAAAGAGAAAACCTGATTGATTTTGTGAGGAAAAGTGGATTTTTATTGAATTTTCATCCATGGAACCCCACAAGTGAGGTAAGTCTTCATTCTTTTCATTGTTTATATATTTTTCCATCAAATTTTATAATGTGGTTTTGTAATTTTTTTACATAATTTGTAATTGTTTTAAATTTTTTTAAAATAGATGCATCAATGAATCCAAGAAAATGAGGGAGAGGCAAAAGACCACCTCCTACACAATCAAACCTTCCACTAGTTGTGACACAACCAAAAAACACTCCACCCATTGTGACACAAGCACAAAACCCTCCACCCATAATGACACAAGCACAAAACCCTCCACTCAAAGTTCCTATTCAATAACCACTACCACCTATAAACCCTCTGCACATATTATTACATCATTTAACTACTACACAAGAGGATGTCATATACTGCCTTACAAAAAATAGTGCTTACATTAGCCAAATGGTCAATAGGTTGTGGTCATCTACACTTTCTCACAACTTGACCCTAGAGAATACACTTGAACAAATGACCCAAAATGTGAATGAGGTGTCTAGGGAGGTTATGAAATGGGGTACATGGAGGGATAGGTGTCATGTATTTTGTGCCAATGGGTTATCATATCAGAAAGTGAAAGATAAGGACAGAAAGAAAGGTACTATATGTTCTCTTTTCACTAATCCTATATCTGACAACTCCCTATTACACACTACCAAAACTTTTCCTATTCATTTATGCATTCATACTATGATGAGAACATGTTTTTAGGATTTGGGGTATATGGTATTTTACCTACCACCATGTAATAATTATTAGGTACCTCTATATTTTCTAAGAAAGATATATTGTGAGTTCATCCTTGACAAGAAGCCAAATTACTTTGACATCCATGAGCTATAAGGGAGAGGGAGAGGCTCTACGCAAGATAGACCTAGGGCTCATAGGGTGGTACCACAACATGAGAGGAGATGTACAACATGAAAAGCCATGCCTCATGTTGTGCTCCCATCAATTGTAAGGGAGTTTATTCATTTACAAACTCTTCATGTGACTGCATCATTGATAAATGTTATCATTGAGCATGGCTCACAGTTAGGTGGTTTTCCTTCACCTACGAAACCTTGACCATCATTACATGCACCTTTAGGGTCATCAAATCTTGTAACAACTATATTATCATTACCTATGGCACCTCAGTCATCACAACCTACGATAGCTCCACCAGCATCACCTGTACCACTTGTGTCATCTCCACTTGTGTCACCTGCACCACTAGTGTCATCCCCTCTTGTGCCACCTGCATCATCATCATGTGCATCGTTACAGTCTTCAAGGAATAATCAAAATTTTTGTTTTAGTTGTTAGTGCATGTGTGATGTGATGGATATTGAGGCATCTCAAGGTGGAGTGTCATCTCATCCATGTGTAATTTGTGGGCATACTTGTTATTCATATGAAGGTGGATATTTCACACTCATAGATGATTTGATGGTGATGGTCTTTGGTGGATAGGAGATACATTTTTTTTATTTGAGTTTTGACATGTAAGAATTTTTCTAAGGGAAAAATTCACCTAGGAACTAAGAACTCAAACACAAGCACAACTGTAGACCAAAAATGGATATGGTAAATTAATTAGAGTATGTCCTAATTCATTGCTCTATTTTGTATGTGATATGATGTACAAACACAGTAGGAGTGTCTGTACATAAAGACCTCTCAGGAAACACCTAAAATGTCTCTAGAAACAACTAGGAGTGAAGATAAGCATTGTCAACTAAGCACACACCTTATCCAACATTCTAGATGAGTGGATAAGAATGAGAAGGTTGTAGACACCATGTGCATAAAATAGGTGTGGACTCCTATGTTGTCAACATGACAACTCACAAGAGTACTCATACTCCTAGGTGGCTAATAAATAAATAATAAAAATATGCATTAACCTAAGTAAACTTAAGTAAGTGTAAATAGTAAATGCTTATTTACACCAACACCCCCCCTTAAGTGCAACTTAGGGGAATGCCCTTAAGCTTACAAAAACTAGGATGAAATGCATGATGGATCCTAGATACTAGGCCATGTTAGGTACCCATGTACAAAATGAAGATGCAATCTCTCATAAAGCAAGGAAAGAGGGAAAACCTCATGGGAAAAATCCTCCCCTAAAAAGAGAGATGAAAGAGGATGCATGGATGGATGGAGTAATCAAGACCCCCCATTACAACATACATCCAGTATATACAAGAGAAAAAAGGAGAAGGACAAAATCCCCTAAGAGGAAAAAGTCCCCCCTAAAAAGGAGAAGAAGGAGATGAGGTAGTCGCCTGCCCCCTCCACTAAAAGTAGTGTGCCGATCAGTAAGAAATGCTCTGATGTAGAAGCTGATCCATGACTACTAAATGATGTTCCTCAAAAAATGCAAGGGTACCTGTAAGATGTGACCTCTGGATGGAGAAGGAATCTCTATGATGATTGGTGTCACTGAAACTTGTTCAAATGTCCTTGTGTCGATATCGATTATGGCTTCCTCCAAAACTATTGAAGAGAAGTATAGACCAAACAAGGAAGGATGCATAACCTTCTTCAGGAAACCAATTGTCTTCTCAAATGTAGAAGAGACATCCTGTAGATGCTATAAATGAGAATCCACAATCATGTCAATGTGGAAAGATTGATCATGTAGAGAATGAAATTAAGGGTCATAGTGGCTCCTTGCAACAACTGTAGAAGAATCCTCAACAAAGAGAAGCAATAGATCATCATAAAAGTCTCCCGTATTTGCTGCATGTGACTCCAAGAATAGAACTGAAATGTCTGGCAAGAAATCATCACCTAGAAGACCATGTGTACCCTATAGTGTTGAAGTACATGAATCTATCACTATGGAAAAAGAAGAAGTATCTACCTCAAAAAGAAGATGAATGTCATCAAGAATGTCTCCCACATCTTCAATGTGAGACTCCATGAACAAGCCTACAAGGGTGGGAAGGAAGTCATCACATGAAGGTAGAGTAGGAAGACATAAAGGGTCCTACTACACTGAATCTAAAGCATTTGTGGTTGAAACTGGAGTAGTAGGAGCAACAAGAGCAGGAGGTGTGATCTCATCTGGAGTTGAAGAAACTATAGCTAGAGTGACTGGATGGAGAATGTCCTTTGGAGATGGAGGAACACATGGATCTCCATACTCTTCCCAAATAGACATCCAAATATCATAAGGAAAATGTGCCATTCTAAGAGGAGCAAAAGATTCCTTAGTCATACTGTTATACAGAAAGTGACAAAGGTTTACAAAATGTGTCCAATTAAAATGTGATGGCATTGAATAGAGATAAGGAAGCAATTTTGGATGGTCTCTTAGATGATCAACTATCAAAGTACTCCATTTGTGATAGTTCCTTGTTGTCAATTGTGGTCTAATACTAGACTAAAAAAATTGACAAATTCCATGAGATCAATCAATGAACCTCCAAAGAATTAAAGAGAATCAAAGAAACCCCTCCCAAAAAAGATGTTGTTGGCACTTGGTAGCCACTTGCCAATTTAGGGCCTATTTCTAAAAGTAGTATTTCTATCTATAGAACCCATAATCTAATTACAGATCTAGAAAGTAGACCAAAAAAAAAGCACTTAAAAAAAAATAGAACTTGATTTGGAGTCCAAATGAGCTCGTACTAAGCATTTTAAGTGGCAAAAATCAGGATTTGCAAGTTGCAAAAAAATTCAGGAATAGAGATGTCAAACCACCTACACCAATGTGTAGATCACAGAATTCTACCCCAAAACAAAAAAAATTTCTCACAAAAAGGAGTCCATATGAGGAAGATATCGCTATTTGAAAATCACTGCTGCTATTATTTTTCCTGAATTGCGGTCATGCCTCCAAAAATCAAATGAATCTAGATTCCACCTCGGATGTCTGATTTGGATGAAACAAAATTTGATCTGGGGGTTTTTGGACCTTCTGAATGTGATACAAATATCTAATTTGCACTAGCAAGCTCCAACCTTCACCTGCAAAAAATCTCTCCTATGGCCCTATGGCCAAATTTTTTTTTGAAAACAATGCAGATCCAAAAAAAATAATAGAGATATAGATGAAAAAAATGCAAATTTGAAAATTAAATGTGCAGATCTGAAATGATCATACCAATTCTACAAATTGGTCCTTCGAGTGCCGGTTTGCAAAAAAATTTGCCTCACAATCGACTTTGGACTAGGGTAAGCAACTTTATAGCCAATTTTCATTGAATTAGCATTCTAGATGTAATGGCAAGGTCAAATCTAGCTCTAGACACTCCCAATTTTTATAGTACTCCAGATTCGAGCTGAGGTACTGAAGCAACAAGTGGTCTCAAATGGCTATGTAATGAGAAAATCTCCAAGAGCTCTGATACCATGTAAGAATTTGGTATAGCTCTAATACCATGTAAGAGTTTTCCTAAGGGAAAAATTCACCTAGGAACTAAGAACTCAAACAAAAGAACAACTGTAGACCAAAAATGGGTATGATCAATTAATCAAAGTATGTCCTAATTCATTTCTTTTTTAGTATGTGATATGATGTAAAAACACACTAGGAGTTCTTGTATATAAAGGCCTCTCAGGAAGCACCTGGAATGTCTCTAGAAACAACCAAGAGATAAGATAAGCATTTTCAACTAAGCACACACCTTATCCAACATTCTAGATGAGTGGATACGAATGAGAAGGTTGTAGACACCATGTGCTTAATTAGTGTGTTGACTCCTATGTTGTAGACACCATGTGCATAAAAGAGGTGCAGATTCCTATGTTGTCAACATGACAACTCACAAGAGTATGCATACTCCTAAGTGGCTAATAAATAAATAATAAAACTATGCATTAACCTAAATAAACTTAAGTGTAAATAGTAAATACTTATTTATACCAACAAATATGAGATTATTTAATCACCTATATCATAAAAGTAAAAAATAAATTATTTTATAGACCAATTTAGATTGATATGTGAACAATATGCAATGCAGGGTGCAACAAGTGGTACAAGAACACCACAGAGTACTCATTCTACTAGAAGTTTAAAGCTAGGAGAAAGAACACCCGAGGTAATTTTTAAAAAATATTCTTTAAAGTACAATAATACATTGGCTTTAGAATATTATTTCTTAATTGGTATGACACTACAACACAAAGTTCCTCAAATATTATTTCCTAATTGTTTTACAATGAACACCCACTCTCTGAGAAGTCTTACGAGGAATCCAATAGAATATCCATGTCCAAGTTAGCTTAATGAGGAAATCTCATCTAATTACATCATGCAAAGTTTCTAGCACACTGAAACCTTTCCATCTCTCACACTCATCAATCCTCTTCCATGTCCCATAACTATCATCCTTCTTTCATCCAACCCACTTATAGATCCTCCTCCATTTCCTACCATTATTTAAACCCCTCTTATAAATCCTCTTCCATCTCCTACCATCATTGAAACCATCTCATTCATCAAATCCATCCAATTACCATCCACATCTCTTGCTCCTAGCGTTGTCCAAACCTCATCTAATGAACCTCATGAGTTTTGACATGAAATTATTTAATCACCTAAATATTGTAAAAGTGAATAATTTATAATTTTATAGAGCACTTTAGATTGATATGTGAACAATATGCAATGTAGGGTGCAACAAGTGGTATGAGAACACCACATAGTATGTGCTTTGCTAGAGGTGAGAGGCTAGGAGCAAGAACACTTGTGGTATTTTTTTTAAAATATTCTTAAAAGTAAAATAATACATTGGCTTTGAAATATTGTTTCTTAATTGTTTTGACAGTAACAACACAAAGTTTCATAAGTATTGTTTCTTGATTGTTTTACAATGAACACCCAATCTCTAAGAAGTCTTACAAGGAATCCAATAGAATATCCATGTCCAAGTTAAGTTGAGGAGGACATATCATCTAATTGAATCATGTGAAGTTTCTAGGATGCTGAAACCTTTCCATCTCCCACACTCATCATTCCTCTTCCATGTGCCCATAACTATCATCCCTCTTTCATCCAACCTGCTTATAGACCCTCTTCCATCTCCTACCATCATTTAAACCCTCCCAAATTCATCAAATAAATCCAATTCCCATCCACATATCTTGCTCCTAGCATACCCAAACTCCATCTAATTAACCTCACGAATTCATCCTCCATATACCCATCCACATCAAAGAACCTCCATATCACATAGGGTGTCTTGCAAGAGTGTGGAGATCATGAATCTCCACTCGTATTTCTTGACAAGATGCCAAAAGTTCATTCACATCTCTCTTTTCCTTCTTGGTCTCTTTGTTTTCAATTTAGGCCTTGTAGCCTTTTTGAGCCCCAACTTTATCTATCTTTCAACTATCCTTCCAATATTATTTATTTATCTTTTACCTATTACAACACTCTTTGATACTTCGTGCAAATCCTTTCCATTTCATTTTGTTAGAAGTCCTGAGCATCAAAGATGGGGTCAAACACAATAGAGGAAATATGTATGTATGCATATTCTTAGTTGAAGCCCTCTTGTGATCTCAATTTGGATTTCTTGTGTGTGTGATGGAAATCCCTAATGCCTACTCTATAATTCTAACATTTTATCACTTACTATATAGGTTATGCCTCATACCAACACCAATTCATCAGTAGTTTTACCTCTTGGTAGCATGGGAGATCTAGCTAAGGCTGCAATATATTTTTTATTTTTTTAACTCTATAATGCTAACATTTTATTGGTTACCATACAGGTTGTGCCTCATACCAACACTAATTCATCAATGGTTGTACCTCTTGGTATCGCAGGGGATCTAGCTTAGACTACAATATAGTTTTTTATTTTTGTACTCTATTTGGAATCCTTAATGCCACTCTATAATGCTAAAATTTTATTGCTTACCATACATGTTTTGCCTCATACTAGCACTAATTCATCAGTGGTTGTACCTCCTGCTAATATAAGAGATCTAGCTCAGATTGTAGTATGTTTTTTGTTTTTTTACTCTATTTGGAATCCTTAATTTCACTTTATAATTCTAACATTTTAACACTAACCATACAAGTTGTGCCTCATACCAGCATTGATTCATCAGTGGTTGTACCTCCTGCTAGCATGAGAGATCTAGCTCAGGTTGCAGTACATTTTTGTAATTGTTTTACTCTATTTGGAATCCCTAATATCACTCTATAATTCTAACATTTTATTGCTTACCATATATGTTATACCTCATACCAACACTAATTCATCAGTGGTTGTGCCTCCCGTGAGCATTGATTCATTGGCAGTTGTGTCACCCATCATCACTCTACCTCATCATTTTGTTATGAGTCCCACCCATCAATGAAGAAGCCCATTACCATTATCATTCAGTCTAACTATGGGACAAAGGGATGAGGTAATGAAAAACTCAACTATTTACAATTTAGAACCCAATTTCTAGTTATTTTCATATTACTTATAGATAAGATATTTAATATAGTATTTTAATTTTTCTTCTACAAACACCTGGCAAGCCATAGATTGCATCAAAGAGGCTCAATTTTGATGATCCTGCATAGTCATAGATATTGATAGTGATATAAATATGTAGTTCTACTCATCACATGCATTGACATATATTCAACTTTTATATTGTATATATTCGAGATTTGTATTGTGCACATTTGCCATTTCTATTGTACACATTCAACATTTGTTGGGTATTTGACTTTTGTATTGTACCGATGATATATAACATCCTTTTGTAACTATATGATTGATATGACATAATATATTGTTCATTTTGACATACATTAAACTTGGATTTCTATCCAACTTATTCAATGTGTGCATACAAAATTGTATTTCATCTTACTTTCTTGCAATTAATCAAACACATGAATGTTCATTATTTTATACAAAAAATGTAACATGTTTTTCAAATTCATTATAACATATAATAAAACTCATATGTCACTTATTTTGATGTGATAAGACATGAAAAGAAAAAATATGTCATGATTTTCGTATTTGTGTCAAAGATTGTAGCTCGATAGTGCTTAGAGACCCTTAGGGATGCTTCCGTTCAGTGTGGTTGATACCATTAGAGGGACCTTGTGGCTGAAATGAGGTTGGTCCTAGCCTAAACCCAACCGAACAGAGCTAACAAAGAAGAAAATTCAATCTTAGGACCAATAGTTTGAAATATAGACAACCTTGCTCATTTGAATTGAGCAACATTGCAACTTTTGGCAATAGGCGAGATACAGATGCCAACTCCAAACAAAGTCAAATCTCTAAAAATTGAGATAGTTTTTTGTAGTCCTAGATAACATGATCTTTTAGCACCTAACAATTTGACAATGCCTCATATGAGCTTGGAGAAATGCCTGATCAAATATTGTAGCCCAATGGTGCTTAGAGACGCTTAGGGATGCTTCTGTTCAGTGTGGTTGATACTGTTAGAGGGACCTTGTGGTTGAAACATGGTTGATCCTAGCCTAAACTCGACCAACTGGAGCTAACAAAGTAGACAATTCAATCTTAGGACCAACAGTTTGAAATATACACAACCTTGCTCATTTAAATTGAGCAATATTGCAACTTTTGGCAATAGGTGAGATATAGATTCTAGATCCAAACAAAGTAGAAATCTATAAAATTTGAGATAGATTGTTGTAGGCCTAGACAACATAATCTTGTAGCACTTGATAGTTCATCAATAACTCGCACAAGCTCAGAGAAATGCCCGATCAAATATCACAACCCAATGGTGCTTAGAGACCCTAAGGGACACTTCTGCTCTGTGTGGTTGATACCATTAGAGGGACATTGTGGATTAAATTAGGTTGGTCCTAGCCTATACCCAACCAACTAGAGCTAACAAAGCAGTCGTGGATTGCTAGGAATGTATTAGAAGCTTCAAAACCCTAGTTGCTATGAAAACACAAAATGAAGGAAAATAGATGTAATCTATTATTCTAATCTACTATACTGATTCAGATCAATGACTTGAACATTTGAAAGAAATCCAAGGACTAGATTCAATCAACTCATCACATAAAACAATTTTTTTTTGTTTGAAAAAGTATGGATCAACACTCTAGAAGGCACAAAAAATTGCTCCAAAACTCGTCTTCTTGATTCCAACCCAAAAATATGGTGCTCTCCAAAACATATATACTCCTCTAGGTCTTTTGCACTTGGTTATGCATTCTTGACAATTTTTGCAAGAAATTGCAAAAATTGCACTTAGCAACTTTTTAACAAGTTTTTCCACTATTATGCAATTTGACTCAAACTAAGTATGAAATGATCCCAAATCATGTCTAAAGACTAAAGATGATAAAAAATGATCAAATCCAACCTTGAGTCAATGTTTGACCAAACATTGACTATGTTTGACCAAACATTGACTATGTTTGACCAAACATTGACTATGTTTGACCAACCTAGAACAACCTAAACAAACAAACACTAGGTGATGTTTTGGTCTCTAAATGAGTTCACCAACCTATCAAACATTGCCCAAAAGGTCTCTAGGCTCAACCTACCTAGGTTTTTTTCCCTCATAATTTGTTACACAACAAAATTGATGATTCCACTAACTAGATTCCTTGTCTACCTTATGCTCCTAAACCAACTGGTTGCTTCATCAAACAAGATTGTTTTGGGCTTGTTCTTGGATTGGTTTGAACCAACACACATATTGAAGAAAACATGAGAACCAAACAGTGCACAAGTGATAGTATGGATCTATAGACGCTTAAAATCATCTCTAAACACTATATTAATTAATTTTAATATTTCTCGTGACATTATAATTAATTATTAATTAATAATTATATTGCTCACATTCTTTTACTTATTTAATTAAATTATTTTAATTAAATGAGTTGATTCTCTTAAGTATTTAAATCTAATTTAAATACTTCTAGCCTTAATGTGTTAAATTAATTTAACACATGATCCTCCATGTTTCCCCATTTTTAAATAAATTTTATTTATTTAAATCCTCACATCCTATTAATTCCTCTAAACCCATGATTAAATTAAATCTCATTTAATTTAATCTTAAACCTAACCTAGAGCCTCGCCTATAACCATCATTTTCATCCTCATAAGCCTACTTCTTCTCTAATCCCACTTAATCATTCCTAATCATCTTCCTAATCCCCCTCATTAGCCTAAGAGTGTGCTCACACGTGTGAGATGGCATGCCTACACACTCTTGTCTCCCATCTTCTTTTCAAGTTTGCTCACACATGTGTGAGAAAACTTTGAATTCTTGACCATTTGCATGGCTTGCATGTCACCTTATGTGGCATCTACATGGATGCCACCTCACCAAGCCCTCCCTCAAGCCTATACATAGAGGGATTGTCTCAAGCATTTGCATCTCCCATTATTGCATTGTTACCATGCCATTTTGAGTTTTGAGTTTTCATGCTTAGAGTTTTGCATTGTAGCTTGATTTGCATAGAGATTTCTAAGATCATACCAATCATTTGGTAGCTGATTTAGTTTACATCTTGCATTGTTCATTTAGTTTTCTTCATACATTTTCATTTCCATTCCATAGCTTACATTCTTAGTTAGTTTTCTTTATTGCATATCATCTTCATTATTGAATGCTTTCAAAAATGAATTTCTCCATAGCCATTTCTTAAAGTGTTCTTCATCCCACATAGCTTAGGATCTTAGTGCATTTTCATTCACACTTGCACTCACAGACTCAAGAGATTCATTCATTGTTGTGTTTGGAAGAGCACACCAAACATACCCCATCTTAACACACCAATAAGGCCTCTTATAGGTGCTTTTGTTGAGTTGTGGAGGTGGCTGGAAGATTATGTTTGTTAGCTGCTTAGGGCTGCAAAACCCAAGCAAGCATTAGTTAGTGTTTGTTCATTCCATTTTGATGAATCTTTAATGCATTTTAAATTTTTTTAGCTAATGTTTGTTTGTTAAACCATGCTCCTAACAAGTCACTTTTTTAGCACACATTTTGGCACGCCTGATGGGACCCACATCCTTGTTTTCATTTCAAAAATCTGCAAATAAATCTGGTTCAGTCATAAAATATCGCATTGTCGTCTCTGCAGGTTGCAACGTTGTTTGAAATTGTCATCTGCGCAGACCAGCATCTCTTCTCTTTAGCGTCTACGTAGTAGTTCAAAACCATACTTGCATTTCCCCTTAAACCATTCTATCGTCTATGCAGATCGACATCTACATAGATTAGCATCTACATAGATTAGCGTCTGCGTAGATTCACATCTTTGCATGTTCTTTTTAAATTTTTTTTTAAAAATTTATTTTATCATCTCTGAATTTTGTTTTTTCGTCTCCGCTTCGTATATTGTTGTCTACATTGTGGGAACACTAAACTATTGTCTCTGCCTTCGAGATTGTCATCTGCGATTTTCTGACTACCTTATTCCGTTGTTTGCACTTTTCTGGATACCCTGTTTTATTGTCTACACTTTTCCAGATACCCTATTTTGTCGTCTGCACTTTTTTGGCAACTATCTACTTTGTCGTCTACAATTTTCTGATGACCAACTATTCTGTCATCTGCAATTTTTTGGCAACCTTCTATTTGTAATCTATGCTTTTTTGTTGGCTGCGTATTTTGTTGTCTGCACATTCTATCGTCTCCACCTACATTTTGTCATCTACATTTTTTTATACTTTTGGTGGTTCCATGGAATCGAGGTCATTCTAAGCCTATCTATGTATAGAAAAAATTACAAAAAAAGTTAAAATAAAAATTTCCCATAGTTAGCCTTCATTTTTGAAATTTTGTTGAAGCTAATTAACTTGTTTATTGCAGCATTGTAGATGAGAGCATTTTAAACACTTAACCATATTTTCTTGCAAGTTTTTCTTAATATTTTATTGCTCTTGAAAATTAAGCTTGAAAAACTTAAAACAAATAATAGTGATTTTTATCACTAAGGGAGTTTGTAGTGATTCTTATCACTTTAAACTAAGGGGTTAATAAGTAAACCCTAAATGCACTCTTGAATGCCTAAAGAAATTTTTTTGTGAATGATCACACCTTTGTTGGAATGCATGTTTAGGGTAGAAAACATTTGGATTTGGTGCATAAAATGAACTCACACTATCTTGAATGCATTAAGGGATAATTGACATGTATGTCTAGGCTAGATCACATTTGGATTTGGTGCTTGAATGAAGTTATAAACTCTTGAATGCCCTAAAGTAAATTGATTTTATTTTTAGCATTTCATTTATGCACACTCGCTTTACTTTCTTGTTGATGAATTTTCATTTTCATTTACATTGGCACTATTTCAAGTTGGAAAGAACCTTGCATGTGTTAATCATGAGTGTCTTCAAATAGATAGAAAATTTAAAGCTTCATTGGGAAAAGAACAAGTGTATTTTAAACCCCAAGGCCACTTACGTATTCTCTCCCCTTGCACCTTCAAGTGATCTTGGGTGCACAAAAAATAAGTGGTCTTGTTTTTCTTTTTTTAGGAGGCCTGCTTGGGGATTTCATCACCCCTTGGGACGACCTCAACTCTAGTGTTCTGGTGGAGTATAAATAGCGGGAGGTGAATCGAAATACACCTCTGTTGGAAGAAAAATATTGTCACTCTTGGCTAAGCCCCAAAGAAATTTATACCTTTGGAAAGTGAAGGAGGAGATTTGAGTTACCATCTCCCCCCAACTGTGTGGTAGTATTTTCTTTCATCTATAGATTTGGGCTTCACGTACCTTGCGTATATTGAGGACACCCTCTAGTTGATCCTTGTACATCCTAGTTGCAACCTTATAAGTTTGTTGGTGTGTTCTACGTGCTTGGATGTTCAAAAACCTCCCCATTCAAAGGGGACAAACACCATCTAAACTTGTCTTGTATATATTTCCTTGTTTGATTTTGCATCTTAAACCTAAAAATCCAAAAACATTGTAAAACATAAAATCCAAAAAAATCATAAAAGTTCCAAAATCCAAAAAAAAATCAAAACATTTCAAAAACAACAAAAACAACAAAAAGAAGCTCTCTTTTTCTCCATCACTTCTTCTATCCATCCATCTCATAATCATCATGCATCTCTTGTCTTAATCACCTTCTTAATCATTCAAATCATTCCTCAAAATCTTAATCATCTCTATTCATCCAAATCATTTCCTCATTTTCTTAATCATTCAATCAAATCCCTAATCTTCATCCTAATCATGGTTCATAATCCACATCAAGATCTAATTCCTTCATTCAATGATTCATCCTCATGATTCTTAATCCAATCCCTTGTCAAATTCATTCTTTTCTAATCAATTCCTAATTCAATCCATTTATATCTTCATCTATAATCAATCTTTCTTCATCTATCCAAATCTTCTTCTAATACAATTTTTTCATAAAATCATCTACTTTGGACATAGGAGCATTATCACGAACATTTGGACTTTAATTCAAATCCCACATTCACTTGTTTGGAATATCATAGGGTTTTTATCAAATCAAATCAAACCCTCATCCAATCATATCAAATCATATCCAATCAAATCAAATCCAATATCAAATCAAATTCAATCAAATCCATATCAAGTCCATTCCATTTCAATTCAAATCAAGTCAAAGTCCAAAATTGCTCCTATTCCTAGGTTCATATTACATTCATCATCAAATCTTTTATCCCTCTTCATCTAACATCCGTGGATCTAAATTTGCTTAGTCAAATGGTTGACAATCTTCAAAGACAATATGGAGTTATACCTCCTGTTCAACCTGCATATCAAATTCATCCTCAAAATTTCATATCCAACTCTCATCCATCTCATGTCCATTATCCTTCTACCTTTGACAAGAGAAATCCACCTCATTATCCCTCAACTCCATACAATTCCATCCCTAGCCCACACACTTCCTCAAACACAAATGCCCTTGCCATAGAAATGGAACAACTAAAGAATTATCTCTTAGCAAGCCAACAGCAAGAGGCAACCTTCCATGCCATGTATCCTCTTCCCCCATGTTTCAAAGATCATAGTCCTCATGTCCCATCCAGCCCCAACCCTCCATGCAATCCCCCACCCATAGTTACACCTTCCCACAATCCTCATCCTAATCCTCCAAAAACATCATCCCCACCTCATAAGGGGTATTTCTCATCGTTCATGGCTAAGTGTAAAATTCAAAATAAAGAAAGCCAATCACCCCATGTCATACCCCCAATTCCATCTCAAGATCTTCCTCCAAAGCATGTCATTTTAGATTCCTCTTTTCCTCTAGATCTGAGCATTTCTCCATCCCATCCTTCCCCTATCCCTCAAGATCAATTTATCCCCCCTAGTCCATCTCATGATTCCCTTCCTAACCAAGATCAAGAAATTCCATTTACCATGCACATTACTGCTTCCATTACCTCTCAAGAGTTTGCATCCGTAGATCCTCCACTTCATACTAAAGTTCCTTCCACTCCATCCACTAATATTCCTCCATGTCAAGATCAAATCACTCCATCTCATGAACCTATTCCATCTCATGATCCACTCATTCCGCTACATGATCGTCCTTCAAGTCAAGATCAAAGCACCCCTTCATTTTCTTTTCATGATGCCACTCCATCCCAAGATCCTATTATCCCTCATAATCCCCCTTGCGATCCTAATCCTCCACATGATCCTATCACACCTATCCCACCCACTCACGAACCCCATCTACTTGGACTCACATCTTGTACTAAAAATGACAAATATCCCATTAATGAAATAATGTCTCAAGATGTTGGTATACCTTCCACCTTTTCCAACTCATAAGTTACTCCCTAAAAACCCAAAGCTTCCCATCATTCATCTTCCAAGTCCATTTTGGGCCCTTATATCCATAGTATGCTTCCGTCCTCATTACCATTCATTTTGGGTCCTTATGTTCCACATCCGAACCCTTCATCCCTTCCTTCCATTTTGGGTCCTTACATACATCCATCCACCATATCTATGTCTTGCACCTCATCTCCTAGTAAAGATCAACAAAGGCACATATCCTTGAATTCCTTCCAACGTTCACCATCCATACACTCTCCACCACGTTTATCTTCATGCACCCATACCATAGCCAATGGAAGCAAGTTGGATGCTAAAGAAAAAGCAAATGAAGCCAAAAATCTACAAAAGCACAAGGATCAACATGTCCCATCTAAACGAAATGTCCAAGAAAAGAAAAATATGATCTAAAGAAAAATCAAAAAGCCACAAAGGCTCAAAATAAAAAATGCAAAAATTTTGTGGATACCAAAGCTGCTTAATGTAGTAATGAATCTCAAAGAAATATTCATAATGACATCCAATTTGGCTAATCCAATGGCTTCCACATCCATGTTGGGTCCTTATATCCCAAAATTTAAACTTTCTCCCACGTATCCCCCACAATTTCCTCCTTTCCATCACCCTTCAAGGCATGTGCCGATGATGATCTTTCCACCTCCTTCATCCACTCACTCACAAGCCTTCCAACCTAGCATCCATCAACCATCTCTTCCTCCCACCCACTCCACCACCTTACTCCAAACCCTTTCATAATTCATTTCCCTCCATTCACTATCCTACCAACATCTATGAGCAAATAATAAAAATTCCTTGAAAATAAAAAGGAAAGGAAATAACATATCAAGGGATACCATCCATATATCTAGATGCTTGAGTCATCCCTTCATCTTCCTATCATGTATCCATTGCTTTCCACTTCCAATTATCCATCCATTCACTTTTCCTCTTCCACTTGCACTCTATACTAGGGGCAAGCTCCAACCATACCACTGCCTTACATATCTTCCATACTTCCATCTACCATTTATCATCCTTTTTCCATCTTTGATCTTGACTTTCACTTTCCTTTCATCCATCCACATGCTCACTTTCCATATCCCTTGCGCATTATCCATACATTATCCTATATACTTCCATAATCCTTCCATACATTTGATCTTGACATGCTATCCATATCTTGCATCTCATCATCTTTGTCATGTTCATTCGTCCATTTTCCATCCACCTCCATGCTTCCATCCCCCTTTCATATGTCCTTGGTCTTGGTTACTCCTTCCATTCCATCCATTACATATCCCAAACTTCATCCATACCCTTCATATCATCACCCCTTTTTCATAACCTCCCTCCCATATCCCATATTCATTCCCCTTTCATACCCATGTTTGTGATCAATACTAGAGGCACAATAACAAAAGGTCTACACATGCTTTGGAAGAAGACATGCCTTCCTCTGCTCCACAGGCTAGCCTTAGTACCATCTTTCCCTTTTCATGCATCCTTTCCCACCATATTGTCTTCCATATTCCCATCCTTGGTATGGGGCATTTGGACTCCTTTGAAACATGGCCCTTGGCTCCACATTTTTTGCTACCATATCATTTGGCCCCTCATATCTTTTCACCATTCCTTTCGTCCACCAAATCCTATTGTTTTTCCTCCATTTACCATGCCTTGGTTATCCCTTGTCATTGGTTCTACTCTATTCCACCTTCCATCAATTTTTACCTCTTCCAATCCATTCAATCAATTCATTTCTCCTCTAATCTAATCATATTCCCTTCTTTTAATCATTTTGTTAAAATCATTTCCATAATCAATTCCTTCATTTTTCCATCTATTTGCATATACCTTGATCAAATTTCTAGTCTTCCATTCAACATGCTTTCCTCTATCAAACATTTATCAATTTCTCCCTCATATTCCTCTTCCATTCCAATTCAGTTCATCCATTATCTTATCATATCTTATCCAAATTCTTCTATTTATCTCATGACACTAAGCCTCAACCCATCAAATTGAGCTTATTAAATAGTGATTGCAAACAAATTCACACTAAGACTACATGATTTAAGCACATTGTTCCTTTCACACCATTGCCAATGAACAATCACAAACATTTCCATACAATTAAATCAAACAATCAATTTTTGCCTTACAGGATGAATCCTTCCTACATAGGCTTAACAAATTTCACTATTAGAATCAAGTTCATGGCAAGAACTATGGACTGAATGACTACTTGGTCATAAAGTCATTTTGCTGATTTTATCTTTATGTGTCAGTAATGACCTTCCCAAGTGTGCCTCGATCTTCAATATCTTGATATCATTTGAATGGTTTAACCTAATTACACGTGTCATTTTGCAATATGATCTATTTTCATGATTCTTTAGCACATCTATGTCAATTTCAAGTTATGGTTATGCATTGCTCACTGGGGGCAACGGGTTAGTACACTTTCCACCAAGATCCCTAACAAGACTTTGGGTGTGCCCAGACCTCTCCAATGTGTATATGTCATTTTTTCCATCATGACTCTAAAACCTACATCTATTGCGTTGAGAGTCTAGTCCACGGAAAGGAATATTGTCATCTATGCTACTATAGCATTTGATGCATAACTCCCTTTGCAAAATCAAAATAGGGTGTGCTCTCCATATGAACACAACTGAATCTCATGCATTCATATAGTTATGTTGCATTTAGATTAATCATTATCCACTTCACCTAGCTTCATGTCATGCAAGGTCATCTTTTAAGCCTTTTCTCTTTCCCTTTTCCTTCCCGTGTCTATTTTTGAGGAAATGGGGCAAAATATATTACTTTTTCACCCCATTTCCTCGAGGGGGCACCCTCCTCCTCTGTTAACTCCTAGGACCCCTATCCTTCTTTGGGGCAATCTATATTTTCTTTTCTTTGATATCATGTCGTCCCCACATCACATCAAAGAGGGGCAAAATGTAGACGCTTGAAATCGTCCCTAAACACTATATTAATTAATTTTAATATTTCTCGTGATATTGTAATTAATTATTAATTAATTAATTATATTTCTCACATTATTCTACTTATTTAATTAAATTATTTTAATTAAATGAGTTGATTCTATTAAGTATTTAAATCTAATTTAAATACTTCTAGCCTTAATGTGTTAAATTAATTTAACACATGATCCTCCATGTTTCCTCATTTTAAAATAAATTTTATTTATTTAAATCCTCACATCCTATTAATTCCTCTAAACCCATGATTAAATTAAATCTCATTTAATTTAATCTTAATCCTAACCTAGAGCCTAGCCTATAACCATCATTTTCATCCTCATAAGCCTACTTCTTCTCTAATCCCATTTAATCATTCCTAATCATCCCCCCTAATGCCCTTCATTAGCCTAAGAGTGTGCTCACACATGTGTGAGATGTCATGCCTACACACTCTTGTCTCCCACTCTTCTTCTCAAGTTTGCTCACACATGTGTGAGAAAACTTTGAATTCTTGACCATTTGCATGGCTTGCATGTCACCTTATTTGGCATCTACATGGATGCCACCTCACCAAGCCCTCCCTCAAACCTATAAATAGAGGGCTTGTCTCAAGCATTTGCATCTCCCATTATTGCATTGTTACCATGCCATTTTGAGTTTTGAGTTTTCATGCTTAGAGTTTTGCATTGTAGCTTGATTTGCATAGAGATTTCTAAGATCATACCAATCATTTGGTAGCTGATTTAGTTTGCATCTTGCATTGTTCATTTAGTTTTCTTCATACATTTGCATTTCCATTCCATAGCTTATATTCTTAGTTAGTTTCCTTTATTGCATATCATCTTCATTATTGAATGCTTTCAAGAATGGTTTTCTCCATAGCCATTTCTTGAAGTGTTCTTCATCCCACATAGCTTAGGATCTTAGTGCATTTTCATTCACATTTGCATTCACACTTGCACTCACAAACTCAAGAGATTCATTCATTGTTGTGTTTGGGAGAGCACACCAAACATACCCCCATCTTAACACACCAACAAGGCCTCTTATGGGTGCCTTTGTTGAGATGTAGAGGTGGCTGGAAGATTGGGTTTGTTAGCTGCTTAGGGTTACAAAACCCAAGCAAGCATTAGTTAGTGTTTGTTCCTTCCATTTTGATGAATCTTTGATGCATTTTCAAGGTTTTTAGCTAATGTTTGTTTGTTAACCCATGCTCCTAATAGGTCACATTTTCTAGCACACAGAATCTTTAACTCCTAACTACCTACTGTCATTCAAAACAAATAAATTGCTCACAAAGTGCATCGAGATGTTGATTGCAAAAACACACAATCTGTAGGACTTCCAACCCTTCTCATAGGTCTTCTCATGTTTTATATAGGGTATTTAGGTGGTTATTCATCCTTGATGAATCCTCTTCAATTCTTTGCAACTTTATTGCCAAAAGTTTCTCAAGCAATTGAAAGTTGCAAAGTTGCATAATGCAACTTTTCACCAATTTGGTCAAATGACCTTCCTATCTTCTCAAACTTAACCAAAAATCTTACATATGGTAAAAACCTCACCCTAACTCTTCCTAGACCCTATTGACCTCATGCTGACATCATCATCATGCCTTGTGCCAATTAGAGGGCTATTTCAAGCCTAAAAAGAGGTGCCATAGTGTGACAACAAGGGCACGGTCCAAAACAACCCTATCCAAGATTTGCAGTTGTTGTAGAGAAGCCAAATGGGTATCCAAATCTATAATTTATTTTTCTAATATTTTGGGAAATTTGGGAGAAAAATACAAGAGGAATGCCATCTAAATCTATATTATGTCACCTTTGTACTTTAATTCCTCTCTACTAAGGGCTATTTTCACACATGCTCCAATACCATCATGCTCTCCCTTTCCATGTCCTACCTCAAAGAAGTTCCAAAAATGTTGCACTCCACTTGTCACATGCATCCTACTGAATCAATAGAACATCCTTGCATTCTTGAATTGTGTAGTACAATTATTTGACCATAACTGTGTTGATTGTATCTTTCATCTATTTCACTTAGATTGTCATAGAAAACTCTAAATTATCCTTGCACAAACTCTAATGAATGAGTTTGATCAGTGCTGATATAGAAGTGATACTCTCTTAATACTTTTCTATTATCCTATGTGTTATCATGCGCTTGAATAAATGCTATGTGTAGAAAAATTGACACTTGTATAGAGTTGTAATACATTGGTTGCACTTTATTTTTTAGGTTTTAGTGTATAGTTTTCAGTGAAGTCGACAACTGACACAATTGTACCCAAGGAAAAAACATCCTTACACAACTTTTACTGCTCATCTAACCATCTAGTTCTATGTGTATGACCTATGTAGTCATAAACTATTTTCTCTTGAAACAATTTCATAAAATCAGCTACACATACATCACTTTTCACTAATTCACACTTCTTTAATTCTTTTCCATTTTTAACACCATATATAACTAACTTGTACTTTCCAAGAGAAACTAGTATCTTGCCAATTTCATGTGTGCTATCTAGATGTAGGCATCTATGCAACTTTTGCAAACCACCACATTTAGGGAAAAAAACCTTTCAAACACATGGTCTTATGATAAATGCACCCATCATCCCGTTTACATATTACACTTGCAATAAATTCTCTCGGTGACTTAGGAGGTAATTGTAGACCAAATTCCTACAATATCATTAGTATGCAAAGCACAACATATATAACAATAAACATCATAATGCATAGAAAACTCAACATGAACCCTACAACAACATGTAGTATGTGTATGATTTATCTTAACATAGAATGGTTTTGTCATCTCAAAAAACCTTTGGCTGATTTTAATTTGAGGAAATCTTTGGAAAAATGTTTCATAGGATTGTGTTTGAGTCATATCCAAAAATGTTTTTCATGTGGCTCACAGTTTGTTTTTCCAATTCATCTTTTCACAACATCTTTTTGGTTTGGTGAAGCCCTTGTGTTGTCACACCAAAAGCTTTCTATTAATGTTCTTAGTTCATCAATAATAACTTTATCGTTACGTGGGAGTCTACCTTGGAATGACCAAAAAGAAGTCTCATTAGAATTCTCAATTCTCTCTTGCCTTTCTAAGACTTTGACTTATATTTTTCTACTTATCCATAATGGTTTACTTGTTTTTCTTACCATACGAGTTTTTTCCATTTCCTTTCCATTATGGTTGATATGAGGAGTAAATGAGAGGGGAGGGGTGAATTAGTTACCACAAAAATAAATCCCAGATCCCTTAGATGTCAATACAAAACATAAACTCTACTGAAACTGTTGTTACTTGGTTAACACATAGGCACTTGGTTAACACCAACAATATGATGCAACTCGGCAAGCACTATAATATCAACTATTACTTGGAAAATACTAAACATGCAGATCTTAAGATATTAACCATGATTAACCTTAATTAACTTAGTTGCATACACATAAAAGAAATAGCATGAACACAAGTGACACCAAGATTTAACATGGAAACCCAATTTGGGAAAAACCACCAATTGCAACTAATTACTATTTTTCACTCTTTTGAAGTGAGCCCTGTTAGGAGCCAACTAGTTACTATACATACATACATACATATATACATATGACTATGATTAGAGTTTATATTATATATGTAACTATGCTTTAATATTAATTATCTAATTATTGAATAGACATACCCCATGGGAAATGGGACATGTCTATTCATGACCTATGCTCAATATAAATATGAGAGGATGTTGCATTTGAAAAATGCATACCACATTATGGCATTTCTTAGTACATTTGCAGTGGTACAAAAAAATCAACAGTCCAAAAGAAAGTGATGCTAATCCTTTATTCCAATCTCTAAAGGTGAATGGTGAGGATGAGATGTTTATTTTAAATGCCAAGAAATAGACCAAGACAGTGAGGCCTAAGAACAAGATAGTAGATGAAGATGACTCAGTAGATGAGGATGAAATTTTGATCACTAGGAAGAAAGGCATACCTCCCTCCAAGAATAAGAATACAAAGCCTCTTAAAATTCCAAGGAATAGGTTGCCCAAGTGTTTTAAGAGCTTTAAGTCCCCCACAAAAATAGATATAATGTTCTAATATGAATATCAAATGCTCATCTTGGTGTGAAAATTATTGTTGCAATCATTGATTATTAATCTCCTATCTTTAAAAGGTCGTTTAAATGTTGAAGCTTAATTCACAACTAATATTGAAAAATAACACAACTACAACTTCATGAATGAAAAATAAATACAAAAAAGAAATATGCAACACAATGAGCACAATATTTTTTACTAAATTATCCTTGGAAAACCAATTTTGTAGATGGAAAGTATATTAACTTTAGAAAATCAAGAGATACATAAATTGATTTCCTCTTACTAGTAGAGCTCTGACAATCTCCCAATTTCTCCTATTGATATTCCCCATTGCTATCCCCAACGTTATCATTGTGCCTTTGATCACACTACAAGATTATTTTCTATCACTGCAAATACTTCTCAAATTTGTATTCTCCAAATTCACCCTGACCCCTTTTTATACTGCTCCTATTGGAAAACCAACAACTGAGATTAATTCTCCATCAATATTTGAGATTAAAAATAGCCTCACAATTTAGTTGTTTCTAAAGGGAGTTAAGTAATTAATAAGTAATTGGCTTTCCTCTAACCAATTTAGAAACAATTTTTTCCAAGTAATTGAATTGCTAAATAATAAATTATCTTTCCTCTAAATAATTTGGGAACAATTATTTCCTAAATTCTAGCATGTGGACAAATAATTGTCCAAGGTACCATAGTTAACACTCCCTTTTAGTGAGGAAGTTGGTTTGCATGACACCTAACTTATATCTAAATAATATAATATTTTCCTTCCCCAATGCCTTAGTTAGAATGTTTGCTACCTATTCTTCTATAGGTATGAGTTGTAGGTGAACAATCCCTTATTGTAAACAATCTCTAATGAGGTGATATGTGATGTCTATATGTTTAGACCTATCATGTAACACTCAATTCTTAGAAAACTTGATGCAACTTTGATTGTCACAGTGTATCACAGTAGTGTCAACCCTTTGACTAAAAATGGCTACTAGCAACTTTTGTAGCCATATAGCTTCACATGTTGCCATGCTAGTTGCTATGTATTTTGCTTCTACTAAACTCAGAGCCACACAATTTTGTCTCTTGTTGAATCAAGAAAAAATTCATGATCTTAAACTAAAACAACACCTTGAAGGTCTCTTCTTGTCCATTACACTTGCTACCCAACTAGCATTAGTATAGCCTATAAACTTGATTCCTTCACCTCAAATATATTTGATCTCATACTTAATTATACCATGTAAATAACATAACACATAGCTATTATCCAATGCACCCTCTTTGTATCAACCATGAACTAACTAAGAGAGTTTATTGCAAATGCTATATCTGGCCTAATATTGACCAATTATATGAGCGAACCAATCAACTACTTGTATAAGGTTGGATTTAAATCATTCCCCCTAGATGTATATATCTTCCTACAATTCATGATCATAGGTGCAAACATGGATTTGCAATCCTCCATCCTAAACCTTTCTAGGATTTCAATACAATATTTCCCTTGACCTAGGAAAATATCTCCATCTATTTGTCACACTTTTATTCCTAGAAAGTAGTGCATGAATCCCAAATCCTTAATCTCAAACTCTTCTACAAGGTCTCTCTTGCAATCCTTTATGGCCATAGTGAACCTATAAGGAACAAGTCATCCATAGAAAGAAAAAGAATGAGAACCTCACCCCCAACCACCAAGTAGTAGAGGTTAGAATCCACCTCACTCTTCACAAAGCTCATTTCCTACAAGTATGTATCAATGTGCTCATACCATGCTTTGGGAGCCTTCTTGAGTCTATACAAGGCTCTCCTCAATCTACTCTCATGGGTTTATTTGTTGTATGAATCCTTTTGGTTGATCAATGTATACCCCCTCCTTTAGTTCACCATTAAGGAATGTTGTGTTGACATTCATTTGATGGATCTATCATCCCATCTATACTACAAATGAGATCACAACTCATATAGAAGTATACTTGGTCATTGGAGAAAATGTCTCCACATAGTCTATTCCCTCCTTTTGATAGAATCCCTTTTCTAAAAACCTTGCCTTATATTTCTTGATGGGGCCAACAAAGGTAAAAAATGTGAGGTGGAACATGAAACATTTACCTAGTAGGAAAAGAGAAAGCAAAGAAGGGGTTTAGAAAATAATCAAATTCATAGAGTGACAAGAAGAAGGACCTATATAAGATCAAGTGCTTTGGTTGTCATGAGTATGGCCACTATGTCAGTGAATGCCCACAAAGGAAAAATGGAAAGAAGCAGGTGGCAACTTTAGCAAGTATAGAAGAGCTCTCTAATAGAATAGAAGATAAGTTTTCACTCATATCTTGTATGGTTAGCTCAATCTCATAGTATGTTTGGTATATAGATAGTAGAGCATCATTTCATATGACAAGAGTTAGAGAGTACTTCTCCAATGATAAGGAGCAGAACACCAATACCTAGATTTATATGGGAAACTTGTCCAAACTCAACTCAATTGGGAAAGGGATTGTTTAGTTTTAGAGAGAGAATGGAAAGATAATTTCACTTCATGATGTATTGCATGTGCTAGGCTTAGCTATGAATTTGATTTCCATATATTTCCTTCAGGATAAGGGGTATAATGTATTCTTTAGAGGGGCATATGTGTTGATTAAGCATAAGAATTGGAAATCACCCATAACTGTTGGAGTTAGAAGTGGTCGCCTTTATAGGTTATAGTTTGATACTCCTAAGGAACTCATGAGCAGTAGTGATCCTAAAGACCTTGGAGAGCTATGGCATAGGAGGATGGGCCATATTCATCATGGAGCACTTAAATTACTTTGTGAGATAGTGAAAGGTGTTCTAGGATTGAGCATAGAGCATGATGATGTATGCAAGGGATTTGTGTTGGGGAAGTTTGTGAAAGTGACACCAAATTTGAGGGTGATCTTGATCTAGTACGTTTAGATATGTGTGGAATAATGGTGAGGAAGTCTCTCAGAGGATATGAGTACTATGTTACTTTTATTGATGATTTCTCTAGGAAGAACTAGATATACTTCTTCAAGACCAAGGATGAGGTTTTCAAGCATGTCCAAGAGTTTTTAAGGCTATTGTGAAGAACTTAAAATGAAGGAAGATAAAGGTTCTTTGGTCAGACAATAGAGGAAAGTACAAAGGAAATGACTTTGAGGAGTTCTCTAATAGAGAAGGAATCAAGAGAGAGTGGATCATTCCTTACAATTCACAACAGAATGGAGTTGTTGTGTAATGCCCCGCCTGGAGATCCTTGGAAACAAGGATTCAAATCAAGCCAAGATATTTTTTTCTTACAAGTATGAATGCATATGACAACATCATATAGGGATCACAAAGATCGCAACGGAAGACTTCACCACAATCCCGACAACCAACGAATCTTCGAACGCCACTACCAAACTAACACACGCGAACAAAAGCCAACAACCACCACAAACCAGATGAGGGCTCAAGGAACGACCACTCATCAACAAAATACCAAGCTGGGGTAAAATGTAGAATTCCAAAATTTGGCTAAGCCTAAAATCCAAAAGCCCTGAAAATTGGCTAAGTCTGGATTTTTGAAGCCCTAAAATTTTCTAGAATCCATAACTTATCTCCGAGAGGTCTGAAACCTATCTCAAAAGATTCGTCACATATATTAAAATATATCTTAAGTATAAGAAACTTATACTTAAACGATATATTTTAAACCCAAGAGAAAAATAGAAACACGAAAATTGGATTCCAAGAGAAACTGACAAAATTTAAAATGCAACAACATAGGGTCGAAGAACACCCAAAAGGGTATCCAGATCAACTCTCAAAAAGTTTTGAACATGACAAAAAGTGTCTGCTATCCGCTCACGTAGGTTTTTACAAAAAATTGTGTGACACTTCTTACTAAGGGAGGGCGACACTTCTTGTTAAGGCGTGTGACACTCTTCCAGTGTCGTATGACATTTCTCAAGAAGGTGTGTGACACTTTATAGTCTTGTATGACACTTCTCAATAAGGCATGCGAAACTCTTTCGGTGTTGTACGACATTTCTCAAGAAGGCATGCAATACTTTATAGTATCGTACGACATAGTTTTTATGGGCATGTGATACATTTTTATGTCACACAATGCTGACAAAATGTTGCCCATAGAAACACAAAAACACTTCAAGAAATACAAAAGACCAAAATAGAGCAAAGAACCTCCACACCAAGGAGTACCAGATCCACAAAGGCTTGAGGAATGAACACTCGAGTGTAAGAACAACACAAAACAATGAACATCAACCATCTAAACTACAACAGCAAGGAACATACTGAAATAAACATCGAAGAGAACAAAAGAAACATCTCAATGTACAAAAATACATCTTAGGAACAAAAAAACCAAACTAAGTACGCGGATCCTCCCATCTGTCAATAGCATCATAACACCATCATGGCTCCTAGCCATCCCCCGCGCATAACATCCCAAGCCACCGACTAGATCATCAGTACTGTCATAATAGGGATGCCACTACTAAAGATATGCACAATATCAGCATAAAAAAATCTAACATGCTAGTGATAATGCATAAGATAATCCTACAATAGATAACATCACCTATCACATGCTAAACAACAGTAAGCAACAGATATGCTACTACAGCAAATCACATCATCTAATCATATGCTAAACATCATAATATGGGAATGTGTCAAATAAACTAACATCATCTAAACATGATATCCAAGAATTCCAATGAAAGCATTAATCACAAGAAAGCATACTCCGGAACCCAAAGTACCAAGTGAAAACATCTAGCAACGATCGCACTAGGAAAAAAGACTGTCTCTGTACACTGATCCCTAGTAGTGGTGAAGGTAGCTACGCCACCCAACCATGTGGAACCCGTAGTTCCACACCCACCGTGCTAATGGAGATAAATATCCAACCACAAAGACACATAAAGCACAACATCCAAGGCTAACACTCACGCCAGACAATATGATGGCTGCAACCAAGAACCTAAGACAATGCAAGGAGTACAAGTCCTGGTTAGACACTCAAAAGGCTACTAAGTTGGGGTTGACATCATGGAGA